>JAEMWC010000010.1:1697500-1715000 GCA_016490735.1 Pachyseris speciosa
TTTTTTTGTATTTTATTACGTGTAAGTTTGGAAGCATGCGTAACATGAAATTTTTCACCCGTAAAATCTGATTTTGCTTCATGAACATCGTTTATTTACAAAGCAACCAACACCTGTAACATTAACCGAGCTCAGTGATAACAGGTGTTATGGGTTACAACCCCAAATGACAGCCCTGAATGTGACAAAAAGTGATCAAAAAGTGTGATGTAAGTATGTTCTTGGTTAGATTTTTTTTGTTTATTTTATGACATGTACCGGTAAGTTTGAAAGCATGCGTAACATGAAATTTTTCACCTGTAACATCTGATTTTTCTGATTTGCGTCATGAACATTGTTTATTTACAAAGCAACCAACACCTGTAACATCAACTGAGCTCACTGATAACAGGTGTTATGGGTTACAACCTCTAATGACAGCCCTGAATGTGACAAAAAGTGGTGAAAAAGTGTCACTTAATTGCTGTGTGTAATCGGTATTGTTACATGTAGAATTTGATAAAATTTTCTCAATATAACGTTATCAATCAAAACTTATCATCCCTGTCCTTTCCAAAGGTATTCATCAGATCTGAAGTGCACCGTGATTCTAACTTTTAAATCTTAGAAAAAAATTAATATCCAACCCTAAAAATGAAAGTCAAGCAGAGTTTTCCATTACTGTACAGTTTAGCTCACCTTGAAAATTCATTTGCTCAAGTGTTGTTTTAAATTTTGCTTTGTTGTGTTCACTACATAGTTATGCAGGTGACTCAGACTTTTCACTGTCGGTCAAAGGTGTGACTGTTGGCATTGAGGATCTTCAGGTAGAGTACAGGGGCACTTAACATTACTTTACATAATCCATCCGGGTGGAAATGTTAGGTGTAAATATTCAGTGCTGCTGGTTGTCCAAATGCAAAATGGACAGATCACAAAATGTACTATTATCAGTTGGAAAGCTCAAAAAAAAAAAGAAAGGGAAAAGTGCATTTATTTGATTAAGTCGATGGCCTATAATTTCTGAACTGTTCCAAATGGAATGGTATGTACTATTTCATTTTCCAACCAGAATTTCTGGGTTTTCCGTGTAAATGGTACGGACCCTAGATGAGCTCAGTTTTTATAAATAACAAAGTGCTGGAGAAATTCAGGAATGGAGTGGTGGAAGTTGCTGTGTGCTTTGCTGTTGTGTTTGGATTCCAGTGATGGACTGGTAAGGCTGCAAAGGCTTATGACCTGTATGCTCGGGTGGCAAGCACTCCCTGAGGTAGTATAATCCCACTTGGTGCCTGTTATCTTTAGATGGACTACCATCCTACCCATAATTAATGGGGGACGGGTTGAAGTAATAGTCTGTGTTAGTCCACCATAACCAAACATGTTCTTTCCATTCAATTATATACCTGCCAACTCTCATGCATTATGTGTGAGTCTCATGTCTGTGGTCAAAGACATCGATCTTGCGCATCAAGGTCAATTTCTTGCACCTGACTCATAAGTCTGGAAGACACTTTCTTTAGCACCTTAATGTTGAATTTGAGTCCTAACTGTATGAAAACGGGCTAAGAAGTCTTTCAGTTTGCGTCTGAGGGACTGGAAACAAGCTCAAGTTACTTTGATTTCAAGTGTTCAAAAGTTGTCAGTCAGAACATCTTTGCACATCTTTGGGAAATCAACTGAAGTAGCCGGAACATTTTTCAAAAATCTCAGTCTCAAGGCGACGAAGTCTCACACATTTGACTCAGAAAAAGTTGGCAGGTATACAATTATGTGATTATAATGGTAAGACAAAATTTATGAGATAAAGACCGCAGAGCTCTATTTCTTTCAAGACATTTTTCTTAAGAGCCAGCCTTTCTTTTGTCTTAATACACTGTATGTGATCATTTTTTGTCATTTACAGATCCGTGGAAGTCTTCGTGTAATCTTGCAGCCTCTCATCCCAGCTGCACCCCTTGTTGGTGGAGTGTCTGTCTTCTTCCTTGACAGACCTGTAAGTTGACTTGAAAGCTGTCAGAATTTCTTTTAACTATAAAGACCATTGTTGCAGTTTAAACTGCAAATTTGAACTAGGTAGGGTGTGTGTTGTAATTTATGAAGAGCTCGAGCTTGCAAAACAATATTAATGCCAAGAACATTTTGAAATCCTTACCTGACAAGCACTAATATAATTGTACAAACATTAATTTTTAGAATATTCACCATACGTTAGATTGTAGGATGCAGGCCTTAGAGGTGAAATTATTGATTGTTTGCCACAACAATAAGCGTCATCCACATTAATATTGATGTTTGTAAAAAAATTATTTTTTGCAGGATATAGACTTTGATTTAACAAACCTGGCAAATATACTTGATATCCCTGGTCTGAGGTATGTGGTCCATTTGGTTAACCCATTGGCACCCGTGCCGGCCAAAACCGGCCGTAAAAAACTCCTATGCTTCAAAACATTGCAACTTGCTCAATCGCACGAATATTGCCTTAACTGTTAGTTGTGAGCATGAAATGGAATGCCCTTTAAATTTGGATATCCAATAAATGCAAGAAACGTAGCGATTTTTACCAAATATGGCCTTTTGAGTTTGGACAAGAACGAAACTGGCCGTTTTTAACGTCAAAGAGAAACAACAAAAATGCCCCTTTTTGCCTTCATGTTTTTTAGGGAAATCATCGTCGAAAAACCAAAATTCAACCATCATAACGAAATTCAGTCCTTTTTCTAGCTTAGAAATGACTTTTTTGTTCATATTCTTCTCCCGAGCGTAGATACAGCCTTTTGTTCCAGTGCATTTGGGCCTTCCCGACATTTTCAACATCTTGAGCGCATTGCATGCTGGGAACTGACGAGAATTTTTGACAGCGCCCATTCCTTGCCCCGATTCTTTCACATATAAACTAAGTCTACAGCCACTCCGACCTAGCGCCAAAATTTCCTGCTCGTGGTCATCTTCAGTACACAGAAATTCCAAAATATGCGGCGGTAGGTCGAGAAATTCATCAATAGTCGAGTCCCAAAGGTACTAAGTGTTCAACCAGCCAAATTCCCAGTTCGTCGAGTAACAAGCCAAATTCAACAACAAAGTACATCACCTTGCTCGATTCTTTGAGAAACTGGACTCTTAGCTACCGTCACGCTTAATGATGCTCATCAGGCAGCCGCTAAAGATGAAAAATGGCTGTAATTAAATTTAGCAGAAATCGCAAGCAAACCGAACTTGGGCCATTGTTGTCGCTTCACGATAAAAAACAGCTATGTCAAAATGACGTTTTCAGAAACCTTGAGCCTCCAGTGGGTTAGGACAGCACCACTTTTCCCTGGTAGTTCAAATAAAGAGTCATGAATTGCTCTTCATCGTTTATAGGTGGAAAATCACTCCGAAAATGTAAAAACCTGCGGTAGTCAATGGGTTAAAGTGGCTATATTGTCTTCTGTTTTTTGTTTTTTTGTTTTTTTTTTTTGAGGTTCCAGTATGTACATGAAGAGTAGATAGCCTTGTTTTTGCCCTGAAATCGTTGTTCGCTAAGTCCCCACTTGAGCCACGCCTGTCAAACTTGACCAAGCTAGTAGGGGGTATGGGTCTTGTCCTGGTTGGATGTCACAAACTGTTTTGCATGCATGCATATTTACAAAGACTTAAATGTGATGCAAATCTGTTTGTGAGGTCAAACCAGGAATAGACCCATGCCCTTTACTAGCTTGGTCAAGTTGATGGGCGTGGCTCAAGTGAGGACTTTGAACGACGATTTTGGGGCAAAAACAAGGCGGAATTCGAAAAAACAGCTATCTACTCTTTATGTACATGTACCAGAACCACAAAAAACAACAACAAAACAAAACAAAAAATCAAGACGATAATACTTACTAGACACTTTTTACAGGTTGAGAATGTCTGCTCTTTTTATGGTAAAATGTTCCAACTTAGGGCTGTTAATAACAACTTGTTTTTTTCTGTTATTTCAGTGATATCATCCGTGGGGTGATTGACGATGTTGTTGCTGGATTTGTGGTTCTTCCAAACAGGATCACTGTTCCTCTGACCAATGTTGATCCCTATGAGTTGAAATACCCAATGCCTGATGTAAGCATCATTTAAATAATTATATGACCCAGACCAAAAAAGGGATAAGTTTTCTTGTACCCCATTGAGCCTGTGGACAAGTGCTTCTCAGAGTGTCACCATCTGTCAGGATGTGAAATCTTGCGGATTTTTTCAAAACATAGTGGTAATAACTTAATAACCCTGGGCCTGAAAATTAATGTGGTTCGTTAATTTTTTTTGTTTTTTAAAAAAGTGCCATCTTAGTTTTTGTCATTCATGTGTCTTCAATTGGAAATACAAGACCCCTCCAACCTTTGCTGTTAATTTTTACACTTCTCAATGCTCTGCTTCAGGGTGTACTTCGAATTGAAGTTCTGGAAGCAAAAGATTTGATCAAGAAAGACATTGGAGTGTTCAAGAAGGGTTCTTCTGACCCATACCTTATCCTCCGAGGTAAGTTGCAAGATCTAAGATAGACACTAACATAATACAGAATTTCTTTAATAAGCTCCCACTTTTGTGAGGCAAGATACTGTAATCATCTTTCTCTCTTCCAAGGTTCAGACAACTGAAGTTTTGACCTTTTTTTCATGTTTTCTGTGCATTGTTAGTTGGAGCTAAAACGTTCAGAACTAAGACAAAGGACAGCACTTTGAACCCAGTCTGGAATGAAGTCTTTGAGGTATGGTATTAATTAATGATAGCAAGGTTAAGGAATGACAATTGCAAGGGCAACAAAAATGTCATTTTAAAACATAATTCTGTATTATTCTCATTCAGCTTGTAAAATGTGGGCATACCATCCAGGAATGAAATTACTATGAACAGCAATGGAGTAGAGAAAAAGGAAAAAAAGAATTCACTGTTGTGTGCAAAGTTCTAGACAAAACCTTGAATTTGTAGAGGTTGTTTTGCAGGGGACGGCAAAGAAATTGAACCAAAATGTAAAATGCATGTGCAGGGTGATTATCTTCCATTGTCTGCCCATTACCCCCCCCCCCCCCCAAACATCTCAACCCCCTTCCCACCCCTTCCCCCCAGGAGTGGGAAAAATTACCTCCATGTAAGTTGAATGTATTTTGTTTTTCAGGCATTTGTAGACAACTCTCATGGCCAAAAGATAAAGATTTCTGTGTTTGATGAGGACAAGGCGTCAGATGATGAGAGCCTTGGGACGTAAGTAATGAATGAGAGGACTTGGGTATTCATGCATTTATAAATTATGTGATTATAATGTTCACCCAACCTAATCCTTCACCTTAATGTCCGGGCCTTTTAGTTTCATTTTGCTGAATTATGGCATTCTCTGTTGGTTATAGTGTTTTTCTGCAAAGGGAAAATTTGGTGATCAGACCAACTAACCAATGTTCGAACGTTATTAAATTATTTACTTAAAAATAACTAGTTCTTATTTATTGTTCCTCTCAGAGTTGAAGCTGACATTGGTAGCATTGTCCAACAAGGCAATGTTGATCTGGTAAGGTTTTGTCATCCTTATGTAACAGTAAACGCTCCATTTGCATGGCTAGAATCAATCTCAATTGTTTGTTTTTTGTTTGATTGCGACTGTGTAGTTTTTATTTCTATTTGGTAAAGAACTTCATCTAATGTGCTTGTTGCTTGTTATTTTTGCAATACAGTGGCTTCCACTTGAGAATGTTGAAAGTGGGCAGATCAACTTAAGATGCACATGGTTCTCAATGACTCCAAAACCTGAGGACCTGTCCCCAGTAAGTATGATTCTAAACAACGATTACTTCTGAAGGTCACATCCTTTGAACTATTATTAAAGTGTAAACAGTAATTTTTTGTTATTCTTAGAATACACTTCTACTTGTGGAGAACAATAATAAAGTTATTATTATTGAAGGGCTGAGGGGCGGCAGAAATGGCCTTTGTCCATCTTTTAGCCAAATTTCAAAGTTAACCTAATTTTAACAAAACTTCAACAAATTATCAACACAGTCATGAATCTTTGTTGAGGTTTTGTTAAAATCAGGTTAAAATTTGAAATTTAGCTTTAAACTGCACATAGGCCCTTTCTGCAAGCACTCAGCCCTTCAAGACCATAAATTATAGTTAAGCTGGTGGTACAGTAAGGCATGTTGGTTTGTTTATTTCAAAGCCTGAACAAGCAGTCCAAGGAGAGGAGATGTTAGCCACCGCTGCTTTGTTTGTGAAGCTTGACTCTGCCAAAAATCTCCCAGTAAGTACTTGATAAATACTTTCACAAGTAAAGGAATTTGCAGTTTACAGTTTAAGGTTCATTGACAAACTCAAGAAATCCCTTGTAATATTTGCTTTACCTTTTGACTGCATTTCAAAGTTCAAAATAATGCAAGCTACAAAAAGTTTGAATTTTGCAAGACCATCAGTCAGCAATATTAACCAATAAAATCTTCCAAAGACAGACTTATCACTGAGCCATCAAAGTTATAATACTTATAAGTGATTTGCTAAAAGCATCTAACAGTTGGTTATTAGGCAGTAACAGTACATTTATTTGTGGCACATTTCTATAATCACTGGATGTCATACATGTAGTACATGGTTTGATTTTCTCTTTTGGTTTTTAGGTCACAAATGCTGCCCGTGGTACAACAAGTGCATTTTGTAAACTTACTGTTGGAAATATTACTCTGCAGAGCAAGGTATTGATTTTTGTCATCTGTTGTGGTAGCTTTCTTCTTGGTAAAATTGTTTGTTTCTCCCTTCCTGCTTTTGATTGAAAAAAAAAAAAAACAACAACGACAAAAAAAACACACACACACAGCCTTATTCTTCCAGCCCATTGCTCTAACCATCCTGGTGGTTATCTTGGACTAAAAACTTTGCCCCGCATTGTCTTTTGAGCTCTAGTCATAATTACGGGCCACTTGTGGCTTGTCTGCAACTTTGTATCACTCCAGATCATTTCCTGTAATCATTTCATGCTGGTTAGTGCGAACAATTCACTGGTCGTTTGTTCATGTGTTTGACAGCTTGGGAACAAAGTAGCTAGTAAGAGCCTGTTATTGTTCTCTGAGGACACAGCTTGTGAATAGCTGTCAACTCTCAAACAGTAAGTTTGTTCTTTTAGGATTTGCAAATATAATTATAATCAGTTATTTTTTGTACCCTAGACCATTCAAGATTCCATCAGCCCTGTGTGGGAGGAACCGTTCCGATTCCTGATCCATAATCCCAAATACCAGGAGCTTGATATTGAAGTGAGCCATTGTCAATTTTCAATTCACAGCTGTCCTGTTATTTGGAGGTGGCTTAAACGTTGTGCTATGTCATTAAATATTTTAAGATCTTTAGTGTGTTGTGATTGAATGTTACTAAAACCTAGTAGCCAGAGCACTTACGAAAAAAGGAATTAAATCACAAAAGATGAGAGGTTTTGCTGTTTATTATAAGCTACATATTCTGGCATTAAGTTGCCATCACAAACAAAGAGCTGGGAAAAATTAATGTCCGTTGCATGTTGATAGTGGCTTTTGTGATACTCATATAGTGTAATACCCACCTGTAAACTGGACATTTCACTTTGATAGATCATTGACAGCCAAAAAGAGAAGACCATTGGCAAGCTGGAATTCCCTCTGGCGCAACTGCTCAAGAGTGACGATATGAGCATCGAACAGCCCTTCCCACTCAAGGACTCTGGTCATAACAGCTCCATGACCTGCAAGTTTACATTGAAGGTACAAAAATGTGGCTGCATTTGAAAATTAGAGTTTACCATTAAAAAAAAAAACGTTAGAAAATTGAGGATACTGCAAATTGATACAATGTAGATGTTGTGACATTTTAAGAATCATGCTAAACTGGGTGCCAGAAATGTAACATCAACAAGTTTATTTTTACAATTTTACATACAAAGACCTTTGTTGCCCACAATTAGCGAAGTTATTCCAAAATATATATATATTAAGCTCAAAAACGTCAATGAAAAAGAAAGTAAAAAAATTATTTTGCACACTGTATAGAGGAATGTTTTAAGGTGTGTTTGAATGGACACATTACAGGCTGCTTCTCCATGTATGTACATGATTGTATAGTGGATCGAGCACATCTATTGTTTATTGGTGATTAAACTGGTTATAATTCAACACCATCTTCATTTAAATGCTGTGTTCAATCATCTTGGTTGGCTGGTGCACCATGTACCAAGTCTGTTGTTAGTGTATTGTTTTGTTCCATTGTGTTTGATTTATCATATCATTCGGGTGTATTGTTTCTCCATTGTTGTGAGCTTTGTGATGTCACCTGTGAACTTGGTATATAACTGTAATGGTGCATGCCCCCCTTGGCTCAATCCCTGAATGTGCCTTACATCCAACTTGTATTGAGATGTTGGTGGTACACTTGGTTTGCAGGCCTTGTTCACCCGAGATGATGACACTTCAGATGAAGAGGAGGATACTGATGAGCCTGATATGATTGCCGCAGATGAACTGCAGAAGGGGGCTGCAAGTGAAATCCCTGGCAGCAAACAAAGGTAACTCTTCACCTGTGTTCATAGAAATCACACACATTCCAAAAACAAACTAAGTGACTTTTGGCTGCATCCTTGATCTTTGAAGCTTAGGAGAGAGGAGAGAAATTGTTGACTTGGAGGCTTGCTTTAAATGTAATAGGATTGTACTGCCATTCGGCATTACACACACATTGGCCAGTGGAGACCTGTAAAGCAGTCTTGTGCAAAGGCTTTTTTGACTCTGACTTGCTTGATCTTCCAGCTAACCAACTAATGTTAATAAAATACTTGCTCTCCGTCTGATCATCCATCTTTGTTGTTGTAACTGTATAATCTTAACACTGATGTTTGTTCCAGTAATGCTATTATCAAGGTTGTATCGTTACACCTTTCAATGTCAGAATAAGTGGCTGTGTTAATGCTATACAGTCAAGTAAACAGTCATCCTTCACCTACATGTAACTTGTGGTAACTAAATAAAGTCATAACTATTGAAATCTTATATATCTAATATTTGAATTAATGAAGGACTAGATACTATCATTCTTTAACTCTTAATTGATTAAATAATGAAGACCATTAATCAGCAAAACTTTACTATCGTTTGGTAACATTATGGTTAAATATACAGGACGTATCTTACTGACCAATTCTCTTTGTTTCCTTAAATTCTATTCTCCTTTTAAATTTAAGACTATTCTTCAAAAAAATAATAAATGTTAACCATAACATGCAGTAAAATTTTACAAAGCCAACTTGTGGCATTCATGTTTTAATGTGACAGAAATAGTATTAAAAGGAATTAAATTAAAAGCAAAGTACATAATTAATAAAGATAAATACATAACTTAACATAACTTAATTGATTCAACATCATGTAAAGTAACTCTTGCACATTTACACTGCATGTATCGTAATACCTAATATGTGTGTTTGTAGGATAAATGTTAAAGATAAAAATAATGATCATTAAACCATGTAGTTTGTAAAATTAAAGCCAAATTTATGTACTAATTAGACTAATTTTTTCCTAATAGATAATATCCAACAGCCTGCAGACTGCTCTTACTAACCTATCCTTAAAT
Source organism: Pachyseris speciosa (assembly GCA_016490735.1). Taxonomy (NCBI): domain Eukaryota; kingdom Metazoa; phylum Cnidaria; class Anthozoa; order Scleractinia; family Pachyseridae; genus Pachyseris; species Pachyseris speciosa. Next base: position 1,707,074 of record JAEMWC010000010.1, read on the forward strand.
CCTTCTTTCCTTCTGCCTGCATGTTGCAACCCTCGCAGTCTTGCGTCAGATAACAGTCGCCTAAAACGCTGCATTTTTTTCTGCTTTTGTTTGGCTCCTAGCGAGGAAAGCACTGTGAGACGAAGGAAACCAGCTCAGAAGGTTCAAAGGTAGGGATAAGTAGACTATCGATGAAGCAGTTTCAAGGTTCCTTTTCACACAGAGCTTCACCAGGTTCTTTGCTTAACATTCAAAAGAAAGGATGTACTGTTTGAATGAAATGAAATGCCATAAATGATGATCTGAAATTTTTTTCTTAGCTACTGTACAAGATAAGTTTGTCAAGTAAGTACTCGTAGGAACTGTTTTCCTAGAGTCCTTAGGCTGAGCCATTTTAAATCTCAATGAAATTGTGAATTTTAGCTCTCTTAAGTTTCATTTTCTGTATTCTGACTCCATGTGACATTTACTGTCCAATTCTTTTTTGGTCAAGAAGTTAATACAGCTTGTAGTTGGGCCTTGCATTGTTTTTGTCATGCTTTAATGGCAGATATATATGTGTATGGTGTGTAAGCTTGACTTTGAGGTAAGGCAGAAATTTGATGCCACTCTTTTGCTTGAAGCTGCTCAAGTTGTGCCACAAGAGGGGTCTTTGGTTTGGTGCTTCCATGCCGATAATTTGCACAGTTGCATGGTCTCTCTCTCTCTCTCTCTCTCTCTCTCTCTCTCTCTCTCTCTCTCTCTCTCTCTCTCTCTCTCTCTCTCTCTCTCTCTCTCTCTCTCTCTCTCTCTCTCTCTCTCTCTCTCTCTCTCTCTCTCTCTGTCTTCTTTCTCTCCTTTTTCCTGTTGTTAGGCCTGTTTTTGTCAGGCCAGCTTTAAATTGTCAAGTTGAGATGCTCATTAATAGCTTGTTGCGCTTGTTTGTTTTGTATACTCTTACCACAATGGTGTTGTTGTTTATGTTATCCAACAGGACAGTATCTGGTGATATTCGCCTCACCACACGTTACAACAAGCAAGGCAGCAAGCTGGAGGTCATCGTGCACCAAGCAAGGTTTGTTGAGAAATAATTTTACAGAATTTCTCAACATTTTCAATGATAGAACTTTTGGTGGAAGGAGTTGCAGATAATATTCCAAAACCATGCACTTCACAAGCAACAAATGGCATAGAAATTCTTTACCAAAACATGTTTCTTTGTCTTTACATACAGGAACTTGCTGGCATGCGACTCAGATGGTCTGTCTGATCCATATGTGCGAGCCTATCTTCTTCCTGACAAGTCTCGCAGTGGTCGCAGGAGAAGTGATGTCAAGAAAAACACACTGGAACCAGTTTTTGATGAAACGTAAATATCAGACTGAGTATAATTCTGGTTAATATGCAGTCAGTGCTGACACGAAGTCACCAAAATCTAGGATAGCTGTTTTCAGCTGATTTTATTGGCGAGCACAACCATTCTTTAAACATTCTACATTGCCAACATTACATTTGCATTATTTTTGTCGTTAGGTTATAAATTATTGTCAAGGGGCCACAGTAATTGGCACAAGCTGTTGTGGCACTCTGTCAGCTTGACTGGCAAAGTTTTAATTAAATAAATAAATAACTTTCCTTGTGAAAAACTAATCCTTACCCCAAATTCCTTTTGGTGGGATGTTGGGTGGGGCAAGCTTACATTGTACACCCAGATTTTTATTCTATTTTAACCACGTTGGATATTTTTCCATTTCAGTTTTGACTGGTTTGTTCCCGAGGCTCAGCTGAAGGAGCACACGTTAGACGTCACTGTGAAGAATGATGTCTCATTCTTTTCAAAGAGCAAGACTTCCATGGGCCAGGTAACAACTGCAGGTTCATTGCATATAAAACCTCCCACTTGAGGGTGCTGTTTGGGTTCAGCATAAATTAATTATTTCTATTTTTTATTAGTTTTTACGCAGGTTGGCTGTGTTTAAAGAAACATTATTTTAAGAGTTTAGTTAAATGACAAAATGTTTATTACCGGTATGCAAGCTAAGACTATGTTATTATAACTTACTATTATTTTAGGTTCTGCTCGACCTCAGTAAGATGGATTTGTCTGAACCTGTCACTGACTGGTAAGGATTTCCCACATTTGTTAGTAATACATAAACTGGACAAACGCGCAAACATTCACTTTTATTAATTCACGATTGTTAATTTAATTTGTATCGCACCAAATTAATCATCCTTACTACAACTACTTACTATATTGTCAAAAGATGTCAACATCCACTTTCTGTCAGCAATACCTGATTAATATTAAGATCAATTCTAAGATACTGTAACCCATCAACTGAAAGTTATTTATTCAGACTGTTAATTCCTCAGGTACATGCTACGTGACGAAAAAAAGGAAGATGACTGAAGACAAGTTCGACGAATGGAGAAAAAGCTGCAATCACACAGCTGATTATAGTTTCACTGTAGGAGGGAAACTGTAGCTCATGCGTAAATAAGGGGGAAGTTAAATAATTCGAAAATAAAAATAACTCTGATACAGATGCCTTGAAGAAGAAAGTATGTTAACTTAAGCACATGTTAATTCTAGAGAACGTCTCTTACATTGAATACAGTACAACAAGGTAAAGGTTCTTCTACAGCTGTAGTGTTTGAAAGTTAGTAGTAGTTCGAGTTTGTAATCCTTTAGAAATTGTGTTAGTCCAGAAAATATCCATATACATGTATCACTATGACAAAGGGTACTAGGTTTGGTGCCAACATCTGAAAATTCTAATTGATCCTCCATCTTTCTTTTTATCCCTTTGTACTTTCCTGCCACCCTTCCACCTCATCATCTCAAGTGACCTTCTCGGGAGAGAACCAGCACATTTTTGAGAAACCACATATTTCCTTGATATCATACATGTAATTATGGTGGCACACATGTTCCTATTACAGCAACTTTGCTATTTCTTGCATTGGTAAATTCTAGATCTTTTGACAAGCTACTGTAAGATGACAGTATTACATACACTGCACATGAAATGGTTGCTTGTGGGTGGGTTAACTTGCAAAACAATTTTCCATTTGTTCATTCTTTGGCTGTTACAACTGTAGCAATATAATTATTAGCAGAGGGGGGTAAGGAGTTGATCTTACACGTTTCAGACATCAAAAAGTAGGAATAACGCACCATGGTGATTCAAATTCTATGTCCACATTTCACAGAAATTGTTAAGCAAAAACATTCGCAGTTCACAGATTTTAACTTCATATTTTCACCAGTCACAAAAAACTAAAAACATTAATTAATCCCTATCACGCAGTAACACCTTTCCCCACCTCTTAGCAGAGTGTGCTTAAGATATTATTTGAGATCCCATGACGAAACAGTTGTTACTACTTTACAAGACACTAAAATTAATAACCACTCATCACCAGTAATAAATGTGAACATGAAAGGCCAGCCAGAGGCGAAATATTTTTAGTACTAATTTATAAAGTAAAACTAAGCAGGCCGATTTTCCTCCAGACTTATTTAAAAGTATTACTGGTCATAGAGCAGGACACAAATTTCCTTGTTTTGAGTGTTCAACCAAAAAATGAATGAGATACCTTCTAGAATTACATTAACACATTTATGGTAGTGGCTTTGTTGCTGTCACTGTTGAGATTTATCAGATTTCAGTCTGTCTAATTTAAACAAAGCTGTGCCTCAAACATGGCTGCAATTGAGTTGTACATCAATTTTAACTTGTTTGTGTGGGAATTGTTTAGACACAAGTGTTCTAGAATTTTGTGCAGTGAAAGGGGGTAATCTAATATGAGTTACTACTAAGGGTGATAGATGCACCAATATACTGTAACTAAACAATGTGCAAATTAAACTTGTTATTTTGTCCCATTTTATTGTATTCCTTGGTTCAATTATGTCAGTTTGTAATTTGGGTTTCAACACTGAACGCAAGTTGGTTTCTACACAGGGTTCATTTCCATTCAACCAAACAATCCCAGGGCATTCTTTGCAAGATGGAGCAGACTTGTCCAACCCAAAAGTCTTTAGGACAACTGTCCAGTATTCTATTGAGAAGTGCTAGCTTTTTGCACACTATTCATTTCAGAAGATTAAATACAATGAGTTGTTCAGAGCATTCTACTTTGTTCAACCAGCCATCTTGAGGTGAGCTCTGTCTGTCCATGTCACAGGGTTACTAACATTAAAACTGAGTGTACAAGTCATGTACTCTGTAGTTACAGAGGACATGAAATTCATACTAAGCCAGGAGCTATCCACCACTGGTTGTTTGCTTCTGAAAGTGTTAACAATGCCAAGAGAGGGTCGCAACTGGATATTTTGATCAGAATGAAAGAACCCTGTACCAAAATCTATTATTTTACTAATTTTCCAAAATAAAGAAAAAGAAAGCCAATGTGATTGTATCAGGCAGTAAGGGACTGGAGGCCCAAGTTTATAATTTACCAGCAATAGCAAGCCCTGAATTACAACCAATGTAGTCTATATAACCATGAAGAAAACAAGCAACCTGAAAAATTAGATATCATTGAATGGGATCATGAATGCCATGTACGATGTATGTTTAATTTGGAAGGGAAATATGTATTTGTACAGATCATTTCTTGGTTGAATACTGAATTGCAAATGACAAAAATGAATGGGTTATTTTCATAATCCTGGCATCATGCATTTCTTTGCACCCAGCATCTTTAGGATAACTGTTTGCTCATACAAATTATTACTCAATTATTACTGTATTTACACCACTGAGATGACATAAATTTGGTGGTTGTACTTTTAAAAACTCTCCTTAATAACCCTTTCACCACCAAGGGGGACTTTATAGATTTTACTCTGTCTAATGCCAGACGATTTTACTTGTCAAAGGGGAGGCCTTTGGTGGTGAAAGGGTTAAGGCAACATTAATTTTAATGATGCCATTATCAAAATGGCATTTTCTTTGGCAAATTTGCAGCCATTACTTTAGACAAATGTACTGTCCAACAAGACTTCACAGACAGTTTCACCCTGTGTTATTGACTTGCTTCGTTGTTAATTTTTATCCATTTTTCCACCACTGCTTTCAAGATGTCAATCACTTCCTTGGGTTTATCACTTTTGACGACAGCACTGCCTGATACAATCATATTGGCTCCAGCCTAGTAAATGACAGAAAATAGCACTGGAAAATTACATCAAGATACAGCTTGAATTTATTGGGCATAACACAAAAATTAAAATAGATTAGACTCCTGGTAAGGGACAGTCAGGGAGGGGGGGGGGGGGGGGGGGGGTAATAAGAACATTAAGTCAGTCAGGGATGGAAATTAGCTGGAGCAAAACTGAAGTCTATGGTGTTTAACACTGAGATTGTGTTAGATATAAGTTGGTGATGGCCTGAAGAAAGCTTGATTTGGCCAATATTAATGTGTACAACCGCTGCTGAAAGCATAATTATTCTAGATGTAAAATCTGTCTTTTCCCTCTTTTTTGTTAGTAATTATTTCCACAAAATACTTCCATGCTTCTGCTTATGCCTTAACTGGGCTTCCTGTGCAATAGTTCAGATTATTACCAGATGGCTGATGGACTATATTCACCTGAGCTGCTGCTTCTATTGTTGAGGGTCCCACCCCTCCATCCACCTCGATATCCAAAACCCTGTAGTTGGTTCTCAGATGCTTCACCTTGATAACCACAAAAGACATAAATATACTTGAAAATGTCATACCCACCACTAAAGAAAATAAATCAACTGGCTGCAGGATTACTCCTTTGGGTTATTTCTGGTGAAGAATTCATACAGAAGAAACTACTGGCACCTTCAAGAATTAATTTCATTCTGGTGCATTAAAACAAAACAGAAAGGCCTTTGTGCTACTTCAGTCATGTCCCATTATACAATGCACATTGGACTCTTCCTTTCCTTTGTCCAATGAAAACACAGTCTTTATGGTGAAGAGGACAGAAGGATGGCCAAAGAAGCAACAGGTCCTATTGTTTCCAGTTCTCAAACATTTTTGAACAGTTATAGTAAGCTTTAGCCTAACTAACACTACAAGCAATTTTTCAGTGGGGTTGGGGGAGGGGTAAGGGTGCCCAACACCTACCCCTCCCACCACATTTTCTACTCTCCCCAATCTTTCATATGGTAGTAGTAGTAATATTAACAATAATAATAACAATAATAATAATAATAATAATAATATTTATTGATTTGTATCGCGCAAATATCAATCCAGGGAAAAAAAATTTCATCTGCGCATTACATTGACTCAACAAAATCCTAAAAGGTGGCAAGACATTACACAGTTACATACTAAGAGATAGCAGCCATAAATATTTTTACCTTTGGCATCATGTCTGCCATGAACTTCTGCCCTCCAAATCCTGGCTCCACTGTCATAATAAGAACCATATCAACAAGATCTACAAATGGCAGGACTGACTCCACAGGTGTGTTTGGCTTCACTCCAATGCCAACCTTCATTCCAGCCTTTTTTATCTGTTCTATTAATTCAACTGGCTTGTCTGATTGAAATAAAAAATAAATCAACATAATGATGAGGATGGTGATGAGCCTGAAATCATGACATGTTTAGCTATTAAATCCATTAAGTAATTCAATGGCTTTGGACATGGTATTGTTAAACATTTACACAAGGTATGTACAGTAGATAGAGAATTTAACGACATCATTAGAAAACAATTTCAAGGTGAAATCAGTTAAAGCCAGAGGACAAACCCAGTTTCTGTTACACTAATGAACTATAATCTTTGGCATATCACTCAGGAAACTGGATACAGGTTACTTCACTGTTGCCTCACTCCCCTCTGTCAGTGTCAATGTCAGGTTGAATCAAGATGGCTTAAGAAGAATTCAACACTGAAGCATGGGGCGAGGGAATGAGGAAATGTACAGTGTACAAAAAGGAAATGCTATTTAAGATACCAACAAAATAAATGCTGATGGTCAACCTTCCTGAGTAAAATTGTGGAGTAGGAGCAACTGCCACTCTCTATTGGATGGGATGATGGGCCATCACAGGATTACCTCATGAGTATATGGTTTGTGCCCATTTAAACCTAGAGAAGAAAACGTCAAGAAAGGCTTCTTGGCTAAAGATCAATTGACATGAGATGACAGTTCAGAGGTTCAGCATTAAGTTAACCAGCAAATGCAGATGTATTTCCAACTGTTGCTTTAATCAGGGGAGAGAAGTGACCAGGCAGGCGCCAGGGAAATTAGCTGGCTGTTAACACAGTTTTATCCACCTGCCATGAGCACATCAACATAATTTTTTGTGATGAAGTTAAATCGTAACATATTTGCCAGCCAGTGGAAATTAACTGCCTTCCAGGTCAAACCTTAAATGATACCCCTGCATTCTCTGAGAGGCTCTGGAATATCGTCCCTTTCCCTCTTAACAGAAACAAATCAAAATCAACTAAAAATTCATTACCTGTGGCCTCTATATGGAATGTGTATTGATCAGCTCCAGCATCAGCCATGTCATCAACCCACTGAAAAGTAAATTAGAACATCACATGAGACTTAAACTGTAAGAATACTGCTTTAAAGGACTTGGAGGTGCTAAGGGTAAAAGACAACCTCCATAAAACAAAAAAATACACGTAATATTTATTAAAATTGACTTGATCACTAGTAAGCAACCATCTTCCTGTAAATGATGGGTAGACATAAAGGAAATTTAATGTACCTTTTCTGGATTCGCCACCATCATATGCATATCTGAATAACAAAAATACAAAACATATTCTTTCATTCTCAAAATATTAGCCACATCCACATGAGGATTTGGCAATTTGTTTTTCTGTGACAACTTTACTGTGACAGAAACTTGCAAACCAGTTTTTCAGCAAATGAATGTGTCACATAACATTCAGGCAAATTTTTGCCTATAAATAAAATTAGCACAAAAAGTTGTCACAGAAAAATTAGCC
>JAEMWC010000010.1:1720000-1722500 GCA_016490735.1 Pachyseris speciosa
GTAGTTTTACCATCAAAAACTCAATCTTTTCTCTGTAGAAATATTTACACTGTTTGCAACTGAACTGATTAGCAAAGTTAAGCAATAAGTTCGTTTTCTGAAAAGGCGTCCTTTGGTCAAATACATGCACTCAATGAAATGGTATACATAATAGGCTTTCACCCAAAATCGAAAAGGTTGGATGTTTAGACACCGATGCAAGTCACTCAGTTCAAAGTCCTAGCAATGGGTGTTAGGTCTTGGGATTAAGTTAAGTCACACTTACTAAACAGATGAATGATTTTTCTTGCCACACCCGCAAGGTAGATTAACGATTTGCACCATTTCAAAGCGGCAAACCGACTGGTTCAAAGTTAGTTCCTTCCTGCATGAGATGACGGATTCTGAGGTTCAAATGTTATTCCGTTGGCAACTGGGCCCTGTAGATTGAAACTAACCACAAAGTAAGCCAACTGCCCCTGGTTGAAATCTCTGTCCACCTTGCCAATATCAGCATTCTTAGCTACGTACAGCTCCACTTTCCCCTGAATCAGCTCAATATACGGATACGTTTTCCCACGATCTGAGGATGACCCAGCTCGAATTCGCCCTTTGCACTCAAGCAACTTTTTCCTAATGTCAACCAGCCAGAATCTTGGCACCGTATCAGACTGAACATCGGTGGAGTAGTCCGTTTCTCCACGGAACACAGTATTACGAGTAACAAGGCGAGACATCCCAACCCCATCTTTGCTCACAAAGAGTGAGGAATGTGTACTTCGACAATGATTCTGTGACTTCTCCCGGCACAACTTTAAGGCCTTCAAGTACTTTGGCATGAACTCCAACGCGTTGCCATCTACGATCTTGAGAAAGCAAATGGCCATTTGGTAAAAGTAGGGAAGGCAATCATGATGGGAGACCTCCAACCATTTTTCAGTAACGGCGAAGCCTTGCTCAAGGCTGTAACACTGTGGACCGGTCACCAGCACGCAGACCTTCATTAAATGGTAAGCTAAACGGTATTCCTGCTCCTTGAAAACAAGTTCTCCCAACAGCGTCTGCAAGAATTGAAGATGTTCTTGCTTCAACGAGTCGATTGAATCACTTGAATTTAGGATAAAGAGAGCCTGAAGCCTTTTTAGCTCCAATGCAGACGACCTTGGGAAGTTCTTAGCACTACAAAGTGCCTTGCAAGCTTGAACTACGTCCTCTACATCGCGCCCACGTCCGGTTGAAGGCAATCCTGTTCGAAAGGTCTTCATCAGTGCCAATCTTGCATTGTTGCACCTTCGTTGGGTATCTTCAGGATCTGGCAGGTTTGGCACACTTTGAACAATTCCATCAACGACATCCAGCAGACAAAAAGAATCGCTGACGCAGGTGCGAAAGAATGGTGGAGATAACTTCGCCAAAAATTTCAACGTTTTCTCTGAATCACGTTGGCAGATGTTTCTCATAATCCACCCAATGCAAGCCAGCCAGAGTTCCACTTCCGAAATTAGAGGATTTGGGTAAGTTGGAGGGAAGTTTCGCGCCTCCCTATAGGCCTCGAGTGCTTTGCTGGCCAATTCTTCCAGCCTTGAGAGGTCATGAACTCGGCCGGTAGTCATCATGTGCTGAAGTTTAATATAATGGACAACTCCTTTGGAGTGACAAAGGCTTCTGAATTTCTGTTTGGCGTTACTGGCTTGAAAGGCAAGTTCGATAAGCTCCATGGCCTTTGGAAAAGAAGGTGGCTCCATCTTGGCGAAAAAACGGGCCGCATTGGAAAATATGACTGAGTCGCCTGTCTTCTCTGCTGCCTCACAAAATACTTCTGCAGCACGCTCTTGGTTGATTGCTTTGAGTTCTTCGAAAAGGAGGGAAAACTTAAGCTTTTTTTGACCATCTTTGTTGTAAACGAAGAGGTCGGCAAGTAGAGGCATGAACTCTTCCCGCTGGTAAATTGGAAACTGAAGGAATTGGTTTACAACGCGAAACAGGTCACAGCCTTCGTCTTCAAAAGCCTTCTTCAAAAGCATCTCGGCAACTAATCGATGCTGTAAGGTATAACTTTCTGGTGAAGATTCCTCCAAGTGATATCCTCTTCCTCGGCGGCGCAAAGGGTTGGAGGGGACCATTAGATTTAACAAGTGCTCAGTGAACAACTGCTTGATGTTCTCGTAGGTGACGCTTTTCTTATCCTCTAGGCGGACGTACCTTTTGAACGCATCATAGAGAAGGAGAGCTGGAGTTTTCTGGTTTGCATACAACTGGAGAAATGCTACCAAAATGGCTATTTCTTGTTGAAGACCCTCCATTTCGCCCCAAGTATCGTCGATTATTTTCTTGAGCTTTGGCCGAAATGACTGCATCATTGCAAGAAGCGGGAAGTGAAATACACGGCATGGGCCAGGTACTCGTGTCTGGCCTAAAGATTTCTCGATGAATTCGTTGTATTTCTTCTTGAATTCATTCAAATCAGCACAAGAGTCTTCAAGCTTGACATCTACGTAGAACACCTTGTGAACATGAAGTG
>JAEMWC010000010.1:1727500-1767500 GCA_016490735.1 Pachyseris speciosa
GCTTACAGGAAGAGCATTTAGAGCGAATGATATTTTTATACATATGAACTAGTAACATTTCCTGAAAAGTGGGACAGAATGGCTTCATTTGATTTCAAAAAAATGAACTTGAATAAGGTGGCTATTTTGCTCGTTTGTCAAAACTTGGCTACGTTTTTACACTGAGGCGAATATTAGAAAAAAGTAGTCGATGAATTTCTTTTAAACTCGGTGATCCTATAGTTAAATTACTGTTTTCAAAGACCCATCAATCTCAAGGTAAATAAAATCACGTGAGGTGGTCAAACATTGATATCAAATCACTCAAATTTTGCTTTCATATTTTCGGTGCCTGCTCATTATTTTTGTTGGTCGCTTGTTTGTCTCATTATGCATGTCCATTGTTAAGAATTTTAATACTAGCATGAATTGCAATGTACCATACTTTTCCAACAACGTCCCATTGCCTTCAGCGGAACAAAGTCGATTATTCTAATCTGTAGATCAGTGTTATCTAAAAAATAATAGTAGCACAGTAGCCATCAGTCACACTCGCGTTGGGTAGTATTGTAATGCTCCGAACCTAGTAGGACCGAATGGGTCTTGGCATAGCTGGTTCAAAGCGTTATAGTATGACACTGAACTTTGTTCTCCGTAGGCTATGGCACATTGTCAGAAATGTACGGTGCGTTGGAAGATATAATATTTATAAGTTCTGCAGTGCTGATAGTGTAAAAATAGAACAATTATTTATGCCAGACACATACTCCACAGATCCAAAGCTTGTGCCGATTTTGTTAGGAAAGACATGTTTGGAAATATTATTTCCAGAAAATTTAGTTCCAGGAATTGTGATTGGTTATTTTTCAATCCACTTTGGTTTTGTCCAATTCAAGTGTCATAAAAAGGGGGAAAACATGTAACAAACAGAATTTTAAGATGATTGACAAAATTAACTGACTGATCACTGCCCATTCAACTGATTAGGGGGCAGCAACCAGCTAGTATTACTCACCCTCAGCCAGAAAGGAGACATTGAGCTAGAAAACAATAGAGTTCACAAAAATACTAAAAAAACCGATTGAGTCTCTCAATTTTTTTTTAAATTACCCACTCTCTCTGAAAATCCCTCTTCTTAAAACATCAATAACAGCTCAACAACAAAACACAGCAGCAACCACAAAAACTATATCGTAGAATACAAACAGCTGCTGTAGTGAACATCTATACTGCACTGCCGAACCACAAGATAAATCACTTCTCTACAACAAATAATATAGGTACCTGACTGAAGCTTTACTTCTGCAATCTCTTTTGCATCAGCACCTAGCGTAACAAAATGGGCAGAAAGTACTGGCCAGAACATGTTGAAGTCATAGTCAGACATCTGGTCTGTAGAGGGATGCCCAAGCAGCTTGTTACGCAAGTTCTTTAGCTCTCTTAGAGCAATCTCATTGCCAGGTCTCTTGGTAATCTCCAATATGCATTCCTTTGCATACAGAAGGACAGTGGTAATGAGTGAGAAGTCCCATTCATTGATGTTTCCATTTTTGAAATTAATTTCTTCTTCCTTATTAAGTTTCATCTTCCCCCGGTCAAACAAAGCTGCATCAGATGGTTGATTCGACCAGGTGGGGTTGATTTCCATGAACAGCTTTCGGAGTGCTCGAAGACCCACACCATAAACCAGCTTGAAAATACACAGTATGTTTCTCCTGGAATCAGAAAAAATATGTTTTTCTGGTCAGTGTCTACATGATCACCTCTCCAGCCCATCCATCCACCCAGCCACCTACCCTGCATTACCTAGATCAATACAATTCAACAGTTGCTTCCCATGTCACCGATGAGACGTCAATCTAAAACTGACAAGCCTGTGACATCACCTGATTAATAGCTGTTGAACCCTCGGAAATCTCAGATCAAAAATGGCCTCACACTCAGATGAATCTTCACATTGTGTGATCTCATTAAACTCAAAAGTATGTGACGTCATTCAGCCAGCACTAATAATTACCAGCCCTAGAAAAGGCCCAGGTGGAGAATTAATGTACCAGTCTCAAAATGTCTCATGTAAGAGTCACAGAGTGTCTTCACCAGTGCCTTGGCACTGATGAGGCCCTGCAAGGGTAAATACCAACAAGCAACATGGGCCAAAAAGTAGCAACAGCACATAAAATGAAATCCCGACAAAAGACATCATTCCCGCCAAAATTCCGAGAGTGACATCAAGGCCGAGAATTAGCAATTTAAACACTGACATGGGAGATTTTAAAATTCAGACAAGTGACACAGGACCCCCTCTGGCAGGGCCTCACTGAAGTAAATATTTAACATCACCCCATTAGAGAATGTCTACTTATTTCAAACAGCCATCCTAGCAAATTTGTTTTTACACTGATACAGTAATTTTCAAATGAAAATGAAAGTGTATGATTCACACCACCCGCAATCTGTAAAACGCAGTATTGTCAAGTGCCTGTGTGATCGATCTAAACACCTCATCACAAAACCATCAGTTATCTCTCATGAAAAGAAACACCTCTCATTGGTCCTTGTTTCCAACGGTTATCCGTTTTCGTTTGCAAAAAATCTTACGAAAACCAAGGGACGAACAACCACTAAAGAACATGAACCTGAAATTAAATCTAATGTGGTTCTGCCATACGTCAAAGGCACATCGGAGGCTCTTCACCGTTGCCTACAACGACAAGGCATACGGACTGTTTTCAGATCTGACACAACTCTTAGATCACACCTAGTGCGACCTAAGGACATTGCCGATCCAGTAAAACAAGACGGAGTAGTCTACAAGATTCCCTGCAAATGTGGTAAAGTTTATATTGGAGAGACGGGAAGATCTATGCATGAATGGATTAACGAACACGATAGAGACATACGGTTTGCTCGAACCCAATCCTCCGCCATTTCAGAACATAGCAACGTGACCAGACATTATCCGCTCTGGGACGAAGTTAAATTTATTGACCGAGACCCACATTGGTACACCCGTAGGGTTAAAGAGGCTATTCACATAAGACTTCACCCTAACAACATCAACAGGGACAGTGGAATTGAAATTCCTAAAGCGTGGATGCCCACGATCAAACAACACAACAGCCGCTCAGTACCAAAGCGTACCGCTGAGAGAACAATTTCTAGTCTGAACGACAAGGATCGAAATCCTCCAATCAACAACAGCCTAAGCGAGGATCGAATCACACCAATCACCACCAACCATGGTGCTTCTTATACTCACACGCAGCCAGTCAACACCATCACCTGATGAAGACCAGCAGTATAGCGGTCGAAACGTCGTGATCCACATCTTTGTGACTCAATCGTGAGACAAAAGATTAACTCAGCTATCAAAATGAAAGTGAAAGTTCAAAAAGTGTGGGAGACAGGAGAGAAATAATTTATTGGTGGTAAGAAGGAAAAAGTGCAGGAGCTCAGAAGAAAAAGGTAAAGGAGACAGGAGAATAGGCAACTGGACGAAGGAGATTTCTAAGTGAGCCAGCAGTCAGGCCTAGGTCAAGACTTCCCCTCACAAGAGTTTTCAGCTTAAGTGATGTCATTCTACCAACCAACCTTTCAACACAGAATAACTAAATGTATGTGATTTCATCACATGCGTTTAGCACTGAAAAATAACTGAAGCTCAGCTGCATATTATTAGGCTCAAACAGCAGACTTGAATTTAAAAACTAAGTGTCCTAAAGAAGGCCTAAACTTCTGTAACATGGCAATTATTCAACACCTCTATATCAAATTTTCTCAAAAAACTGGTTGCCATGGAAACAATGGTAACATACATAAAGTTTATCACATGAAGTGTACCAAAAAGAGAATTCAAACACACTTACTCAGTGTTCCAGATAAGAGGGGGGTCTCAGGTCCCAAACCCTATAAGGTCAGCTACATGACCCAACAAATCAATAGAAAATGTATAATGGTAAAGGGTGAGAGCAGTGTGAAATTGACTCTTTGGAATTCCTTGTTGACACACTACCTTAAAAACTTATCAGGAACCCTGCTTACTATTATCCTCCCATGGGAAGATTAGACAAAAGACAGCCAAAGTTAAGCCAACCAATAGTGAAATATTGTCTTTGTAAACTTAAAACTTCATACATTGACACCATTTTCAATGCTGTAGAAATAAATATTTACACAATATTTTGCAGTTTACTAGTTTCTGCCATTTAGAACTCAAAACACCCACAAGTAGTAGGTAGAATTTGCTTATAAGGTTAAAGGCTTATAGCTAAATTCACACAGCCTTTTAAAAATTTTAAAGATGATGTGAATATAGATGAAGTCTAATAATATTGATCACTATATATCAAGTGAAGAATGATCCTTGCAGTTGTGATCAATATATAACTGATCAATACCAAATTTACTGGTACACTGTATTGGTTTTTGCATGTGACTGATCATGAAAGACTAGAAAATAGTCTATATATGATTATTTCTTAAAAACTGTAAATCATGCTGATGTTAATGATGACAATGATTGTGATGATGATAACGATGACTACAGATATAACCAGGTTACTGTCTTTTCAGACATCAGCAGTCCTATTAATTGACAGATTAAAAAAGCCACATACCCTTCCTGGTCTAGCCTGGTATATGGATCTTCAGTATCAGATGGATTGAATTCTCCCATAAGGTCTGTACATTTAGCATCTCCTTCAGTTTCTTCAGCTCCATTGTCGGCTGTGGCTTCAGGGCCCACACTTGCTGGAACCACTTTGGCACTGCTGCATCCAGCTTTCTCATCTGATGCAGGAAAGTCTTCCCCTACTGTGAACAACTCCGCACCTTCATCAGGTGTGCACTCAGAAGCCTTGTGACTGCCATCGTCAAGGCCTGAGACCACAGAATCACTGACCTCTTTGCTGGAGGGTTTACAGTCCTTATCTCTCTGCATTTTATTTTCCATCTCTTCTGAATTTCCCTGAACCTCTGCAGCAGCAGCTTTAGGCGAAACTTCTTCTAGATTACCTCTTGTCTGACAGCTGGGCTGTCCTGTCTCGACTTCGCCACTTGACATACCTGCCTCCACATGATCCCTATGGTTACTTTTGGCATCATGCTCTGTCACATGATTGTCATCATCACAAGTGGGAAGTTCTGAAACTCTCACATCTTGTGTTTTCTTTTTTTTCTTATTTTTCTTCTTTCTTCTTGGAGAGTTTGGTTCAAGTTCTTCATCGGTTTTTTCGCACCCTTCCTCCAAAGTAGGCTTACTCAAGGTTAAACCCCCAGTCAGACCCCCAGGTTCTTCAACGAGACAGACTGGATCATTAGTATTTCCTGCTTCAGTGCTAAGAGGGTCAGGCTTCTTTTTCTTCTTTTTCTTTTTCTTTTTCCTCTTGGTGGCTGTAGTGCATTTCAACACTTCGTCTTCTTTTTTCTCTTCTTCCTCTAGGTCGTTGTCACTTACTTTCGTTTTGGAAGACAAATCTCCACTGTGACCAGAAGCAGTTTCAGTCGGTTGTGTGACAGAGGTCAGTTCAGAATGTGAAAAGTTATCTTGATTGCTTGTCTCGTCGTTATCACGCTGTAATTCTGTGTTTGTCGCCTCGTTGCTTCTTGTGCCTTCCATTGTGGGCAAGAAATTCCTGTGTGAATGAAAGAAATGACATAATTTGTGTAATCTTGTCAACATTAACATCGCAAGGCATTTCGAAGCACGTAAATAAACCTCTAGCTGCCAGCGCAAAAAAAAAAACTTCTACTGACACTATATTAACCTTGAACTATAAGTAGAGACTAAACAAGAATAAGAGAACTTCAAACTTACGCTTTGCACAACGTTCTTAAACCATTTTCGAAGAGATGTTTGCGCTCGAACCAACCTTGTTCCCAGGGCCCCACCTACACGTGGCAAAAAACTGAAGACAAAAAATAATTTCTATCGATGAGATGGATTTCAGTCTACTGCTAACTTATCTATGCAAGCGTTCCCTAGTCAAATGATGTCTTAATAACCAGTTTTCTTCCTGATCAAATGATTTCTAAGACTCTTCTAAGCGAAACACAACACGTCAAAACGCATGCCAGCGCAGAGTCCTGTCAAAGAACCTGGTAACGACAACTCGTGATCATTGCAGTTCATCGCGAGGCCGGACGGGGTCGTGGACGGGAGAAATTTGTGGCCAGCTACTTGGAAAAACAGATGGATACTGCCAACGCTTTTTTGAAAATAGTATACCTGCCAGCTGTTTCGGAGTCAAATGCGTGAGATTTTGGTCGCCTCATGACAGGGATTTCCGACTTCAGCCGATTTCCCGAAAACGTCCGAAAGGTACCGAAGATGTCCGAAGATGTTCCGACGACTTCTGAACACTTTCGAAGTAACTTCCGAAGCTAGTTCGAGCTCGTTCCCAGTCCCTCAGATGCCTTAGCCCGTTCTAATACAGTAAGGACTCAAATTCCGTTTTGTCCTGAATGTTACTTAGCCATAAACACCATGACCTCTATGCGTGTGCTGTTCAGTTTTGTGTTATTTAACTCCACAATCAGGATGGAATACGTCCACCTAGGAATATTACCCTTGTATTTCCAAAGGCTGTTAAGGTCAGTTGGGAAGGCCTTGGCTGAATCTCAATAATAATATTGTTGTTATCACCCATTACCTCTTGCTCCACACTCCCCTGCCATCCCTTTCCATTATTGTTACCCCCTTCCTGATATGCCAGATCATTATTCAACACATTGTAACAATGTCCAAATATCAATGTAGTCATGGCGGCCTCAATATTAGTCATGCGCTATTTAATTATTCTACGAGGGTGCGCTGGATACAATCTCGTTCCCAGAGGCTGCGATCCTTTTGGCCAGCCCTTGCCCGTTCCGCTGGGCAAGGGTAACGTAGGCTCTGGGGACGAGATTGCGCTGGATTGCGCTGGATATGAAGTGATAAATAACCAACGAGGCGCGTAGCGCAGAGTTGGTTATAAACATTTCATATCCGGCAAGCCCGAGTAGAATCATTAATTGTTTTATTAAAAACTCTACGACGCATAATTGAGAATCTGAACAAAAAAAGTGAAAGAAAGGAACTCAGAGAAAGAGAAAACCAAACGAAGGAAGCATTTGTCCATCACATGCCTAAACAAAAAGGGCGCGAAAACCTTTCGAAGTGTTGCCACGTTTCCGAGCGAAGTTGAATGAATTATAATAATAAATAATAATAATAAAAACGCTATTTATATAGCGCCTATATCACTAGCTGTTCTAGGCGCTTTACAACACTGGCCGGGGGACTTTTGCCAGACTGCTTATAACGCAGTTTACAATTAAGGGGGGACTAACTTAACTACAGACTTAGCGTTGTTGCCAAGGGATTTTTGCGGACTGTATTTGGAAAACACAGTTTTTCGGTGTTTTTGCCACTGTATTGGTGAAACGTGCGAAGAGGTCAACATGTAAAATTAATAAATTGCTATTGCGCATGCGTAACTTGCCCCAGGCCCCAACCGCGCCTTAGAGAGAAATCCCTAAAACTTGGAGAAAATTACGTGAAGTTCCGATTTTTTTGCCAATCGGAGATATTCCAGCCTTCTTTACAATTGTTGTTAACGTACATAACCGCAATGATAATGACGAAATGGTATGAATTTGCGTGCTTATGACGTCATAAATCTCAGAAAAATGCGAATTTCCAAAAACCGATACGTAGAGTTTTGCACCTTGGCGATTGTTAACCATCGGCACCATTTGCGATATCCAGAAGTGTACGCCACTCGAGTTTTAGGCCTTTTTCTGTTCTGGTCACGTGACTTACCAAATATGGTTGTGACTCGAAAATCTTGTAAAACTTTTTGATTGTAAAAACATAGCCAGACAGCTTGCCTGTGCAAGTTAGGGTTTCCAAGATATGAGCGTTGGGAACTTTCCATAGCAACAATGTTAGCTCATTTTGTAGTTAAGTTAGTCCCCCTTAATGAAGTTGAGTTATGAGTGCCCCCGTAATTTCAATATCAAATTAAGACAGACACTAGGGGTGGTCACTGCCAGAGTTTTGTTACGTCCCTAGTGGTTCTTTTACGTCCCACAGAATCAGAGAATTATGAAGAGTTGTGAGACCGGGCCTACGGTTTATCGTCCTTATCCGAGAAGACTAGAAAGTCTAACCGTATGTAGATGTCATTACAAAGGCAGCACTTTCTCCTCAATTATTAAAGACCCTGAGTGTTGGTCCGGCCGGGGTTTGAATCCGCGACCTCCCGCACGGTAGTCCGGTGCTCTACCACTGAGCTAACCGGTCGGTTGAATGAATTCAATGAAACTGTCCGAGAACAACGTTGAAGCTTCAGTTTAGGGTCCTCTTTGGAAAATGTGCAGAGATTATTTGCTTTGAATGGTTGTAAATGGTCTGTAGTTTCGTACAAAATATTCAATTATTGCTCAAAGAGGGTGGAACGCCTTTCGCGTAGATGTACAAGCCGAAGGAAGCGAATTTGTAATCCATCAAAACAACAGCACCGTGGCCGAATTTCATCAAAATGAAGACACAATTTCAATTTATTTGGACTGGAACATTGTCTCACCAGACCTGGTCGGAAACAAGATATATGAGGGCTAAGATGTCCGGGTAATGCTTCAAGAAATGGCTTGTAGAAATTTGTCTTGATGCGTGGAACAAAAACTGGAACCGCGGCCGAACAGGAATAACAAAAACAACAAGGATGGCGATTCTCCTTGTTTTTTTTATCTGTGACCGGAAAGTTGGAAACTGGGGATTGATACGTTGCATCGAGTACAGGTCAGAACATTTTCAATGTGTGTTAATTTTTTAAAAAGTGTTACTGATCGCTTTAAAGATTTTCATTAGTGGATTAGTGATGCAAAGTTTAGCTGAAGTTGTTGTTTGCTCAGTTTGTTTTGAATAGACTGGCCCGTGAGCATAGCTACAGATTGGTGACGTCGACACTTGTTGTTCAATACATATTTTCGGTATTTCCGTAAAAAAAGTGCGTTTTACTATTAGCTTTTACATAAACGCTGCAAGAATTTCCAGTTTCGAAATTTCTACTCGTTAATTCCGCCGCTGCGAGGCGATTCATGTCTTAATGGCTGCCCTGTCGAAGGAAAAATTTCATTGAGCTTTCTCTGCCGTGTTCCTGAAGCGTTCATTGACCATATAAGGTAGTGCAGGTATATGAGCTGAGACCCTCTGTCCGGCTAGCCAATGAAAATGCTGGAAATCTGATATCCGTAGTTCAGTTTTTAATAACAACAGATATCCTGTGATATACGTCATTTCGTGCGTCGAGGAGAAAATGGCAGGGTTTCCACCTTTTTCGGCAAAAAACGCAGAAACAATTATCCTAAATTATTAATGTGTTAATAGCCTCGTCGGCTAAGTATCAGGCGATATTCCGCGCGATTTTGCTGGACAATTGTTAAATTTTCAGCACGTAAACTTTCACTCGGGGGCTCATTTCGTCTTGATCCCAAGACTCGCGCTTCTCTCCGATTAAGCCCTTAAACGACGGGGTACAAGGCTGTAGCCAATCAGCAGCCGATGCAATGTTTTGATTTAGAAGTTTGATTTGATTTTACATAGAATTGTTGGCGATCAGCTTTGGCGATCATGAATCTCGGTTTTGAAAAGGAAGCAGGGATTTCCAAATGGCCCTACGGAGTTGTACAGATCACCTCATCTACTGCAACTATTAGATATACATCGACCCTCAAGGCACTGATATGATAAGTTAGAAAGGAACTTGGACCCTGTGGCCATTACTCGTTATAATGGCGAAAGAGGACACAAGAACATGACACGCCGTCTAATAGCCGCCTACAATGACATTCACAAGGTAGTAGTGTGAAGACTTTCAATTTCTGATGTCATATTCTACAGAGTTGGG
The DNA here is from genome assembly GCA_016490735.1 of Pachyseris speciosa. NCBI lineage: Eukaryota > Metazoa > Cnidaria > Anthozoa > Scleractinia > Pachyseridae > Pachyseris > Pachyseris speciosa. Next base: position 1,737,370 of record JAEMWC010000010.1, read on the forward strand.
GTTTTCAAGTACCATGTTGAAAAAAAAGTAAGGTAATATGACTAGTAGAGGACATTTCACCCTCTTCAGCCCAACGCGCGAACGGATTCGAGAGCGGACGCGCGCTCCCTCAGCAGAAATGCGGTCATGGTCAACAATTTTACGTTGAACCCCAAGTGGAAGATATCCATCAGTGAAAAACACCGCCATCAATACGGCCATGAAAAAGGACAATCAGAGAATTCTATTCGCAAGGACAAAAGCCATCTCCTAGGCCATGTAAAAGCTCGCGAATCAAAATGTATATAAATATAAATTACGCCATCCCATCGTCATCGAACAAATCGAACAAAGACCGAAGAGAAGTAAAACTCTTTCGGGAGAACGAAGAGGCATCCGATTTACAGCGATCAAGAGAGGGGCTAAACACGGCGTTAAGGTCTCCACATATGACCGTTGGGATGGACGGATCAGTTACACCTGACACAAAGTCAAAAAACTCATCATGAGCAGGGTTTCGATTCGGAGTAAAAAGGCACTCCAAGCGAAAAGTAATGTCTTCCAATTTGAAATCGTCCAAAATGAAACGGCCAGCAGAATCACAAAAATTTTTGGATAAAGTGTATCTTGCACAGCAAAGAATAGGTGGCACACAAGAGTGCGAGGAACCAGGAGAGAAAACCACCAAAAACCCAAGACGAGGAGGCCAAGAAGCATATTCCGCACAAGACATATTCACTTCAAATCCAATACTTTCCAATTTTCCTTAATCTTCAACACCTCTCCACGTCAAAACAATCCAAAACTCATCAAAAAATTCTCAAACATTGACTGTGCCGAGGACTCCAAACTAATTATAATTGAGCTATTTTTGGATTTAATAAAATCTGGGCGACATTTTTAAGAAAAAGTGGCGAAATATGGGATAAAACAAAAACATTTAATATTAATTGTGCTGCCTCTTAAAAACTAGCTAAAAAGCACAAGAATGTCAAAAATATATATAGCCTGCATACAGGCTCTTCATTTGGGCAACACAGACAGGATTTTCGCCTCGATTAATGGCGCACGGTCAAAACGTCTCTGAATTGCCCAAATGAAGAGCCTGTATGCAGGCTAAAATATATACAAAAGGTAAGCTTTATTTTCACTACTGCTTAAGTGGTGTTCATAACTGCGATGATCATTCACATATTCAGTATTTCCATTATTAATATTATTTTCCTTATCAATATTTTTCAGATCACGCGTTTAGTTTTGAGTACAAAAAGTACCATACGATCTTCATGTTACCAAAGTTTTAGTTTAAAAAAATCTTTGAAAAGTACACAAAGAAGAGTGGAACCCGAGTTATTGGATTCACCCCGATATCCATATCTACTACATCAACGATTAGCAGCTGCCGAGGGAAGCAATTTATAACAAATTTATATAGTGTCACAATAACAATATAATCACTAGAGAACAGTGCCTAACCCAGCAGTTATTCTTTGCCTAAACAGAGTGTTGTTTATCTGCCAAAGCCGGGTAACACTGAGAGTTTTCAATAAGCCAATCACTGTTAAGTAAAAGCGGACACGTTTGGGCAAGCCTATTGTTTCACACTGTATGAAGTTACACGGGTGGGGTTATCATGCGACCCTCTTTGTGTCTGAGCGTGGTTGTCGGACAACAATAGGAATAAAGTCATTGATTAATCAGAGAAGGGGTGCGGAGCGCGGGTTATCCAATCCGCTTTGTCCCTAAGCGTGGGTTATCATCCGACCCTCTTTCGTGTTAATGTATTCCAGAGCTATTTAAGTGAGATTCCTGCTCATTTTATTCATGAGATCAAGATTATACCCTATGACGTCATCGACGTTCGTGTCTTCCTGCGCAAATTAATGAGATTCCTACGCAAAAAGAGGAAACCGTGGTCCCTACTATACTACTACTGAAAAAGATTAAACTGAGCAAAAATTGCTAAACAATTTCACAGAAAGAAATCTAAAACAAGTGAAAAAATCAGAAGGGAAGCTACTTAGGGAAAACCCCCAAAACTATAAACTACAACAGCTAATACAATAAGCGTGCAATGCGTGAGTATTACCCGGACAAGGCCCACAATCCAGCAAGGGAGGGCAGGCCCGCCGGGCGTAAAGGCGCGGGAAAAAGGGAAGTTACTCAGGCAATATCCACAAGAGCTATAAACTACAACAGCTAATGCAATAAGCGTGCTATGCGTGACAATTACTCGGACAAGGCCCACAATCCAGCAAGGGAAGGTAGGCCCGCCGGGCGTAAAGGCGCGGGAAAAAGGGAAGTTACTCAGGCAAGAGCCCCAAGAGCTATAAACTACAACTACTAATGCAATAAGCGTACAAAGCGTGACAATTACCCGGATAAGGCCCACAATCCAACAACGGAAGGCAGGCCCGCCGGGCGTAAAGGCGCGGGAAAAGCCGAAAAAAAGAAAAGAAAGCGACAAAAGTAAAGAACTGGTGAACAGGCCACGAAAAAGGATGGGTGACCGCCAAGGACAGAAGTTAAAAGCGGTCAAAAGAAACAGTTTACCCCAGTTAAAGAAGACTGAGCGTAAGTCCCTGGGAGGGTTACCGTAAGAAAAAACGAAACTAATGCAGAAAGTGACAGAGAGTGAAACTTACGCAAATGTGTAAAGGGGGTTAGTTTCTAAAGAAACGTTGTGTGGTGCTGCGTTGGTAGGGGAGTGAAACATGAAAATCTGGTTTATCAACGAATTTGATAATGTCAATTAACCACCGTAAAGAGATTCAAAACGCTGGCGTTTCGAACGTTAGCCTTCGATTCGCTCTGACGAAGGGCTATCGCTCAAAACGTCAGCTTTTTTGATCTCTTTTCGTTGGTCAATTTAAATTATAAACTTCGTTGATAAACCAAATTTACGCAGATGTCCTTGATCTTCGGCGTAGAGTGCTACCACAATCAGGAGAACAACGGCCAAAACGGCTTACTTATCCCCGCGTCAGGAGAATGTTCTTTGAAAAATATTACTAATAAACTAAGACGACAAAATCTGAAAAAAACAAACAAACAAACAAACAAACAAATGGAAAATAAGTAAATTGTAACCAATATGGAAAAACCCTGATAACAACTCCAAATAAAAGTTAATAAAGTCTAGTTGTGGCAGCTGCTAGATATCAATATCTAGAATCAGACTAAAAATTGTCTTTAAATCAAACGTTGGCACACACGACGGTAGTGAAAACGATAACGTTAAGGCCAATTTTTGACCGGCATTTTCATCCCTTATCAGAACAATTGGAATACGTTCTTATAACTATAACTTCATAAAGAGAGAAAAAACTGAAATCTGAAATTTGCTAGCTTTCATGCTATCTACCGTTTTTGTTTTTGTGATTCAGTTTTCTTTAGAAACTGCTGTTACATAATACCGATGCTATACCAAACGATAAAACAGCGGAAATACACTTGCAATAATAAAAGCATCCAGAAACCTCAGTGATATCGTAAAACCCGACACTGAATTTAACATTGTAAGAAAGTATGCGAAATATATCTGACATTAGGCTTGTGGCTACGATCAAAAACACTTATTCTCTAATTTTTAATCGTGGGAATAGCCAGAAAATTCTTCAAAAGTACTGTAAGAAAAAGTAAAGACTCTTTAACAAAATGCCTCCACCCGCGGCAAAAGTTTGCGGTGCCATTCAAGTATCAGTTCTCTCGTGGTAGGACATTAAACCATATCATCACTGGCATGCACGAGGAAATCTAGCGAAATTCACGATTAACTAAAAAAAACTCTAGCAATCTACAGGTCAGTTTTGTTTCAACCATTGTTTAGTACATGCCCGCCTGAGCAACTGTAAACTTAAAGCTGTCTTTAGTAAAAGTAAGTGTCTCCTTTATTCCTGGTCAGTTGATGGATTCTGTGGCGAAAAGGTTATGCCATTCGCTACCGGACCCTGAAGGTTGAAACTTACAACGAAATACACCAAAGCACCTGGTGTAAAGTCCCTCTCCACTTTGCCAATGTCTGCGTTCTTGCCAACATACAGCTCAAGATTGCCTTGCACCAATTCGATGAAGAGATGTGACTTAGCACGGCCCGATGATTGCCTCATTCTAATTCTTCCTTTACACTCCAGCAGCTTCTTTCTAACATCAACCTGCCAAAATCGACCAACATTATCAGGGGAGAAGTCGGTTTCCCCACGGAACAAGGTATGGCGACTGATAAGGCGGGACATGCCCTGTCCTTCCTTTCCCACAAAGTGTGTGGCGTAGAAACACCGCAGGTGATTTTGGGATTTCTCTTTGCACTTCTCCAAGGCTTGGGTATACTTTGGCGTATATTCCAGCGAATTTCCATCAAGAATTTGCAGGAAACAAATGGCCATCTGGTAAAAGTCTGGGTGACAATCATGACTTGAGGACACCAACCACTTCTCACACACATGAAGACCTTGTTCAAGGGTGTAACATCGTGGTCCAGTCAGAAGCATGCAGACTTTCATCAGATGTTGAGCTAAGCGGTACTCGTTTTATTTCAAAACAAGCTCTTCGAGGAGTTGCAGCAAATACTGAAGATTTTCTTTCTTTAAGCTGTCGATTGACTCAGCAGAACTCAAAATAAAATGAGCCTGAAGCCGTTTAAGTTCCAACTGCGAAGATTCACGGAAATGCTTGGTTGTACAAATTGCTCTGCAGGCTTGAACTATGTCTTCGTCTGCTTTGCGTCTTCCCAGAGGAACGTATCGTCTTCGGAACATCTTCATCAAGGACAGCCTCAAATGATTGCACAACCGCTTCGTTTCTGCAGGATCGGTGAGGTGCGCTACACTTTGCACAATGCCATCAACGATGTCAAGCAAATGGAAGGAGTCACTTATGCAAGTCCGGAAGAAGGGTGGTGACATATTTGTCACAAATGCTAGGGTCTCCTCCGTGTCGCCCTTGCAGATGTTATTCATGATCCATTTAATGCATTCCAGCCAAACTTCTACCTCGCCAATCAAAGGATGAGGGTAAGTTGGTGGGAAATTGCGCGCTTCCCGATGCGCCTCAAGGACTTTGCTGGCCATTTCTTCTAGGCTTTCTAAATCTGTGACTTCACCGGAATTGATCATATATTTCATTTCGAAGTATAGAACGACACCTTTGGTATGGCACACGTTTCTGTATCCAGCTTTTGTCGTAGAGCCATGAACTTTCAGGGCACGTTGTATTAGTTCCTTTGCCTTCCGAAATGAAGGAGGTTCTTTCCTAGCACAAAATCGGGCTGCATTTGCATACACCACGGAGTCATTTAGTTTCTCGGCAGCCATACAGAATATTTCTGCTGCTCGATTTGAATCAATGGCTTTCAACTCTTCAAACAAAATAGAGAACTTGAACTTCTCCGTTTCACCTTTCTTGTTGTAGACAAAGAGTTCAAAGATGAGCGGCAGCAGCGTTTCTTGTTGATAGATCGGAGACTGAAGAAATTTGTCCACAATTCCAAACAAATCACGTTTTTGCAGTTGATACACCCTCTTCAGTATCAGTTCTGCAACCAACGGGTGTTGAAATGTGTAGCTTTCTGGTGGGTTTTCCCTGCCCAAACGAGTTGGTTTGGCGGGTATCATCAAATTCATTAAGAACTCTGAAAACAGTTGCTTGACATCATCGTAAGTGGCACTCTCTGGAGCACGAATGAACGGTTTGAAAGTTTCATACAGAAGTAGTGCTGGTGTGGGAAGATTAGAGTACTTCTGTAAAAACGCGACAACAACGGCAATTTCTTGTTGAATTCCACCAAGTTCAATGAATGTGTCTTCAATAATCTTCTCCAGTTTAGGGCGAAACTCTTGCATCATGGCAAGGAGAGGGAAATGAAATACACGACAAAGGCCAGAGATTACGCTCTTTTTGGCCAGTGATTCATCGATGGTATCAATGTACTCTTTGTACTTCGATTTGAATTCACGAAGATCAGTGACTGATTTCTCTAATTTGACGTTGACGTGAAACACTTTGTGAATCTGGGAAGATTCCACCGTGCCCTTTGAAGAGGCCTTTGATCCTCGCAAACAACGTAACAAGAGGGCTCGTTTTCCTTTGTTCTGAAGTATGCGAGAAAGCTTGTTTGATAGGCCCTCTATGGCGCCGGACTGTTTACCATCGATCAAAATCAGCGGTGCCGTGTTACAGATTTCTTCAAGTGCCGCTACTCTCTCTGCTAGTTCGTTTGGAAAAGTCTTGTCATCCTCGGAGTAGCGATAAGAGCTTATGTCGATCAAAGCGCTGGGGTAAGCTTTGTGAAGATCCCATAACACTCTACGGGCAATGGTAGTTCCACCAGAACCTGGTGAATGCCTTATTTCTACAATCAGGGGCTTTGCTAAGCCTTGGTCAAGAAGACGTTGAATGTGAATTTCGATATCTCTTTCGATCTCTCTTCTAGCGTCATGATTGTCGAACAGACTGGCAAACGAAATTTGATTTCCCGAGAGGAAAGACTTTCTCTGTTGTTCCAAGAAGCTTTCTTGCTGTTCCTCAGCTTCGGAGGGGTCATTAGGATCTTCCGGCAAATCTTGGCATCCCGCATACAGGATCTCCAGGTGTTCCTTCATGTAAAGGTATTGTCTCGCACTGAGGTCTACCATAAGACTAGCTTGGGAAGTAGGCATCCGCAGCTTCTTATCTGCTGATGTGTCTAGCAACTCCTTGAAGCCCAAATTGAGGATCTTTGGAGACAGACTGAATCCTTGAACAATAAATTCCTCAGAAATGCCTCTGGGCCAATTCTTGTTATCCACAGATACAAACTTCATGTTCAATTTATTAAAGTTCTCAGTCAGTCGACTTAGTGTGACGTGGAGGTAGGGTATACTCTCGGAACTGAAGGGTAGAGTAAGACATATCACTGGTTTCAGCTGGTCAAACGTATCTGGGTCAGAGCAACATCGAAACAAACTGTTGATTCCCTTGACTGCGAAGTCCTTCCACTGTAAAAACTCTCTTGGACCACCATCACTGTCACCAGACCTTCCATTGACAAATACCCACTGGATTTTATTTGGATCGATCTGACGTAACAAGCTCCTCATCGTACTCTGATTTAATTCTGTCGGCGTAAACATGCTCACCAGGCTACTCTGTCCTTCTTTTGACGTGAACTCTCGGTAAAATCCTTTTTCTTCCGACATGGGATCGAAATCTAAGATCATCTTCCAGGCAACACCTCTTAACATGGAATAACAATCAAGATCCTCTTGAGGTACAGCATCGGTCACAAGGATGTACTGATTTTTCTGGGTATCAAAACCACCAACAGCGTCACGAAACGTCAGCCATTCATCCCACTGAGGACCACCACGATCCTCAGGATTGTAAGAGGGATTCGAGGCCCCAGCGGTTGCTTGATTTGCAATCAGGACATCTAATTTTCTCTCTATGGAATCTAGTTGATTTTTGTATTTATCTTGTTCTGATAAAAAAAGCTGCTTGTAGCACTTCGCTTTGATGTAGACTTCATCTAGAAGAAAAACATCAGTTGCAATGAGAATAACAAAACGAATTCGGACGTAATGCAGTAAAAACAAACTGTACAGTAGATCTTCAGTTTGCCTCGTTTTGTATAAATCTTTATACCGGCCAGTTTAATTCAGGTTCTTGTGTACATCGTTCATTAACCGTAATGGCGATATTGGGTGATAACGAACAACCTAAAGACTAACTGAAAAAGTCTTTGGCCAGGAAGAGAGAAGGAAAGAAGCTATACTGAAATAAGAGAACTTTATACCCAAGATTCAACATTGTAAAGTTACCCAAGTGATTTCTAAGGTTCCGACAAGTGACAATGCATATGGAAACCACGTTTGCTTTCTCTGCGCCTGCCACGTGCGAGACTAAACCACAAAGGGTGTGAAATGTCCCAAGCTGTCCTTGGAGTGGGCAAGCGCCCTATCCCCGGGATTAAAACGTGAGCAAATGCCCTACTATTGCCCAGGGAATACGCGCTGCTGGAATTGACTGATGCATAAGGCAGTCAGTTTCAGTTTCAGATTATTTATTTGCCAGAGAAAAATAATAACAGACATGCAATATATTACAAAAACTAGAGATAAAGAGACGTAAATTGGATGTAAATGAATTAAAGGTATTTTCCTGGCGTGGAGGCTTAAATTGAAACCTAGGGGCTTATTAGAGATATTTTGTTTAAACTGGAATCGGCTATTCATCCCGAAGGGCCTAGAGAAACGCAGAACTGTTTACGATAGAGTGATTTTCGTTTAACCGTGAAAAACACCTTCCGCAAGTGTCCGCAATTTGTTTCATCGACCCCTAGTTTTAAAGATCGGAATAGTTCCCCGACAGAGAAAAGTACCTGTTAGGAATGTTTTTCGCCTGGAAATGCTTAGCGTGTTCGTTGAACCAACCAAAAGCTGCACAGGGTTGTGTCTGCTCGCTAAACCATAAAAATCGCTATTTTCCAGTACGCTGGTTCTGGCGGTTTACCATTATTTCGTGGTCAAATGAAAATTGCTCTATCAATATTACCGGAAAACGAATCGAAGGAAACTGCTTTTGGTCCGTCAAGTTTGTAACAAGCTCGAGTTACTATCGTTAAGTTGCCTTATCGAGACTATATAGTCGTAACTAAAATGAGGATGTTGTGAGAGTGAATATATGAGAATCATATATTTGAACTGCAGATTAAAGAATCAATATGTTAATGATCATCGCAGTTATGAACACTACTCAAGCTGTAGTGAAATAAAGCCTAAAAAAAAATTCAGGCTTGCACGGGATTTGAATCCACGACCACTGCGATACCGGTGCAGTGCTTTACCAACTGAGCTAACAAGCCAACTACTGCTTAAGTAGCTCAGTTGGTAGAGCACTGCACCGGTATCGAGTGGTCGTGGGTTCAAATCCCGTTCAAGCCTGAATTTTTTTCAGGCTTTATTTTCACTACTGCTCAAGCAGTGTTCGTAACTGCGATGATCATTCACATATTCATAAAATGGGAATATTGTTCCGTTACCAGTCTTGAGTCTAAGCTCTGCAACTTCGTTCGGATCAGCTCCAAGTGTCATGAAGTTGACTGATAGAAGAGGCCAGAAATAATTGAAATCTGCATCAGACATCTTGTCCGTGGAGGGATGTCCCAGCAGTTTGTTGCGACACTTCTTCAGTTCTTGCAGGGCAGCTTCATAACTGGGTCGCTTGCTTATCTCCGATGCACAACTCACGGAATAAAGAAGTACAGTTGTCATTAACGAAAAGTCCCATTCATCAATGTTCCCATTATTGAAAGTGGCTTCTTCTTCCTTGCTAAGTTTCATCTTCCCTCTGTCAAATCCAGCTATATCAGATGGTTGATTGGACCAGGTGGGGTTGATATCCATGAACAGCTTTCGGAGTGCTCGAAGACCCACTCCATAAACCAGCTTAAAAATGCACAGTATGTTTCTTCTGAAAAATACAAAAATACAATTGGGGCCTTTACGAAGAAAGTTGTGCTCGCGTTCTGACCTTTTGACAAGAAAGTCTCTGGAGAACATAGACTCTGATTTCGCGATGATATATAACGAGAGGTTAGAGAGGTTTTGCAGCACCCAGAGTTCGGAATTTCAGAGTAATAATAGGCATAGTCGTCTGAAAAGAGCATGGTCAAGACGTGGACCTGCACATTTTGTCAGGGAAAAAAAAACTAGAAAACTTCAGCGTAAATTTTTATTTTAATAAGTGTGACAAGGTAGTGCACGGGACTTGTGATTATGCCTTATGATATGCTCGACAAGAGAACACTATTTTTTCCCTCTTAGCCCAGTCATTTGCTTTCCAGTAAATTTCCATTAAATAAGAAGAGCATCAATTTGTCAGGGTTCTTGGTCTGACAGTTGCGCTCTCATTAGGTCGTTACTCCCACTCTACTGAATGAATATTTTCCTTGTCGCGATTTGATATTCTTTCACGAATGCCGTTCTATCACGAATGCCGTTCTCTGATTGGCAACGCCAATCGCTATCTATTCTGTGATAGATAGCGAGTAGCGGTTGTCAACAAAATGGCAACCGCATCGTCGCGTTTTCGAAGTCTGCGGGGAGGATTTAGATAATTTACTTGTTTAGTTTTGAACGACTAGTAGATTTATACTAAAACAATTAGATTATGAGCTCTCGATTTCTATACGTGATAGCTGACTCGGGCTACGCCCTCATCAGCTATCACGCGATAGAAATCTCGAGCTCATAATCTAATTGTTAAATAGATAGTGAGTAGCGGCTGTCAACAAAATGGCGCCAGCTTCTTAGCGTTTTCGAAGGGTCTGTGAGGAGAATTTTGATAATTTACTTGTTTAGTTTTGAACGACTAGTAGATTTACACTAAAAAAATTAGATTATTCGCTCTCGATTTCTATGCGTGATAGCTGATTCGGGCTGCGCCCTCATCACCCAAGCGATAGAAATCTCGAGCTCATAATCTAATTGTTAAAATATCGAGATAAGTAGTTTGTTAGTTTTAAGAGCTTCAAATTTCCAAATCGATACTCCTTAAACAGAAAACTAACTATAGAACTATTTGATCTTTCACTGTTTTTAAAATACTATTAGAAAATTAGACTTGTCAGGTTTGATATGACAGTTGTTTTTTACACCTTGTATTTAAGGTTGACCGGGTCCCGAGATCTCGCCTTACCACTAAATGCTTTGTAAAAATTTCTACGTGTTCATATGAGAGGCCGGGCTGGCCCGGTTTCCGAGATTTCGGTAACCGGGCTGGAATTTTTACGTGACAAGGAGTGTTTCCCGTTTAAGGGCTGCAAACGAGAGTAAATCAATAAGTGCCACACTCGTATAGGCACTGCACCCTTTAACGACCTCACCAACATCGCCACAATGTAATCATCATCATCATCATTTTTTATTTGCCTTTTTTTCTAATACATTAACAATTTATAAGAAGTACAATACGTGACAAGGTGACCTCTAGAAACCACCAGGCTTTTAGTTGAGGCCACCTTGTGCATACTGACAATATGTTTACATAGATAGTGCTCAAGTGTGCGGCCTAGCCATTGATGCTCGAGCTTCACACTTTAGGTTGACCTTGTCATCTGCTATGATCGTCCTTTTAGCGAAGTTATCTTTTATTCCACGGGTAATTGAAAATTTTTGATAAGCGCCTTCGCCGAGTAAAACCTGTACGCAAATAAGGGCCGCAAATATTAACGAGAGCGGTGGCGCTTTATCGGGTAAATACGGTATTGACATGCAACACAAGGATAAACACAATAGACACTGAATAGACCTTTCCACGGTTTTTTCCAACTTTTGAGTTTGACCAGGCAGCAAAAATCTATCGACATGGAAAGAGCGCCTAAAAATTACTAAGATGGCCAAGTTAAAGAGTCACACCTTGGAAAATAGCGAAAATTTGGCTCTACAAAGTCGGGAAATTATACAGACGTTGGTATGCCGGGAGGCAAGTTTGTGCCCCCTGGCATATATACAAACGTCCGTAAAATTTCCTGACTTTGCGAAGCTATAACTTTGCGATTTGAAAAGACACGACTCTCAAACTCGGGTATATTATTAATTTTGGTGTGCTAATTCTAGCAGTGTCGACGGATTTCCGTTACAAGGCCTATATAAATCAAAGTACAACTGTGAAGAAGTCGTGGATATGTGACCTTATTTGCGATAAGGGGGATTAAGCCAAGGTGACTCGAGAAAACGGCGTTTTAACTAGTTTAAACGGGTGAAAACTCTTTCTCGAAAGTGTTTAAACAACTTTTCAATGCGTTCCGAAACGTCCAGCTCTTTTGAGCATCAATTTTATTGTTCATGAGCTTAACACAATTTAACCTCGGGATTCATATTTACATTTTCGCGTTTGAATGAATTATCGAGGCAGGGAGATATCGTGGGAGTTAAAAAAAATGTGCTCCTTTTGAAAGGTTTCTGTCTTGTCCGTATGGTCGGATAAATATCAGGCGAAAGGACGATTTCGCCAAAACGAAGCCAGCCAACACACTGCAGTATTTCGAGAAAACTGTTACACAAAGCTGTCGAACGAACGTGAACGCAACTGAAATTTGACCTATGCAAATTATGCTTTTTACTGCCGGTCGGAAATGCAACATTTGCCGTCGTTTTCACAGACAACCATCGACGCCATGCTTTTGGATATAAAAATAATCAAGTTTCATTCAAAACTTTTACTGACAAAAGTGGCGCGTTTAGTTAAAAAGAAGAATATTTCTCAAAGCAAACTTGTGTTTACGTTGTGGCTAGACGCGATGGCGCCACCAAAAAATAATTTAATTTTAGATTGTATTGTTTTCGTTAGAATATTATTTCCAACGCTGAAAATGGCTTCGCGAATGCAGCTATATTGGTGTCAACAGTTTTCGCCGTCAATTCCTGTACACACTTGGAAAATATCTTGGGTTGAAAGGCTCATATATTTTTTCCACAGATCATGAATTGGATGAACAAAGGAGAAGCTGCGCTTGTGACGGAATATTGATTATAATTTCTTTCGCCGTTCGGCTGTTTGATCGGACTTTCCTTTTGCCGTTTACTTCTTTCGATCCGAGCTGAAATAAAGTTGCTTTACTTTACTTTTTTCATTCCGTTCATCGGTTCGACTGTTGCTCCTCAGACATTGCTTTGGAAAGCCGATAGAGGTATTCCGGCAATACTTCGGAAAATCGATATCTATTGGTATGACGTTGACATTTCGATTTGTTTACATCTGAGTGAGTGACAAATTTGCACAATCTGCCCCCTCACAATATTCGTTCGTACGCTTTCGCGTATCCACGACTAAAAAAACCGTGGAACCAGACCAGTTACAGTCAGTGTACTATTTTGTGAAGACTTTAGGCATGTTTGGGATCTTGATGGCAATTCGCTGCTAGGCTAGGACGTTACTAAATTTGTACGTCTGTAAACTGAACTGTTTCTACCGGCAGTAGCCTGTCGACGGTGCTCCTAAATGGGGTATTGGGCCAACAACGCGGGGAGAAAATATTCTGTGTGTGATGCGTTGGATCTATTTTCGTCTTTTCACGTAATAACACAAACTGTTATTCTTTCTACTAGGACTATTACGACTGAAAAACCGTCTAGACATGAAGGGAGCATTAAGCAACTGAGGAAAGCTAGTTTAGGCTTTAGCATGACTTGAGCGTCGTTTACTTTTTGGTGAATATCATGCGTATAATTATATTAGCGGGGTACAAAAGTTATAGATATGTAATATTTACTAACCCTTCGTTGTCAGACATGTCTGCCACCTACTTCCATCAGCGTATCTTGCAATTTACAATTATACCGATTGCAAACTTCGGCAAATTAGCGATCACCATGATTTGTGTTTGCATTCCGGTCGATCTGGCTCAGCTCATTCTGTTGGAAGGTTTGAAAACATCCACAAACAAAAAGTGGCTCAGTGACGGTTCTTGAAAGGATTCATAAAGGATTTGGTTTCATTATTTACTCAGTTTGATAAAGCAACATTTTAAGAAAAAATCAAGGAGCAGAAAAAACGATAATTCACTGCAATGCTTACGATTTTAGAGGGTCCTTTGTTGCTTGCAACATTTCCATACAATTGATAAGATGAATTCTTCCGCTTTCAAGTTTCTCTTTCACTTTCCCCACGGATTAACGTACAGTTTTCAATATAGTGAGTCAGAGTCCTCCAGTTTGGTTAAAAAGCGATTACCATTGCAACGGATGATCTCTGAATCGGTCTTTAAAGCTCGATCGGAGGAAAGGCATCAGATCTAGAAATGTTCGAAAAATTTTGCCCCCCGTCTCTACGACGATTGGAGTCAAACATCTGCTGGTTGTCAGAAGACCTGAAAAGAGAGTCTCGACTTGGTTCATACTTGTTTGCATGCAGTCGAGGTTCGATTGACACACCTCCGCGCAGGAAATGTGAGCTTTCAAAGTCGAAAAATATTTTTTGTTGTAGGTAATCAAGGTAAGCTCGTTATTACAGCGGATTCGCGCGCCAGAAAGGCGCGCCCGCGGATCACCATTGTGACCCTTAGATTAGCACCTCCTTAGGGACCTTTAGATTTGACTACGAGTACGAGATCGAGTACGAGTACGACTTTTTAAATGTGGTTCGCGTGCTTTACAGAATCACGTCGTACACCAATCCTGTTTCTAAAATCTCCTTTTCTGTTATTAAGCAATAAGGGCAGAATGATGGTCGGTTTGTGGAGGTGAATCGTACTCGATCTCGTACTCGTACTCGTGCTCAAATCTAAAGTCCCCTAATTTTGGTCACCGTACGACCGTACGCGCGTATGTCCACCCCACCATGTATGACAATGTCAAAAGTCATATTATAGTTCACCCTGTGCTATGTTCCGCATTTTAGTAGGATATCACAGAAAAATTATAACAAACTGAAGACAGCAAGAGAAGAAACTTACTATCTTCTTGCAGTATCGGCATTGATTTTAAAGGCTTAAATTTTGTTGAACTCGAGGAGGAAAAAGCTGATCATATGCCGTGTGCATATAAATGTCTCAAAATCTGACAGAAAGTTGTCTAGACTGTCAAGAAAATGTCAAAAACTACCGTGCTTCACGCTTAATTTGAAAAGTTAGAGATCTTCGACCAAACCGGCACTGTAAACAACGAAGTTTCGCCGTCTAATTTTGTTTGAACCGGTAAGAATCAATGTTTGGATGTTTTGGCTGGCTTGGTATTTTTATAGTGGACGGGTCTGCGAGGGAAATTGTTTTCTAAAAGCTTTAATTTTATTGAAGGCAGAAACTAAAGCTCGGGGAAAAAAGCCGATCAAGGCATGCGCATGTTTCAAAATCTGACAGAAAGTTGTCAAAAGCTGTCAAGAAAATGTCAAAAACTAGCGAGCTTAGTCATGCTTCATTTGAAAAAGTCAGAGATTTTCGTCCAAAGACTGTAAACATCGACGTTTAGCCGTCTAACTGTGTTAATTCTCGAGTTCAGCTTTGGATTATCAAAACAGCGAAATTTGTTGGCGCGGATTCAGAGCCACCTTAAATTTTCGAAAATTTAAGGTGGCTCCGAATCCGCTCCAACAATTTTTTTAAACTTTGCAAAAAGTTTTATTATATTATGCCAATCATTTTCCGAAAATTAAAAATGGGGGTCACCAAGCTCGTTCTTGAGTTACTGTCACTTAAAGCTAAAACAAGGGGTGTTTTTAACAGGCTATGGTGTTGCTATGGTAACCTGTTATATCAAAAAAAGTTTCATAACTTGTTTACCAATGATTGGGCATTTTTTGATACCACTTTAAAGGTATTAACTTATAAAAATTGGTAGTAATGATCCATCAAAATAGTAGTGCTTAAAAATGCTGGAAACCGGTAGGAGCCACCTTAACAAAAAATACTCTTTTTAGCTCATTTTACTTTTTCAAACTGTGGACCCCGAAAACTGGAAGAAGTCAGTGAAAATAGTATTTCTGCAAAAGCTTGTGAAATTCTAAGCAAACGATATAGAGTTGGAGGGGGTGGGGTACCTGCAACAGGCCTTAAGAGCTTGGTGCTGTAGCAAAGGGAAGTGTGGAAGCAAGAACACTGTATATTTTGACCCTAACGCTAAACATATCCCTAAAACTAACCCCAACCCTAACCCTAACCCTAGCCCTAACCTAGCTCCTAATCCTAACACTAATTCTAACCCTAACCCTAACCTAACCTAACCTAACCTAACCTAACCTAACCTAAACTAACCTAACCTAATCTAACCTAACCTAACCTAACCTAACCTAACCTTACCCACCAATCTAGCCTTACTCCAAGCCTCAGATCTTTAACCCTAAAGCCAAAACAATACCTCTTGCCCTAAAATCCTCATTATAATCCTATGCTTAATCGAAGCTTAGCCATCGCGTTAATTATTTGGTGTAAGACGTACTGGTCACGTGACCTATTTTTTTCCCTTAAATAAAAGTGCGTTTTGCTATTAGCTAAACATCAACAGCGCGGACAATCTTCTTAGTGCTGCAAGAAATTTTTTTAACACGATCCCAGCACTGTTTCTTGTCGTTTTAAAACATTAAGCAATGAAAAGTTGAATGCCATTGGTATTTCGGTTCCAGTTTCGAAATTTCTGCTCGTTAATTCTGCGCGAAAAGCCAAATATTCGGGCCCGAATTCGCTCGAATACGGATCGGCGCACGCCGCGTATACCGCAAAGTTCTGTCGTATTCGATTACGGCTGACTCGAAAAACATTATTATTAGAATCCGGCTTGTTTTTCCGTATTCAAATGTAATGATCCATCAAAATAGTAGTGCTTAAAAATGCTGGAAACCGGTAGGAGCCACCTTAACAAAAAATACTCTTTTTAGCTCATTTTACTTTTTCAAACTGTGGACCCCGAAAACTGGAAGAAGTCAGTGAAAATAGTATTTCTGCAAAAGCTTGTGAAATTCTAAGCAAACGATATAGAGTTGGAGGGGGTGGGGTACCTGCAACAGGCCTTAAGAGCTTGGTGCTGTAGCAAAGGGAAGTGTGGAAGCAAGAACACTGACATTCTGAAAGAGATTCAAGCTGACCTTAGTTCATGGTATTCAAAACTCGGAGAAGCAGCATATAAAAAAAATATCACCGCCCACAGTGCTGTCAGAGAGACGTCCTATCGACTTGTGTTTGGAATTGATCCTAAAAAAGAAGTCCAAATGAAAGTCACAGCAGATGATCAAACAAAATTGTCTGAGGAAGAACAAGAACATGATCAGCAAACAGAGAAAGCAAATGCAACAGAAGAAAAGAAACGAACGAAGCCAACTCACATCAAATGGAGTAAATGAAAAAGTCCAGGCCAAAGGCTAAAACTCTAAATGTTGGAGATTATGTTAGCATTAAAATTGACAAAGTAGATAAGACACCACTTCATCCAAATGTACTAATTGGGGAAATTTTAGCATTTGAAAATGATTATGCCAAAGTAGCCTGCAAATTTGGAATCATTTCCACCCTCATTTCACCAGCTAGATTGGTTAAATGTCAAGCAAGAAATATAGTTATCAGTAAAGACAAGAATATAACATTCACCATAGCATGCAAATTGGCAATAAACTCAATTTATCATGGTAATTTGAGCCAAGTAGGTCCGAGGTTCGTCTTACCCAAATAATGGCTGACTTCTTCCTAGTCTTTCCTAAAATTATACAATATTGTGGAATGAAGCTCCTTTTTTTCCATCATCCCCTACCTCTTGCAATTTTTTGATTGGAGCAACTCATCCATTTGAGGTACTTAATTCAAGTGATCCCAGTAGGTCGTTTTATGCAACTGCTTCATTTGAGCCAAACAGGGGTCAATAATGTTTACAAGAGAGAGTTTCAGAAACAAGGACGGGAACGTCAACGAGTTTGTCACAAAACAATAGGTTTAATGATCAAAAACAATAGCTCTTCCGGTGCGTTTTACACATTGGTACATTTCTTTGCCGTCCTCTGCAAAATAACAACGTGAAATGATCAAATCTAAGGTTTTGGCGAGAACGTGAGCACATGATGGCAATTTTTTCTTTCTTTTTCTTTACTTTAACGTCGTTCATAGAAATTTAGTTCCTGGATAGTTCGCTGACATTTTACAAGTTGAACAAATTGGAATAATCGCGAAAGTGCTACAATAACGAGAAGATATATTTTGAAATGACGTTTTCGTTGCCGTCGAGTCCTCGTTTCTTTTAACTCCCTAATTGCAGAGATTCTCGCCCGCTCATTGGCCAATTTTCATTGCCAATAAGAGGACAAAAGTATGGATGGCTGCGGATGACGCAGTTTTCGAAAATAAGTGACAAAGTGCATCCAAACCTAACTTCGATATAAAACAACGCTGCGAAGTTACCGTAACCGACTACTGCCGCACAGACTCTTTTGACTTTACACGGGCCAAAATTTGCATACACACAAATTGTTCCAAAAATAATACAAGGAATATGAAGAAGAATAAACAGAGAACATATTTACGGCCATAAATTTGGAGATTTGTTCACGATGCGATAAAACAAGAGCGATAAAAGAAGGGCTTCGAAGTCTGAGTAATTTCGCGTTACACGAAATTCCAGAATTATCGGTCGCGGCACGCGATACTTAACCACTTCAGACGAGACGGGTAATAAAGAGAAATCGCTTTGTAGTGATCACCCCGAAAACGTCGGTCAAAACCGAAAGAGGGGAATTCGAAGTTACTACAAAGTATGTAAATTTCTTGACAAAACAAATACGCTACGCCGACAAAATAAACCAAAAAAGTACAACTGTTTTGGTCAACGAACGAATACAAGATCGTGCTCCTGCAATATGCCCATATTCGGTAAGAATTTTCCAGGTCTATAGCTTTGGCGTCAAGATCCGTCAAGATCACGTATTCCAGGATAAATGTTCACCCGCAGAACGCACATAGTCTAAATTTTGCTTCCAGGAGAATGCTTATAATTAACACCCGAACTGTTACTTTCTTTCATAAAATTCTTTTAACAAAGGGGTCGTCTTCATACTCTAGAAGCACGACAGATGTGTAGTATACTTTAACGAAAATCTACGAACGATTATGAACGGAGCGTATTCCGCCATATTCGATACGAATATTCCAGGTGTACGTCACGTATTGTGCGCGCCTTGAATACTCTAGCATTCTATTGCGTCACGGTCACATATTCGAGTCTAGAATACTCTAGAATATTTTGGCTTTCACGCAGTGTAATGTTTTAATTGCTGCCGTTTCGAGGGAAAATTTTTATTGAGCTTTCTCCGTTGTTGAAGCGTTCATTGACCACATAAGGCAGTGCAGATATATGAGCTGATAGCCTGTGTCCGGCTAGCCAATGAAAATGCTGGAAATCTCATATCCGTAGTTTAGTTTTTAATAAAACGAGATATGCTTGTTACTGTACTTGTCTAATTTCTACACCTTCTCCAAGAATCTTCGAAGAAGCATGTCCATTGGACTTTGTTTTCTTGCGATCGGCGGTAAATTCCATTTCGGTTTCATCTGAAATTGTTTGGACACAAGAATTGTTGTTTGTCTTGTTCCTTTTTTTTTTTTTTTTTTGGAAAAAAAAAAATGTCATCGAATAGTTCATGCGGATCGTAAAAGTCTTCGTTTTCCCTCCTGCTTTTTAATGTTTTGGACACAAAACTAGCTCAATAAAAGCCATGCGATGTTGCTCGATACCAGTATAAAAATAATAATCGTGGAGCTCCGCTTTCAGGCTTGGCTAAATAAATATATTATTGTTTTAAATACAGAATATCCCATAAATATTAATATCCCAGCAGAAATATATGGTAGGTGCGAAAAGCTGTGCATCAATCGATTCTCTTGCCTCTATCGATCTCTGCTTTCAGGATATTGATCCGAATGGACCTAAATCACTTTGCTTTTTGCAGTCTGATTGCACGCAGAGCCAGTTCTCCCAAAGGCGTCTACACTGAGAATTGCAGATTGTTCTTGCTTCAACGAGTCGATTGAATCATTTAAATTTAGCCTAAAGAGAGCCTGAAGCCTTTTTAGGTCCAAAGCAGACGACCTTGGGAAGTTTTTAGCTCCACAAAGTGCCTTCCAATCTTGAACTATGTCCTCTGCATCACGCCCACGTCCGGTTGAATCTTGCATTGTTACACCTTCGTTGGGTATCTTCAGGAGCTGGTATAGGTTTGGCACACTTTGATCAATTCCACTCGCCTCATCCAGGAGACAGAAACAATCATTGACGTAAGTGCGGAAGAACGGAGTACATTCTTATGCCACTACTGAAGAATTTGAGGGTTTTCTATGAATCACGTTGGTATTTGTTTGTTATTAGGGAGATAAAACCGTTACTGCGATTTTTCCAACTTGTTCAACTTATGAAATGCACGCGAACTATCCAGGCAGGAGGTAAATTATTATAAGCGGCGTTGAAGTAAAGAAAAAGTAAGAAAAAAGTTACTGTCATGTGCTCCCGTTTCTCCACAAAACCTTGAATTTGGTCATTTTCGGCACGTTGCTGTTTTGCAGACGACGGCAAAGGAATGTACCAATTAGACAGCTTTAGCAAAGACGACGGCGACGGCAACGAAAACATTTAAGGCGACGTTCACACTTGGTGCCCGGGCACTGTGCCCGGGCACCGGTACGAAACTGGGCGTTGTTCAGACTTCGGTGCTCAGTTTTCAATGCGTGTTCACATTCAGTGCCCAGTACCTTGTCAGGACATTTAAACTTTCGCGTAATTCACGATGTATCGAAGGCACATTTCCACTTGCTTCACTGTTCGATCAATGTTGTGATCATCTTTCATCAATTTTTGCACTTGACCATAAACTTCTTTGTTTTGTTGCTATCCCTTCCACGTTTTTCTGCACTCTAACGTCACTGTAAGTGTCGATTAAGGGGGGACTAACTTAACTACAAAATGAGCTAACATTGTTGCTATGGAAAGTTCCCAACCCTCATATCTTGGAAACCCTAACTTGCACAGGCAAGCTGTCTGGCTATGTTTTTACAATCAAAGAGGTTTACAAGATTTTCGAGTCACAACCATATTTGGTAAGTCACGTGACCAGAACAGAAAAAGGCCTAAAACTCGAGTGGCGTACACTTCTGGATATCGAAAATGGTGCCAATGGTTAACAATCGCCAAAGTGCAAAACTCTACGTATCGATTTTTGGAAATTCGCATTTTTCTGAGATTTATGACGTCATAAGCACGCAAATTCATACCATTTCGTCATTATCATTGCAGTTATGCACGTTAACAACAATTGCTTACGTAGGCTTGTAAAGAAGGCTGGAATATCTCCGATTGGCAAAAAAAATCGGAACTTCACATAATTTTCTCCAAGTTTTAGGAATTTTTCTCTCTAAGGCGCGGTTGGGGCCTGGGGCAAGTTACGCATGCGCAATAGCAATTTATTAATTTTACATGTTGACCTCTTCGCATGTTTCACCAATACTGTGGCAAAAACACCGAAAAACTGTGTTTTACAAATACAGTCCGCAAAAATCCCTTGGCAACAACGCTAAGTCTGTAGTTAAGTTAGTCCCCCCTTAAAGCATCAACTTGTTCTTTCGTCCACCTTTGACCTTCCGCCATTTTGAAACTGAAGAGCAGGGATTTGTGGGTAAAATAACTGCTAGGGAGCAGGGTTTTGTGGGTAAAGTTCTTGGGCACTCGCTAGAATCGTGTGCAGACTTGTGCCCGTGCCCGATTCAGTGCCCGGGTACAAGGTCTCGACCTTGTACCCGTGCCCGAGCACCGTGCCCAATTATTGGCACGGGCACTTACAAAACGTTGTGTTCACATTAGTGCCCGTCAGGCACCGTGCCCGGGTTCAGTGCCCGGGCACCAAGTGTGAACGACGCCTTAGTTAAAAGTATAACTTCTCGTTTTTGTAACTCTTTCGCGATTATTCCAATTTTTTTAGCCTGGAAAATGCCGACGAACTATCCAGGGACCAAATTACCATGAACGGCGTTAAAGAAAAAAAAAAAAGACAAATTCAACGTCATGGGTTCACGTTCTCGAGAAAACCTCAAATTTGGTCATTTCACGTTGTTGTTTTGCAGAGGACGACAAAGAAATGTACCAAAATGTAAAACGCACGTGCAGAACCATTGTTTCTGCTCATTAAACCCATGATTGTTTTGTGGCGTTCTCGTTGCTGTTGCCGTCCTCGTTGTTAAAGCTCCCTAAAGTGTAAAACACACGTGCAGAGCTTTTGTTTTTGCTCATATATTAAGCCTTTTGTTTTGAGAGGCATCCTCGTTTCCCTTGCCGTGGTCGAAAAGAGCTTCGACCGTGTGGCCATTACTTCTAAAAACGGCACGACGAAAGAGCCCATACTAAGAAGGTGACACGCCGTCAGCTTAGAGCCGCCTTCAGTGGTCCATGATACTCATAAGGTAGGAGTCTGAAGACGTTTAATTTTGCTTGTAAAGATTTCTACGAAGCCCCGCCGAAACGTGAAGGACGTTACTGAACAGAGCACCGTAAAATTCTGAAGGTGTCGCATGCCTTTAGCTTATCATTTTGGACACAAATGAGACATTTAGTAGCGAACTGCTGAATACCCTGCCATTTCGAGAGCTAAACGCTGCGTATTAACCGGCAGTTGGGAACTGTTTTCGAAACACTAGATACCCGGCAGTCAGAATATCACTTCTAATTTTCACGAAATATCTCATTTCATTCTAGCTTCTGAGAATAGCCTATGTTCGTTTGTGAACCTCAAGTGATTTCAAATACTGTAGAATCTCGACTCACGAGGACGGTCTTCAGACAGCCGGCAGCCAGAAATTCTCGCCGTCTTTCCACATAAAATTTTCATTAACCCGACCAAGAGTACTCGGTCTCTGTCTTGCAATACAAAGAGTGGAATCTGTGTCGTTTGATACTTAACTTTACTTTTACCATCTGTTTGGTCTCGTGCAATCAGATAAAAGGATTTGTATGGACTGCACTCGCACTGAAGGGCTGAGCTCGTACAAAGTCTCGTGTATAAATTTACAAGGTTTACCAACTGCTTTAAAATTTTATTCCTTGGGATTTGGAAGTTCAAAAACTTCCATCCTTGCTAATTTATCCTCACTTATTCTACCTCTAATATACGTCCACAAGAACCCGCACGTAATTTTCAGGACGTAAAGAACAAATAAATCTGTTCGGCATCGCGGCGTACCTTTAAACATCAGTTATTTGGAGAATTTCTCGCCGATTGGCAAACCTTTGGTTATTTATTAGAATGCCAAGCCTTGGAGACTTCTATTTAGAATGGGATGGCATCGAGAAAAGCTTAAGTGTGGACAGCAAAAATAAAACTGTGTAGATTATGACTACAGCTAGTAATTAGGATTCAAAATCTGTTTTTTTGTTCAGTGGTGGGAAGAGATGAATGACACTGGTGATTTTACTGTGAATATGATGCCAGGTAAGCTGTCTATGCCTAATCAATAAATGGTACATACATTCTTTTTAACCATTTATATGCGAGCAATGTTATCTTTGGAGGACGATGGCAGACATCAGCCTGGGCCGTTTGTGGGGGAACAGGATGTACTCGGAGACAATACGCTTCCACAGGATGCCAAAAGTCAATATAAGCTCCTGTGGACAAAACTTTTCCGTCGGACACAACAACGATATTCTTTGATTTGTTCGATTAAGGCCACACAGGACACTCAGTTTCATTACGTATTTATTTAAAGAGTGCACGAACCGTGCATAATCATGAAGAGTTTGTTAGAGCGTTTTCATTCACGTGAATACCAGCCATATTAGTTAACTGAACGAAAAAAAAATTATTTGCATAAAAATAGTGTTCAATTCCCAAAACGAAACGAAACGAAATGTCGGAACATATCGTTAGAATTCCCAGAACGTGTTTGAAACACCAACATGGCAGCCGTGCATCATGTGAAAAAGTTCTATTCACTACATTGTGTGTTCGGTGTATGCTAATTGCACGTGTGATTAAAATCTCGAAGAATGAACTTCTTGCACATTTTTCAATGATTAGCGGACTCATTTGCTCTTCGGAAGAGAAAAATACTGCAATTTTGTGACTGAATTTTGATCACGGATATAGAACTTTAGGAACTGATACACCAGGGAGATAAACGTAGTATGCTATACTGTGAAGTGACGGGAAAAAAACTGCAAAAACAAGCTTCCTAAAAATAATATGAAACGCTTCAAACTCTAAAACTGAGTTTCACAGTTTTACTCCTATGGAAACCATTAACTTTCAACGAGTCTTGAAATATGAGACATCTGCTTCTGTCAGATCACAAAAGAGGTTATCCTTTTGATTCGAGAAGAGACGTTTTGCGATTACATGAAGCGAATTTCAGGCCGGGATGAAGGCTGAAGAACCGCATGTAATCGCATTCAAATTTCAGCCAGGACAGCCCGGGCTGGAAAGTGATTTTGGGCATGCGCGGTGATGGTGTTTTTGACGCCATTTTGTTTATGTGCAAATTGGAAGAGCCGAGAAGGAACTGGGCCTCGTAGAGTGAAGAGGCAGAGTGGGGTGGTGTTGGGTGTGCGGTGGGATGGGTGTGACAGCCTAACGCCCATTCCATGATGAAATTTCAACCAAGTTGGCGAAGTTGGCGGGGTGAACTTTCGCGATGAACGCATTGAGCAATAGTTCAAACTTGGATACAACCACGCAGAAATACATTCAAGCCTTCTCTTACTGTACGACCAGCAACGAATACTAGCTGTAAGAGGCCTTAAAAGACGGCAAAACGTTTAAACGGACCTTGAGAACTGTTCGGTATAAACACTGGTCACAGATCAATAGCTCATGAGCAATTTAGTTTTCCACTTAGCATATATTTTCTTTGTTTCTTGTTTTTGTCATGTTGTTCCGAGTAACATCTTTTGCATATTCTGTCAAGTTGTATTTAGTTATATTTTTATATTTATCCTGTCACATTGTAATTAGATCTCTCTCTGCTTTCGTTTTTAAGTCATCAACCTTAAGACAGAAATCAACTCAAAATACACAAGACGAACAGTGAGGATAGCAGTTATGGAATTTATAAGTAAATTGCTGCCGGGTGAATATTATTTCCGGAAAATAGTCATAATGTTAAGAACAATAATCACGTTTGCTTTTAGTAGAAAACTTTGAGAAAGAGACTACAGCAGCTCTTTTGATATCCCTGCATATTTTTATCTCTCTAATTGATTCGTCTAATTCCTCATTTCTTTGTCCATCACTGGCAAGTGAACCGGTTTTAAAGAGCTAGTTCTCAGTTATTATTTTACAAGATGAAATTAAAAAAGATGACGACGGATACAATTACTATATACTGTATTAAATGGGAGGTTACAAGCTGCAAATAAAGTTACTACTTGAACACATTTATGTAAAACTACTAATACTTATTACAAATAAACGCCTTAAGTGCTTTTTAAAGGAGACATTTGAGAACAAGTTGACGATCTCGGTATTTAAGGAGTTATGAAATTTAGGTCCTTCGAAAAGAACGAAAAATTGTTTGATGTTATTCCGACAGAAAGGCAAACGAAATGAATGATTTTCTTGTATAATACCAATGGATTTGTCTTTGTAAGGAAAATTTACCATGCAATTTTAAAGGAAAGATACGGTTTTCATAACAGTACATGAATAAACTTAGTTATAATAGGTGTATGTCATGAAATTTTAAAATACCCAAGATTTTTAAAGATTGGATCAGTATGTGCGTAGAAATGAATTCACCACTGACAAATATAATTTGTTTGATGTTGTGTTAAATTGAGCGCTAAAAATCTCCTTGATCGTTCCAATTTCAGCAGCAGAGCTAGTATTGCACTGTTGCTTTTTTCAGCAGAACATCTTGAGGGAGAGAATAGCTCGGCACTAAATACGCAAGAGATAAAACAAGCTGTTACCATGAACTTGGTAAATATTGAGTTTTCCCCACATATATCTCTCCAGCTCGGTTAAATTTGGACGTAATACTTTTGTTTTAAACAGACATGAGCCTTAAGGGAGAGCCTGAGAGAAACCGCAAAGATGATCAAGAAGAGGCAAACTGCAGTGCGATTGGTAGGCAAATTGGTTGCAAATATAACTGCCCGAAGGAAGTCATAATGGAACGCAATTGTGCCGGTATCGGCGCCTTTGCGAATTACCTTTTCCTTTTCACGACTAAAATTGTCGATCAGTTGCAATTTAGCCAATACTTTACGCTTGCTTAACAAATGAAACATGAATTCATGATATTTATCAATGTCTTGTCGCACTTGGAAGGCATCGCTAAATCTACTTCATAAACCATGTAAACGTAAGCACTGCCAAGCGTTAAACTGGTAAAATCGTGAGGAATGTACGAAAGGCAAAGGACGATCAGCTTCGGAAAGGGTGTAGGACGTTCTACTGAACATGTTGTTGGGGAGGAGGGTTGCGCAGTGGTGAGAGCACTCGCCTTCTACCAATGTGTCCCGGGTTCGATTCCCGGACTCGGCGTCATATGTGGGCTGAGTTTGTTGGTTCTCTACTCTGCTCCGAGAGGTTTTTCTCCGGGTACTACGGTTTTCCCCTCTCCTCAAAAACCAACATTTGATTTGATTTGAGATGTGTAATTAGTAGGCGAAGAGCCACCTTGTGGAAGTACTACTAATAAATCGTTATTATTATTATTATTATTATTATTATTATTATTATTATTATTATTATTATTATTATGTTGCAAGATTGAATCCTTCTTGAAGTTAATTTTACCACAAATATAATTTATTTGATTTTGCGTGAATATTGAACGCCAAAA
Source organism: Pachyseris speciosa (assembly GCA_016490735.1). Lineage (NCBI taxonomy): Eukaryota > Metazoa > Cnidaria > Anthozoa > Scleractinia > Pachyseridae > Pachyseris > Pachyseris speciosa. The sequence continues at coordinate 1,763,621 of JAEMWC010000010.1, forward strand.
GACTTTCTTGAATGTTGCGATATCGGCAGCAGAGTTAGTATTACACAATTGCTTTTGTTTTCAGTTGAAAACCTTGAGAGAGAGACTAGCTTGGCAATAAATACACAAGAGCTAAAGCAAGCCATTAGCAAGAATTACAGTTGCAATTTTTTATTTATTTATTTATTTATTTTATTTAATTGTTTATTTTGCCACACCACAAATAATATTATTATAATGGGAAAAAGGATAGAATGAATAGAGGTAAGAATGGCGAGTAGGCCTAAAGGAAAATTAGTAGCTCATGTTAATTAGTCCTCAGTTATTATTTTACAAGATGAAATTAAAAAAAGATGACGACGGATACAATTACTATATACTGTATTAAATGGGAGGTTACAAGCTGTAAAATAAAGTTACTACTTGAACACATTTATGTAAAACTACTAATAGTTATTACAAATAAACGCCTTAAGTGCTTTTTAAAGGAGACATTTGAGAACAAGTTGACGATCTCGTATTCTAAATGACAAAGAGTGAAATGTGGTGCAGTAGTCAAATCATTTTCTTTAAATCCATCTGAACATATGCCAGCTGAAACTTCTGCGACAGGTTACAGCCAATGTTAGAACAATAGTGTCAAGATTATGTCACGCAATCTACTTCAAATTCACTCTCATATGATGCCTTTCCGCGCAATTCTGTCCGTAGAGACACTGGATGAATACGTAATACAAACGCATCTTTAAGTTGCTCTTAGAGTTTTTTAAAGCTTCCTTTCGAACTTTTAGATTTCTTTTTATTGCTTAGATTAATTCTCTTAATTTCCACAATTTCTTTGAAGCTCTCAGTAAAACAAATTAAGATATTATAGTTCTAGTTCCCTTATGGGGAGCAGGGTTGGCGTAGTGGTGAGAGCGCTCGCCTTCCACCAATGTGTCCCGGACTCGGTGTCATATGTGGGCTGAGTTTGTTGGTTCTCTACTCTGCTCCGAGAGGTTTTTTTCCGGGTCCTCCGGTTTTCCCCTCTCCTCCATTCAAAAACCAACATTTGATTTAAATTGATTTGATTTGAGATTTGTAATTAGTAGGCGAAGAGCCACCTTGTGGAAGTAGTACTAATAAATCGTTACAACTACTCCCAAATGAAGTATGCTATATAGTCTTGTGTTAGTTATGTCCTAGCTATCGTAATACTTTTTAATATTTAGTTTGTAACTGTTAGTTTTCGTTCTCAGCTGAATTTTCGTAGTTTTAGAGACTTATCATTTTATTAATCTCGTATTATTAGCTTTAGTCTCTTTTAATTATGTCCGTACAAACAGGCCCTCCATGGAAACCAGCTAAGTGTTGTTGGGGTACCGAGGGAGATAAAGATTCACAAGGAGAAAATATCGATGGCACTCTACCTCAACTTGAAAAAGAAACTCTTAGAACAATGTCATTCACAGACGTGTTATCGGCCACACTTGATTCATTTCCCCACCACGGTCAAGGGAATCCCATACGTAACGAAAATGAGGAAGCACTTTTAATGGACTCAGCGGAAGAGGCCATCGTCGACAGCGAATCGTCAAACGATGTCCTGGAAACTTTGAAACGCAACATGAGCGAGGCTTATCCCCACAGCTTGAGATACAGGTACTTGGAACACATGCTTAAAGACAAGGAACGAAAACGAGACTAGGAGGAAAATGACAAGTGGATGAGACACGAAGGGAGGAAAGACTTTATTAGAAGCAAAGGAGGGAATTGCTACCCGAACAACCCGACGAAGCCAATCCCATTCCACTCCTCAAGGAGCTGGAAAAATACAACGAAAATAAGAACAAAGAAGAGTAGAAGAGCAAAGACGTTGCGAGAGGGTCCGCCAAGGGCTTGAAGTCGAGCGGTTGCCAAGGACGGAAGGAGAGCTGCACGAGTTCGTCCAGAAACGGGACGTCCGAACGTGCGCTCAAACTTACGGGCCTATCAACAGACACTGGCTGACAAACGCAAGGTACATCACCGCAATTTGGGGAGCTACAACATAGAAGAGCCGTTGGAAGAGCGGAGAAGGGTCTGCATAGTTAAACACAGCTCTCATGTAAAGTAGTTTACCTAAGTTATTGTTATGTTCGACTGAACATTTGTTTTTAATTTCAAGTTCCCCACTAAATGTGCAAGAGATAAACGGTAGACGTGAATCTTGACACAGATCCAAACGAAAATGTTAAAGAAGAACAGGGAAGCAGTTGTGGATTAGTAAATTGCTTGCAAATATTATTGCCTGGGGGACGAATTTCTACCCTATCGTGCGCATGTGCGACTCAACGTTTCGCTTTAGCGACTAAAATTTATCGACCACTTGCAATTAAGCCACTACTTTACGCTTTGATTAAGAGTCACATCAATGTTATATTTACCAATTTCTTGTCGCACTTCAAATAAAGTTGGAAAGTATCGCTAAATGCACTTAATTTCCAATGCAAGAACTTCATAACCCAGACGATTCCTGCACATGTATCAGACGTTTTTCATTTTGCGTTGACCATTTCGCGTCTTGCTGCACCAGTTTAAGATCTGCTCGTCCATTGCTTACATTAACTTCAAAGCACTCATTTCCTTTCGTTTGCCTGGCCTTAGTAAGCTAGTAAAAAGATGCATGTGAACGATCTCTGACCCATCCTCATTTCTCTAATGCGCAAATATTCAATTGTGCGTTAATCTCCTTAAACAATATCCATCTGATCAAGGAAACAATACAGTCATCAATAGAGCCAAGAGAAAGAACAACCAGAGACATATTCGCGAGGACAAAGAGCCTTCACTCGGAGTCCATCTAAAAGCTCGCGTATCTGAATTTAAATGACGCCAAACATCTATCGGGGCGAAGGAACCCATAACAACATCGGCCCAACGAAGGAGTGAGAAAAGTGAGGGTGACAACGTTCATTTCATGGAGATGTCTCTCGATAGAACAACTACGGATATTTACAGGAAAGACACTAACATTGGCCTCTTTCACCAGTTAAGGAACCATGGCTTATACTTGTATTTTAAGTTAGCAGGATGTTTCACGGAGTCGTTATTTTGGTATAATTGCTTTTGTTTTAAGTCGGAAACCGTGAGAGAAAGAGTCTAGTTGTATAGATATCCCTCTTCGTTTATATCTCACTCATCGAGTCTCGTTTTCCTCTTTTTTGTTCTTCAGATAAAGAGAACTGGTTTGAGTAGCAAACTCATCTCATAAAACCACGACAAAGAAAGAGAGAGGGGTTTCCATGTCGTTTAATATCCCATTTAAAAAATTCTTATCAGAAAAGTAATCTCTCCCACTGTTGGGAGTTTCACATAGGTGAGTTACCTCAAAAAGCCACGACAAGGAAAGAGACAGGGATTTCCATATCGATTTAACAACATCCATTGGAAAAAATTCTTATCAGAAACTTAAGTTCTCCGACTGTAGCTCCCTACTAGTTGACAATGTTTGACCTTGTGGTGCCCACAAATAGGGTTTCAGTTAAGTAAACCAGTCACCTTCAAATATTCCTTTGCGTTAATCAAATACTGGGCTCTCTTCAGGTCACTCATAAAAACAGGACACAAGTCATATCAGCAGTTAAGCACTTGAGCGTCCTCCAAATGACCAGCGAGCACATTGACACAACTGCACATTAGACCAGTAGTGTTCTTATGTGGTGACCAACAACAACAAGGACCGTTAGAAAGCGTTGAAGGCAGAACAGTACAGACTACTAGTGTACTGTACGACGCAGATCTGTACCGAAACAGTATCCTATTGAATTTCATTCAACAACATAGGAGCACTGACGTTACGCTCACTGAATATTTAGACGTACTTCGTTACCACAAACCGAGGGCACGAGTACTAAGGGAACTTGCAAGCAGGTCGAGTGTT
>JAEMWC010000010.1:1775000-1777500 GCA_016490735.1 Pachyseris speciosa
CTGCGGCTCGAGTGTTCTTCCAACATCCCAGGTGGTTTATCATGTCTATAAGCCATAGAAACTTGTGGTATATTTTTGGAACAATAAACCATAGCTGATTGACCAATCAGAGCGTGTGCATTGCTTTTGTTATTATATAATAAAAAATGTACAAATATAATTAGAAAATGTAACTGACTAATTACATATATTTATTGCACATACATTATAAATACTTAATTATCCTCTCCCCATCGGGTCTCTTCTGGGCCCTCGACATCCAAACCCTGTAGTTGGTTCGCAGATGTTTCACCTTGGATGCGTTTTTTTTTTTTTTGGGGGGGGGGGGGGGGGTGGGGGAATCCAAATCCGGATTTCTGAATCCAAAAATGCATTTTGCGTTTTTTTTTATTTTTTTATTTTTTTATTTTTTTTTTTGGTGAAATCCAAAACAGGATCATGAATCAATAAAATCTACACTCCGGGTGAATATTTCAGATCAAATCCAAATCCCGATTTTTGAGATTCACCACCACAGCATTTTTTTCGGAAAGGATCCGAAAAAAGTATTTTTTACAAGCGGTTTTCCGTGCAAAAATGGTACACAACAGTTGCCGTACATGAACCGTACGTTTGTTCGCGTCATTTGATCGAGGAGGTCGAAAAAGGGTAGGTTTCTGTGCAAATTTCACGCAAGAAAAAAACACGAAAAAGGTACTTTACAGCAATTGCACGCAACTTCCTGCAGCTATAGCTAAGCAATTTGAGTGCAACAATATCCTTGAAAGTCGTCGATTTGTAACTAAGCAGGCATGTTTTTATCAAATGTTTTTATCGATCACTGAACTTTTTCTTTTCTTGTGGCGGATTTTTAGCTAAATGGACCCTACTTTTAGTAGAATATATCCACGTGATAGAGTGCGTTGAGTGATGACTGGTGTTATATCTTGTTGCAGCTGAAATGTTCAGGAGAGACCAGAGCTCACAACAACAGATTGATGAATCATTGTCTTTTTATCTCGCGTTGCCATGGCAAATGATCGTTTTTCGGATCTTGCGTTTTTTGTGGTGGTGAGGAATCCATATGATCTGAGATCACAAATCTGTCTTCGGATTCTCCCAAAAAACGCACCCCTTGATAAGGGAGAAATCAAGGCAGCTTAATTCAGGCATTTATTTCATTCTGCGTGACGAGCCAAATAATGGCTACGAAGGAGACCGGGGTACGTATAGTAGACAAGTGGGCGGCTAGCTTTGATTCTTTCGCGTGCGTAAGTGGTGTTCCTGCTATCTTCAGTAAGCAACGAAGAAAAACATTTCGCACGCAAGCTTCATCAGTCTCTCAGGATTCCCATGCACCAACTCCATGCAATAAGTAACATCGACCACAGGCAAACATTGGCCTATGATGGCTTATTTTGGTAGTTGTTCATGCATTAAACCCACAGCATATTGGCTAATATCGGGCCATTGCCGTAGTATCCCATAGTGGTCGACATTGGCCCATGGTAGGCCATCTTGGCCACCACGTCTTCATCGTGTCACCAGAGGCACAACGATATGCATTCTCCCATCGGCTCGGCTTCTTGTTTACAGGATACGAATCGTCTAATTTCAAAACCGCCAATTTCCGTGTTGAGCTATAAAGCAGGGCCGTAGCTAGTATAAAGCGAACCGAGGCACTTGCGTCGGTAAAATTGTTTAATTTACGGTATTTTTGTTCTTTTATTGCGTGTGTCTTACGAAAAATTTAATTTTTTTCACAACTGCGTACGTATTTTCTTGAGGTTCCTGTAAGATTCTATACATTGAAAAACAATAAATATTAAAGAAGTGTATTTTTGAACAATTATTCACCGAAGTGGAGGTGAATAGTGGTGGATATTTACCGAGCCACTTTCACCGATACTGAGGTGAATAATTGTTTTAGTATATACCACACAAGCTGAATAATAGAGGACCAAAACATTACTTTATGTGTAACAATATACCAACAAGCGGTCGGAAATTGTTAAAATCTCGCGCGCCGGCTGCTCGGCGGAAAATAGTACTTGCTATTCACCTCCGAGTTAACCAATCAGAGCGCGCGAAAAGTACTATTCACTTGAGTGGTATATACTAATTCTTTTACCGGTCTTGCCTCGATAACTATTTTCGTCTGGCTACGGCCCAGTAAAGGGGACGTAGGGGACGTAGTTCCCGGTGTGGTGGTCTATCTCTCATCTGATGATTAAATGCTCGGAGATATTAGCTGCACAAGCTACTCTAAAATCCGAGGGTAAATAATGTGATGTATGTATACCCGCCCTCTGTTTGTCAGGTTGAAGGGCCTAGACTAAGGGAATATTAAAAGCGATGCCAAGCAAAAGCTTCCAAGCTACTAACCAAGACTGTAAGTCTGCGTGTGCAAAGAACACCTCGAGAACCACAACTACTTAACAAAAACTGGATACCACAAAGTACTTATCAGACTCCCTGAAATGCTTGAACTAACTAAGGGCGTTGATATCTCTAGGGCATG
>JAEMWC010000010.1:1780000-1847500 GCA_016490735.1 Pachyseris speciosa
CAACTCTCTTTCCCCATAGTTATAATAAGTTATTTGATTTTATTTTTTCAAGGCGTGCATCTGTTGATCACACTCGCCTTAGACTTGGGTTTTCTTGCCTTAGAGAATATTTGTTCAAAATTATCCGTTCTGCATCGCCTATTGTCTTGACTCTGAATCAGTGAAACACTCCACGTGATGTCCTTCTTCCCTCTGTAGCGATGCAAGGAAACGTGATTTTTTATTGTACGGCATAAAATCTGTAAATTACAACATTAACTGTGATTTGGTTCGAGAAATCCAAAGTTTTTTAATTGATATTAATCGCTTTACGATGGCCACTGTTTGATTCTTAGATTAATATACCCCTAGCTATGTAAATTTGCCTGTTTTAACTTTTGTGTTTTGTTTGTGTGAGTGTTTTTGTATGCGAACCTTATTTTTGAACTTAAATTTGTATTATTGTGATCCCCCATGATAAGCCTAGGTGCCTTGGGGGCAAACAATGGAAAATATGTTTAAATATGAAAAAATGCTGACAAACAAATGAACTTCTCAAAGGATTCGTATGTCCCTTTCAGAGTAAACGTAATTCACTTTTCAATTCGTTTTTACCTAGCGTGAGCGAAGACGTCTCCCTCTGACAGAACTTCACTTCACTTAATTATCAGTCTTGGATAACAAATATTACTCATTACTTTTCAGGCATTCTTGTGCGCTGGGCTAATTTCTCTTATAGATGTGGAGTACACGCAAATATTTTAAAAGCAAGCTATTTTCAGGCCCTTTTTAATAAACTCTTGGTGACACTCAGTGGTCACTTCACGGTCTCCAGACAACCTCAGTTCCCAGGCCTTTCCCTTGTAAATTGAGAGGTTGGTCCCAAGAGGTCCACCATTTAAAACAAAAACACCAACAACTTGGCTTGTTGGTTATCATTCAGCTCTCACCGTACTCTGCCAAACACGACGAGGGACGCAGTGTAATAAGGCCGTTAAAATTTCCCATGGCCACTCATCATAAATTAAAACATTTATCATACTGTTTGTAACGTCATTCCAAAGGAACACCAAATACAACATGCAAAACAAGCAATGTTTAAGCCTCATCAGAAGAGACGATTTGCCTTGCGGCCAAGTCATGGAATATCAAGACGAGGTGGCAAGTGGAAAGCGGAGGGGGTAATTTTAATTTCTGCGCCTCCTTGATCTTCCCTTGAAAGAAAACAGTAAACACACACACGATCAAAAGCAATTTATTTAGGAAAATAAATATATCTCGGAGGTTTTCATGCCATCACCAGTTATGAAATATAACGTGCAGAAATTGTCTGAATAAGTATATCATACTAATTAGAATTGCGAAAAAAAGAGCTGTATCATCTAAAATTACTCACGTTTCATGTCTCTACTTAATTGCATGGCACAGCAGGGGTGCTTCTGATACTCCTTTATACATAACGAAAGAGTGTAATGGCAAATAGGCGTCATCGATAAAGCCTCGATGGTATTGTAAAAACCAAGGCTTATTACTAATTTAAAAAAAATACTTTATCTGTATGCCTCGATTACCCTATAATACATTGTAATGTTCACATTATTACTCGCGCTATGATTGGTCGAATCGAGGCATTATATCTCAACATATGTACGCGCCCTACTTGACGCCCGTGCTTTGTAGAACTATAATTCAAAGGTGACAGACCGCAAACAATTGTTGCTTCTAAAAATATCTGCATGTAATAACTGTTCATCAGTAGGATACCTAAAATGTGTGCAATTCCACAATTGGTTTCGGCTCCATCAAATGCACTCAAGCTACGTCAATGCACTCAAGCATCAATGCACTCAAGCTACGTCACAAGTGTGCCGGCGCGCGCGCGCGCAAATCTCTGGACATTTTATAAAGAAAATAAAGTAAAAACAGGGAAAAAAATAATAGACTCGCAGAAGATAGGGAAAAAATATGCGATTCAATCTAGGAGAATGGAGTGTCGTCAATTTAATTTCATTAACTGACTTCAGACGTGAAAGCTCGCGCAAATCTCCGGGACATTTTATAAAAGAAATAAAAAACTTGTTCCTGGTGCATTTTTGAGTAATATAAGCACTTGGGATTTTTAAGAACACTCGAGAAGTGCGAGAAGCACTTAGGCACTTCTCTCGTGTTCCGATAATTTTTCGCGTGCTTATAACTCGACAATGCACTCGGCGCGTTTTTTATTTCATTGAAAAATTCATTAATAATTCATAAGACTAATGACCAATCTACGGGTAGTATTTGAGTCACATGTATACCTCTCTAAACCCCAATAAAAATCATTAACTTTCATAAAAGTGTCCTGCTCCGCTAATTAGCATGCATTAACTTTGATACAGATCTCTGTTGATTAACATTACAAACACGACAAAAACAATCTATTGTTTCATTTCACAAGTAACATAAAATATTCGCGTCCGACCTTTATGGGCTTTAAAACGGCTAGCCGTTTTAAACGCCCATAAAGGTCGGCCGCTCATATTTTATGTATCACTTAATAAATGCTGAACGGACACTCATTAGCTAAACAACGAGTTTTAAAACCATTATCGGGCAATCATAAAAATTACTACCATTTGACAAGATGTCTCCTACAATAAAGGCTGGCCTTCGGTGTTCATTGAAAACGTAATAGAGTCATGATAAGTTCTCCCTTTGCTAGAATGATAAAGTTAGTGAGCCTTCAGCAGTTCTTGCTATCAGACTAATCATCAACACCTAGACGTTTCTTGACGACTCGACAGACGCCGTTAATTTTTGTTTCGTCGGATTTTGTCTTGGACTTGTTCAGGCTCAGACGAACTTGTCAGGCTTCATCTTGACCGTTGCCATAGAGGTTCACTGCTAGTCCTGTCCAGCAGTCAGTCTCATTTAAATTTACTCATCTGCCGGATACTGCGCGGAAAAGGTCATGCCGTTCGCCACATGGCCTTGAAGGGTCTGCATGTTTTCCAACGTACAGCTAAATATTCCCTTGTAGCAACTCAATGTAGTGCTGTGACTTTACACGACCAGGCGATTGCTTCACCCTAATTCTTCCTTTACATTCCAGCAATTTCTTCCTGCTTCCAACTTTCCAGAATCTTGAAACCTTCTCAACATTATCGGGGAGTAATCGGCTGATGAGGCGAGACATGCTTTGGCCCTACTTACCCACATAGTGTGCGTGAGAGAATTCCCGCAAGTCATTCTGAGATTTCTCTCGGAACTTCTCCAAGGCATACCTCGGCATGAGTCTGAAGGAAGCAGATGGCTATCTGATAGAAGTCTGTTCTCACACACAAGGAGACCCTGCTCAAGAGTGTAACATCGCGTGGTCCTCTCACTATGACATACAGACTTTCATCAAATGTTGAGCTAAACGGTATATACACGTCTTCGTTCGTTCAAAACAAGGTCTTCCAGGAAGTTCATCAGGTGCTGTTGATTGACTCGCAGTTGGTCAATATGAAATGGGCTCGAAGTAGCTTGAACTCTAGCTGCAATGATTGGGTGAAATGCTTAATGTTGCAAATTGCTCTACAAACTTGAACGAGATCTTCGGCAGGTCTACGTCTCCTGAGGGATGAATTCGGTGTTGGATACATTGTCATCAAAGACAGCCCATAAATGTTTGCACAGCCTTCTTAAATCATTAGGATCGGCAGCTTTGCACAATGCCATCGACAATGTCCAAAAGATGGAAGGAGTCACTTTGGATAAGGACACTTTGGATAAACTTATTTGCCTTTGGAAATGAAGGAGGTTCATTTCTAGCATAAAATCTTGCTGCATTTGCGTAAATTACAGGATAATTTAACTTCTCAGCTGCCTTGCAGAAGACCTCTGGAGCTCGATTTGAAGAATTTAATTTCTTTCAATTCTTCGAAAAGAATGGAGAATTTCAACTTTCTGTGTCACCTTTCTTGTTGTAGACTAAGAGTTCAAAGGTGAGAGGTAGCGACTTTTCTTGTTGGTAGATAGGAAATTGGACAAATTTGTCCACCACTTCATCAGTACCAGGTCTGCAACTAGGGGATGCTGAAAAGGTGTAGCTTTCTGGTGGATTTCTCTTGAAGAACGAGTTGGTTTTGCGGGTACTATCAAGTTCATAAGGTGCTCCAATTTTATCGCAGGTTGCACTTTAGGCGAATGAATTGATTGAAAGCTTCGTTTAGAAGAAGAGCTGGAGTCGGACGATTTGTGTACTTCTGCAAGAAGGCAACAACTACTACAATTTCTTTTTGGATTTAGCCCAATACGTTAAATGTGTCTTCAATGATCTATCTTTTCAAGTTTAGGACGGTAGTCACACATCATGGCCAGGAGAGGAATGAAAGACACGACAAAGACCAGACAACAAAAATTTATTGTTGGGTTCGATGTACTTTCTTACTTCAATTTTAATTCGTGAAGATCGGTGACTGATTTTTCCTGCTTAAAATTGACGTGAAACATTTTGTGAGCCTTGGAAGACTCCATCGTTCCCTTTGAATAAGCCTTTGACCCTCGCAAACAACGTATCAACGGAGATCGTTTTCCTTTGTTTTAAAGTATGCCCGAAAGCTTTTTTGATAAGTCTTCTGTGGCGTTGGTTTGTTTACCATCGATCTAAATTAACGACGTTGTGTCACAGATTTCTTCAAGTTCTCCTACTCTCTCTGCTAATCCGTAGGTCGTGGGTTCGATTCCCACCGAGGTCAAAAGATTTTTTCTTTGCCTCGTGTGGTTCCCTGTTTCCCTTTACTAGGGCTAACGCCCAGTGGGTTATTCATGGGTTTAAAGGGGCAGTGTCACGCTATTGTACTATCATTTTAAAAAGCTTAAAACTGCCAATGCATCAGTGGAAACCTTAAAATAATGGTCTTGTTTTGCTGCTAAAGACTGTAGTACTGCATTGACACAATAAACTCCTGTATTTCATCAAAGATGACGAGGATGGAAATGGATTGAAATTTGAAAAAACTTGCCAGTTTTTTCAAAAGTTTAAGCTATGCATTGAAAAATCGCCCAAAAAATTATTATGGTTAGCTCTCCCTGCTAAACTTTCATTGGAATTCATCTTGCTGATTCTGTAGGAGCAATTTTTGCACGATAACAGGTAAAAGGCAGTAATTTTGGCAGAATTGAACCAAAAACAGCAAAAATCCCGGTGACAGTGCTCCTTTAAGTAGCACTTTAATTTACACTTCAGAGTTAATTCTCTATTCCACTATTTGTACTCTCTCTGCTAGTTCGTTTGGAAAATTTTGTCACCCTCGGAGTAGCGATAACAGCTTATGTCGATCAAAGGGAGGATCACAGGGAACTCTTAGGGCAATATAATGGTAGTGCCACCAGAGCCTGCTGGCAAATGCCTTATTTTAACAATCAGGGGCTTTGCTAAGCCTTGGTCAAGAAGACGTTGAATGTGAATTCCGATAGCTCTTTCAATCTCTCTTCAAGCGTCATGATTGTCGAAACACCCGGGAAAAAAAATTTGATTCCCCCAAAGGAAAGACTTTCTCTGTCGATTCAAGAAGCTCACTTGCTGTTTCTCAGCCGCAGGAGGGGTCATCGCGATCAAATCTTGGATCTCAAGGTGTTCCTTCATGTAAAGGTATTCTCTAGTACTAAGGTCTACCATAAGACCAGCTTGGAAAGTAGGCATCCGCAGCTTATTATCCGCTGATATCTTTGAAACCGAAACGGAAATTGAGGATCTTTGGAGACAAACCGAAACGTTGAACATTAAATTCCTTAGAAATGCCACTTAGCCGTATTCTTGTTATCGACGGGTACAAACATCATGTTTAATTTATTAACGTTCTCAGTCAGTGGTCTTATTGTGAATTGCAGATAGTATATACTCTTTGAACTGAAGGGAAGAATAATAAATATCACTGGCTTCAGCTAGTCAAACCTATCTGAATCAGAGCAACGTCGAAACATATTGTTGATTCCCTTCACTGAGAGGTCCTTCCAAAACGAAAACTGTCTAGGACCACCATCGCTGTCACCAGACCTTCAATCGACAAATTGCCCAATGGATTTTATTTGGATCGATCTGACGAAACAAGCTCCTTATCACACTCTGATTCAATTCTGTCGGCGTGAACATTGTCACAAGACTACGTTATCCTTCTTCTTCTTCTGGTCGAGATAGAAATCTAGGATCATCTTCCAGGCAACACCTCTTAACATAGAATAGCAATCAAGATCGTCTTCGTGTAGAGCATCAGTGACCAGGATGTACTGATTTTGCTGGGTATCAAAAGCACCAACAGCGTCACGAAAAGTCAGTCATTCACCCCGCTAAGGACCACCACGACCCTCAGGATTTTAAGAGGAATTCCAGGCCCCAACAGCTGCTTGGTTTGCAATCAGATTTCATCTAGAAAACAAAATCAATTGCAATATAAGAATAATAGAACGAATTCGGACGCCATGCAGTAAAAACTAACTATGGAATAAATATTTGCTTTGTGTTGAATAAATCTTTGTGCCAACTTAATTAAGGTTCTTAAGTGCATTATTAGAAACCATAAATGCGATGTTGATAACTAACAACCTTAATAATAAAATAATAAATTATTGCTTACATAGCGCTATTTAGAATAAAAATATCAATAGCGCTTTACATAATAAGATCCATAAAATCATAAGTCAAATAATTAGGATATTTGTAATAGGTTAACTGAAAACTTAGAAATGATGCAATTTAAAAGGTGATTAAGTCCTCAAGACTATAACTGAAAACGTCTGTGGCCAGGAGGAGAAAACGAGCTATACTGCAATGCAATATGTCATGGGGAAGTTAACTTATTTGTCAGGAAAAAAATACTTCTCGGAAAGCTGCTTATTGCATCTGTCTCCGGCTTTTAATTCCCCTTTGTCATAAAGGTTCACTCTCTTTTCATTTGAGCTCGGGGTTGAAAATCATCTGGCATACAGCCTTGGTAGTTGTCTCCGACCATGGCAAACAATGCCGGAAACTCAGCAAGTGGAGAGACCGAGAAATCAATTAAATTAAGTTCGTAAGACGACATAGTGAAGGTGCAGTCGGAGGGTCAAATGTTTTCTCGTTGATTTTCGTGTAATGCTGAACGGAGCGGGACGACCACTATCCTTTTCAAAAAAGAAAATATAGTTAAAATTTCCCAGCCGAAATAAAATTTTCTTCTGAAACAATGAGAGCTGGCGCACTTAAAGTTGAGTCCTACACGCCTCTAGCTACGACTGGTGCTAGTACAAATGCACACGATGATATTGCTGAACTCACTGCGATCGCCCAAGCTAAGGCCGAAAATGAAGAATTGCAACGTCGGGAGGAGGTTGCCAGATCAAAGGCCGAACTTCATGCTCTGATTAAGCGGAACGCCCATTTGCACTTACCAATGACCCTGCTGCTTGAAACTTCCTCTTGTGTATCGGCTGAGTTGTTCCTTGTCTCCAATAACCAAATTGTTGCCAATGGCTTCTTTTATCTCTTGTGTATTTGGTGCCGAGCTAGTCTCTTCCTCAAGGTTTTCTACTGAAAAGTAAACGAATAGCAGCTGCAGGGCTTGAAATTAAAAAAAAATAGTTCAGTCACTAATATTGCGACTAACTGACCACAATTAGTAAATAAATATCATAAACTTACAAATAATGAACAAGACTTTCAAACTAAGCAAACTAACAACACTGGTTTACAGATGTCCTTCAAAAGCTTAGCCGTCCCAGTGACGACGAAATCATTTAGGTAGTTTTCTGTGCCAAGTGTTATTTGGCACTTTTGGCAGCGAAAGAGTTTAAAATACTTTTGAGATTTTGCTTCTCTTTAAAATCACTAAATGACCATGTACATATCATGTATTCTAGCCATACTTTTAGGTAGCTCACCTTCGTTTTTTGGTTGCTCACCCAGATATGTTCACTAACCGTGACGTTTGAGGAGAGCTGTGTACCAGTAAGCGATAGCTCCTTAACATGGATGGGTGAACACCACAAACACTCAGGTTAGCCACCTGAAATAATGCTGTCTGTTAAATAAAGCCGTTACCTCTCTAGCCACAATCTTTTCAAGCTGCTCAATAACGGGGGCTACCTTTACATTGTAGGAAAAAACTCTAAAATAAAATATGCTTGCCAGTTTGAGAAATGTAGTCAGCTTTGGCTTCGATATAAATTTTAAAGACTCATACAACGCCCCTGCTCATTTTGCTACATATGGAAATGAAGAGTTAGTTTTATTTGTGGGCGGGGAGATTCTATAATATTATGGAAGTTATGCAATCGAGTAGGGTAGGGACTTTCTGCTCTCGCGATCGTTAACAGCCAGCAAGTTGCTCCTAACTCCCTTATAAAATTAATTAGGGTCGTATAAGGCTGAAACATTAATCAGAGCCCAATAAAAGGAGTATAATCTCACCTTGACTTTATACACACTCCATTCACCTTATAGTGTTTGTAGTTGATCTGAAATATATTAAATGAATGTGTTAAATTAAACATGGAACAGTTCTGAATAAATATACCAAAACAATACGTCAAGTCATATTAACTTAGAAGTTCTTTTTTTTTCGACACGATACTTGATAGTCCCAACTTTGCGGAGAATTTTTGGTCTCTTGGTAGCAAGGAACAGGGCATGACCATCTGTAATGTCAAATGGCATGAATTAGCAAGAAAATTCAGTCGTCAAACTTGCTTAAGGGAGTGTTCGTTATTGATGGTTTGGGGGAGGGCTGGTAAACCCTTAAAAACGTAATCTTAGCAATAATAGGGACTTTAAGCAAGGACTACGGAAGCGTCTAGTACGGCGGGTTTTGACTGCGGAAGAATGGGACGAGTACGTATAGTTCCGCCGAGATTCGAAGCTCTTATTTACATTAAGCAAGCCGTACTACGTCGCGTTGTACGAAACGTTTATAATCTTTTTCTCTTCGGTGAAGTGGCAGAAGTGGGTACGTCATGCCATATGTTAAAGAAATAAGAGATTTGCTTCTTCTTTCTCACGGTGTAAATTTTATTTCTGTACACAACACAACATCATTTTGTCGACTCCATTCTATGCGCCTAAAAACAACAAAATTATAACATAACATCGAACTTGATTTTCCAGTCATGCGCTTTGCTCGCCCAAGTGCTAATATACAAGTTCCAATAAGTAAAATATTTCCATAATGAAAGGTTTCCGAATTCGACTATTTGGAAAAGACGTGCCAAGAATCGTGAAAGTTGGCTAATTACATTGCTTTCACAGCTCGCGAGAAAGTTTCACGCCGCCCACTGCATTTAGCGCTCAAAATCGAGAAATGTTTTGTGAGAAATCACTAACGACGGCCAAAAAGGGATAAAATAACTGTATGTTGCCGTTTAGGTTCAAACGCTGGCATACGAAGCGTGTACAGTGCAGGAAAATACATCAACAGACTTACGTACTTTCCACTCCGGCCCGCCATGATTCCTACGTATTCGGCGAGCTGACTACGGCTAGAAACCAGGCCAATGACGCGTGACGGGATGCAAAATTACTTCCGGTCACCGTACTAGACGCTTCCGTAGTCCTTGCTTAAAGGCCCTAATACCATTCTTAATCCTCTCTTCCTTAAAAATCAAACATTATCAAACATTGTCAACTAGTATAGGGAACTACAGTCATCAAACTTGATTAAAAGAGTGTTCGTTATGGATAGTTTGGGGGAGGCTTGGTTAAATGTTGGGGGTAGAAAGGGAGACTTAAAACATCAATAAATACTATTTAAAATAATACCATTCTTAATCCTTTATTGCTTTACCGGGCAATGCCTTAATGGCAACCGTGTCAAACGATGTAAACTAGTAGGTGCCTGCTATCTGTAAGAAATTTACTTACCAATGACACTGCTGCTAGCATCTTCATCTAATGCGTCGGCTGAGGTGGTCCCTGTCTCAAGGTTGATGTCTACTGAAAAGAAAAGCATTACTTTCAAATATAAGAGAGCTGGAGTGATATCTATTGTCGCATTAAAATATTTACAAGCCAAATTCTTTCCAGCTGAATGGCTTGGTTTATTTATTGTATATTTGGTGCCGAGCTAGTCCATTCCTCAAGATTGACTGGCATAAAACGAAAACGGAGCTGCAAATTTACAATTTTTAGTGACAAAACTGATTAACAACAATTATCAAATAAATAATTTACCAAAGAGTAACGAGACTTCGATTTATAACTTCTCAACCCAAAACTTGTGAATATCATTGTAGGCCTCTCTAAGACGGGATATCATCCTTTCTGAGGCCCATTCGCCGTTGTCAACAGTAATGGCCAGAGGGTAGGAGCTCTTTTGCAAATTGTTGTATGTGCCTCGAGGGTCAACCTAAAGGAACGTTTCCTGTCGTTGCTGTCTACAAGAGGCAATTGACCTTTGAAATAAGAAGAATAACGGGATAAATGGTAAGAAAGAGTAAGCAACTAATACACTAAGAGACGATTACCTACATTACATTAAAATCGATTCTTCATATCACCTACCTCTTCGCGAGAAATATGCAAAACATTCTCGTGAATGATCTCAATTGCCTCTGGAAAGAGAATCTTATGGTTATAACTCCTCGTACACTGACTGAGGTAAAGAAAAATAAACTAAGTGTTAAGTGTGGGGAAAAAAGATCAATTGCCTTATTTATTACACCCATTTTGAAATCACTGGCGATCCTTGCAGTCTGATTGGCTCTCAACAGTGCAATTTATACCCAAATTGCATCATTTTTTACTCTAAATCGCATCTTTTCTGTAACTCATCAAAATCAAAGTGAAATAATACTAACCTATCAAATTTCATGGATAAACAAATATTAATATTGAAAACAAAACTCTGTGATTTCAAAATGGGTGTAATAAAGTGGTAATTGAACTTGTGATTTCAAATCAAACTCGCGCTGCGCGCTCGTTCGATTTTGAAATCACGCGTATGATTTCAGACCAAATTGCACTCCACTCAGTTCAATTACCATTATTAAGCTTCGACGTGTAGTTTTTTCGATGAGCAGGGATGACGAAGTGATAAGAACACTCGCCTCGAACCAATGTGGCCAGCGTTCAAATATGGCGCCATCTGTAGGTTGAGTTTCTTGTTTTTTTCTCTTCTCTGCTACGACTGTACTCCGATTTACTCCTCTCATAAAAAAAAAAAAAAAACATTTTCCAAATCCCAACTCGATTAGGATGTAGGGGGCAACAGGTGGATAGGTTCTTCGAAATTGTTAAGTGTCACCTCGTTAATCTCACTTATTTTTATTCAAAGCACAAGTTTGTAGTGTGGTTATGGTTTCCGATCCCTGGCATACCGGACTACCAGTCAAGAGAAGCTTCTGCCCAGCCAAAAAAATAGGAGAGGACGACGAGTTTAAGACGATAAAGGGAAAAGGTGGGGATTCCACTCTCTTCCCCGCCCTTTCAATCACACCTACCAATTCTCTACTTTTTGCGAGAGTAAAAAATGCCGCCCTTTAATTCTAAGCATTCGTACACCAAAAAACGCAGTGTATTTACTTTTTTCTCACCCTGGGTTGGAATCGAGTTGTAAGTGTTGTCGTTCCTTTATTTGGTGGTCGGACAAGTACCCAAAACGAGTCAGGTCCCCTGAAAAAAAAGCAGGGATGTTATTAACTAAAGTATATAAAAAAAGTGGTTATCCGTAATAGCCCAGTTATTGTATGAAAAATTAGGCCTCAACTCATCACTAATTGCAGCCATCGTTCAATCAGGACCATGGTATTTTATTAGCATCTTCAATCGTAAGAACCAAAACTGTGCAGCCTTTGACTTTGGAATCTATATACGTATATTTTTATTTTCTATAATAGAATTTTAGAATTGCAATTTACAATATCTTAATCATAACGTACAGTCGATTATTATTATTATTATTATTATTAATTATTACAAGTGAAACCGGAAATAACAATATATAATTATATATCCCATAAAAAGGTAGATATAAGGCAAAGAAACAAAATGATGGTCGAAAAGGGTAACTTTTAATGCCATATATTACGGCGAGACATGACTAACCTTCTTCAGGGGCAACACTGAAGCAAAGTAAAAATGGAGAAAACGGTTACAATACAGAAATAGAAATAATAGACGTGTACTGAAGCGGCTACCAAAAGTGGCATTCCAAAGGTGGCATTCCCAAGGTGGTAAGAACAATGATAAGTTGTGATGAATTTGCAATTTTGTTAGACTCTGCAACAAAGTTAAGACGTAAGTAGATACTGCTACGTAAGGGGTAGAACCAGAAGAAAAAAGTACAATCAGTTGAAGGTTCAGAACCCCTGCCCCACCCATTCATGCACTACTGATTTATTATTTAGACCTTGTAGACATTGTTTCTCTCACTTAACTTCTCATGGTTTTGAAAGTTATTTGTTGCTGAGCCAGCAAGCCAGAGCTTACTAATAAATGTAAAAAAAAAAATTGGTTGTATTGAAATTTGGGGTTAAATGTTGTACAGACGGAAGATTGTATTCATATTTTTGTGGATATTTATTATGAGTGGGCTTGGATCGAGGCAAGTGTATTTGTAATTCTTTGGGAAAATAGTTGACAATTTTTCTTCATTATTTTTACCTTTTTTAGTTCTTGCAGAAATCACAAGTGTTTCTCTGAAAACACGCCTATGCGCTCTTGTTCAGACAGTTTTTTTAGTTCAAGATAAACCAAATATTAAATGTTTTGCAATATTTTCTTTGGTTAAAATTACGAAGGAAGACATTGCCCGCTATGTTTGTCATCGAATCGTAGATTCTCCACACCTCGCGATTCACTCGTCATTTTGTTTAACCAATCACAGAAAGTGAATCGACCTTCTGAAACGAAGCGACGGTTTGCTTGCGACAGCGCTGTAGCTGTGGTGAAAGTTGTATTTGCGGTCAAGTTTAACAAAGTAATGGGAAATTTCTAGTCCCTAGCTTAACTACATTCAAAACGGTGAAATGAATTTGAAATTTGGTTCATCCTGTCTCATAAAACCTTAGACCAAGTCAGTGGATTAACGAGCACATGAACGCTGTGCGATACCTCGTTCGACTCTCTCGTTCCGCCACTTCGACTAGGTCACCTGAAGATGTGTTAGACTGTGAAAAGATTTGTGTGGTGAAAGAGCTGTGGTGAAAAGCTGAAAAGGTCGCCAAAATGGGAGATTTGCCGTCAAATTCAACTAAGTAATGGAAAATTTCTAGTCCGAAGCATAAAACTTTAGATCAAGTCAGTGGATTAACGACGTCCACGTCTACGCTGTGCGATACCTCGTTCGACTCCACTCTCCTTCCGCCACTTCGACTAGGTCACCTGAAGATGTGTTAGACTGTGAAAATATTTTTAACTGGCCACTCTGGGAAGAATTATATCAAGGCTTGATGGACGGCTTTTTGGATGTATCTAAAGCGTTGTGAAAGGGATTGTATTCGCGCCGCGACTGCATTCGACAACACATAAATTTTCCCGCTGTGCTTTGAGAATGACTAAAGACGAAGGATGTACGATTTACGCAGTGGCCCGATGTAGCCTTTTCGACGATTGGAGAAGGTATTTACCGTTGACCTTTTATTTAGTCGTTTTCTTCAAAAAACTTACGGTCAACCGATAAGCCAGATAAGCGTTGTCTTTGTTTATGTGCCCAACTTTTGTATGGCTCGGCAAGAAGTTAAGCCTACTCTCAAATTTGGTTTTCAAGTTTATCGTCAGTTTGTTTGTGAAGAAGGTTTTCAGGATTTCTGTGTTGGACCCATTCTTATAGCAAATTACATTTTAATTTCCCCTCAATTTAAAAAATAGATTGAAATGAAATTTACCGTAAGCTTAAGTTTATAATTTAAACATTGTTGTAAAAAGGTTTTTCCTCAGACTACCATTGTAAATAGGTGCCACAAACCAGAAGCGTAACACTTTGTAAAACTGCCAAATCTATTAAAACAATTATTTGCTAATCTTTCTTGGTTTTTTTCGACTGGCTCTTTGTCGGTTTTGACATAAACTTAAGTACTTGACGTCTTCAGAGTTATTAAGCTTAGGTACTTTCCGCGTTTAGCACACACGTACACGAACTCGCACAAACAGCCGTGATTTTAAAACTTTTCTCTGTTTCTGCTGAATCTTTGACATACAATTTTTAGCTTTATAAAATTGAATTAAATTATGTGAACCCCCATGCATTACAACCTCTGTGAAAACGTTTTTTGTAGTACAGTAATTTTTCAGATACAACAAAATGTTTCGCCACTCAAATTAAACTTATGTGTCGGAATCGTGTAATTCATTAGGGTAATCCATTTGAAAGCACGAGCTGTTCCAGTATTTGTTTATGTGCAACTATTTTTCTTAGGCCAATACTTGGAATAATGGCTTTATTCGGTACACTTTGTTATAATTGTAATAGGGAATTTAGTTCATGGACAGTATAAAATAAAGTTTTGATGTCTGTGCGAATGAAGGTAACGTTTTAAGTTCTGGTTGAAAATAAAGTAATCATTTATTCCGTCACTGTTTAAGATACGTTTTTAACCTTCAAATATCGTATTTAGTAAAATTCCTGAGCTTGCATCGGTTGCCTTAAGCAACTTAAATTGTTTCATTTAATGTTAGCATTAATTTGATTTCATTCGCATTGCTGCAACTTCTAGTTTAAGTTTTATAATTTCAAGAATTAAACAACACTTTTTAGGTGGGAAGTGCATTTAAGTGTACCACAAACGCGCTTTTTTGTTTTGTTTTGTTTTTTAACAAACAGCAACAACTATCTGTATCAACTTACCTTCTCAAGTATACATTGTCCCTGAACAGACAGCAGCCATAAAAAAAAAATAATTCAAAAAGTCGTCAAAAGTTCCGTTTAAAGAAAATGCAAGTCCAGTCCGTTGTCCAGTCCTTGGAATTTTTTTTTCTAGCTAACCTTTTGTGGCGCGGCGTCGCAGTGAACAAAAAGCGCGCGAAAGTATAGCCTCGTTTTCGTTCTTTCCTCCAGGCTCTCTCCTCTGAAAAAAATCTTAAACATCGATCCTCGCCAAAAGCAATTGAAATTAGAAGAAACTGACAACGCCTTCATAAAGAGCATAGTCTCAAGCCTTAGGCAAATTTTTCTTTTATTCCTACCTCAAATGGTCGTTGAGCAGGAAGCTGACAAACGTTTCAGTTAGATTTTCTACTACCGCACTTTTTTAGGAAAAAGTAATCATGGCCATTTTTTAAAACACTATTTATTAAACTACAACTTCACTTAAAAATATTCTTGGAGAAAGGTTCTAGTAAACTTTTAGAGCGAATATTAAACTTCGGTCCGTTCTGGTCACGTGACCGATGACGTCACAGAATTAAAAATGACAAAAATTTATATTTCATAAAAATATCTACCAATATCCAAGTTTTTGTTTCCTCGCGTTTAATGCAACGCGAGATAGCACTTGTACCCAGACTCCCACTTTTTGAAAATTGTTTGTACCTCCCTTAATATTTATATTTTGTTCGGTACCCGGGCAGTCCGAAATGGCTCACACCATTGTGCTTCAAACCACGTTGACTGCTTTTTCAATAACAAAATAATTTCGTCACAGTGAGCAAAAACGCACTTGTGAGCAAAGTCACGTGACCAATGACGTCATCGCCCTTAGTCTTGTACAATAATTAGTTTATGGTAAGACTTATTTCTAGACAACGTGGGGGTCTTGCTGCCTTCAAACTGACCAAGTTATTTGGGATTGACGATTTTCCAGCTGCAAAGGATTCTGGGAAGGTTCTTATTATAATTATATATTGTTATTTAATTATTATTATTATTATTATTGTTAAAACATAAAACTGTAAAAACGAACGATAAAATCCGACGTTTCGGAGTAGTCATGACTCCATTATCAAGGAAAATATAAACGAGATCATGCAAATTACAGCATTTAAAGCGATTTTGGCGCGAAAAAATTAACATAAGAGGGTGCGAAGATTATAAAAATACTTTCGCACGAATGGAGTCTGATTGCACGTTGAGATTTGGCTTTAAAGCTCTTATAAAAAGCATTTCGTACACTAAGCAGTCAAATTTAGTTTTGCATTTCTTAAGCACTTGGAAACGCTTTAGCAGGTCCTGAGGCATTGTTCCGTGCATGTTCTTGTAGTGTTTGGCAATGGCGGAGGATTGTTGTTTGTGTCCTTTCACACGATTATGTAAATGTCCGCGTGTGTAGCCTACATAACGCGGCTACACACGCGGACATTTACATAATCGTGTGAAAGGACACAAACAACAATCCTCCGCCATTGCCAAACACTACAAGAACATGCACGGAATAATGCCTCAGGACCTGCTAAAGCGTTTCCAAGTGCTTAAGAAATGCAAAACTAAATTTGACTGCTTAGTGTACGAAATGCTTTTTATAAGAGCTTTAAAGCCAAATCTCAACGTGCAATCAGACTCCATTCGTGCGAAAGTATTTTTATAATCTTCGCACCCTCTTAAGTTAATTTTTTCGCGCCAAAATCGCTTTAAATGCTGTAATTTGCATGATCTCGTTTATATTTTCCTTGATAATGGAGTCATGACTACTCCGAAACGTCGGATTTTATCGTTCGTTTTTACAGTTTTATGTTTTAAGAAACCTCTTTTAATACGAATTATTATTGTTGTTATCATTATTGTTACGCACAAGTTATGTACTCGCATCTGATTGGTTTGCAGAAAACGGAACTGATTGTACTACGTCAAAGCTTGCACATGCGCCAAACCGTGAAACTATTACTTTAAATTATTGAGGGGAAAGTGCTGTCTTTGTAATGACATCTGCAAATGGTTTAACTTTCTAGTCTTCTCGGATAAGCACGATAAATCGTAAGCTCCGTCTCACAGCTCTTCATTATTCATCTGTGAGACGTTATGGACCCTGGCTGCGACCATCCCTTCTTCATCTTCTTCGTCTTCGTCTTCGACTTCGTCTTCGTCTTCTTCTTATGATCCAGTGCAGATCAATAACTAACGCAGTGGAAATGTCGGCTAAGCAGTGAATCGTCAGTTAACAGTAGGGATTAAAAGAGGCTAACATTATAAACAAGGGTACTTTGTACTTGTACTAAAGGGACTTACCTCCCTGATTCTTAAGAGCACTATATCTAAGGTTCCTTTGGCAAGAAACCTACAAAAAGAAGCCTTTCACTATTTATTATATCGAAAGAATTAAGCTGGTAGTAGTTGTTTGCCTGAGAGCCAAGATGTAAGTAGAGATCCATTGCAAAGTTTGGCAAGTCAGAAAATCCAAGCTATTTGACAAAAGAGTCGATTGCACGAGTCGATTGCACGAGTCGATTCTAAGGGGCTAACTAACCACACTATTTTATAGATGTGCTTCAAAAGCTTTGTAGTCCAAGTGCCGCAGTTTTGACGACAGAATCATTAAGTAGTTTTATGTGACAAGAGTGGCATTTGGCACTTTTGGAAGCGAAAGAGTTAATACTTTTGAGATTTTGTTTCTCTATAAAATCAGTAAGTGACCATGTATTTTACTGTCTGTTATTAAAAACCTCTAGCCATACTTTTAGGTGACTCACCTAAGTTTTTTGGGTGCTCGCCCATATATGTTCACTAAACGTGACTTTTAAGGAGAGCTGTGTATAGCAAGCGATAGCACATTGAACATGGATGGGTGAACACCAAAAACACCCAGGTTAGCCACCTTAAATAATGCTGTCTGTTAAATAAACTGTTACCTCTCCAGCGACAATGTGGTACCCAGCCTAAGAAAGTTCACTCAGTAGTTTTCAGCTCAGATATAAAAGCTCATACAACGCCCCTGCTCAATTTGCTTCATATGGAAATTAGGGGTAAGTTTTATTTGTGGGTGGGAAGATTTTGTAATACTATGGAAGTTATGCAAACGAATAGCATAGGGGCTTTTGCTCTCTCGATCGTTATGTAGTAGGTCTATTCAAGCACAACAAGCTGCTCCTAACTCCATTATAAAATTAATCAGCGTCTTATAAGGCTGAAACAGGACGCAAAGTTCAGGCTTTTTTCATTTATCAAATCCCAATAAAGGAGTATAAACCCACCTTGACTTTATACACACATAGCATTCACCTTGTATTTATTGTAGTTGATCTGAATTATAATAAACAAAATGTACTTAGTTAAACACGGAACAATTCTGAAAAAAAAAACCAACAACAACACATACATACATACATACATACATACATACATACATACTTTATTGAGACTCCCTTCAAAAGGGCTTTTCAGTCACAATGTTAAGAGAAAAGAAAATTTATTTACAGTAATTTAATTAAAATCAAAATGTATTCAAAATCATTCAAAATATATCCAAATTTACTTCGTATAGAACATATTATTGAAAAGTGTCCGCTTAAAAATATCAATTTCCTTAGTATTCTTATTAATGTAGTCAGGTAACCCATTCCATTCCCGTGGACCGCGAAAATAAAATGCCCTTTGTCCCATCGACAATCTACATCGGGGGATCACAAAATTATTACATCCCCTTGTGTTCCTGTTGTGAACTGCTGAACGCTTAACAAAATATTTACCTAAATAGTCTGGAGCTAAACCATTTACACATTTATATGCTAACTAAATCATTAAATAAAACCTTTTCCGTAACATCTAACCATCTAAAAGATCTCGATTGTTATTAAATACCTGGAAAGCAGAGGAGACCTGTTTAGCTATGGTAAACGAAAAATAATGGCCAAAGTTTCTTCAAAACGGCTATTGTAAACTTATGAAATGCACGCGGACTATCCAGGCAGGAGCTAAATTATTATGAGCGGCGTTGAAAGAATTTGAGGGTTTTCTATGAATCACGTTGGTATTTGTTTGTTATTAGGGAGATTAAACCGTTATTGCGATTTTTCCAACTTGTTCAACTTATGAAATGCACGCGAACTATCCAGGCAGGAGCTAAATTATTATGAGCGGCGTTGAAGTAAAGAAAAAGTAAGAAAAAAGTTACTGTCATGTGCTCACGTTCTCCACAAAACCTTGAATTTGGTCATTTTCGGCACGCTGTTGTTTTGCAGAAGACGGCAAAGGAATGTATCAATTAGACAGCTTTAGCAAAGACGACGGCGACGGCGACAAAAAACGTCGAGTTAAAAGTATAACTTCTCGTTTTTGTAACTCTTCCGCGATTATTCCAATTTGTTTAACTTGGAAAATGCTGACGAACTATCCAGGGACTAAATTACCATGAACGGCGTTAAAGAAAAAAAAAAATAAAGACAAATTCAACGTCATGGGTTCACGTTGATGATAATGATGATGATATTTAATTAAGATTTCAACCGATTTACAAACGTGACTGATCCGCAAATAGCACTGGCTAATCTAGGCAGATCAGTCATTTATATATAAGGAATTAAAAAAATTAAATAAATCAATAAAAAGTCACTAAACTATTACAATATTACTATAAGATATGCATTAGATTACTACATTATGCTAACTGGCAGAGACAATTTTCATGTAGTTACAAGTTAAAGAAAAGAAAGAAAGAAATAGTACAAGCAAAGCAGACTGGAAAGTAGAGAAGGGAGAATTGTGGTATACGTCTGTAAGCGAAGTATATAGCTATATGGCACAGTAATTACTGGTATTGAGTTTCAATATTAGAGAATGGGCGTCAACATAATAGTCCTCAATCCCAAGTACGGTTAAAAGCAACTTATGAATTTTTCTTTTAAATGCCCTTTTCGTGAGCTTACGCCAGACGGCCTAACCAAACCAGACGCAAACCAAACCAAACGCAGAGGAAGACTTGAGTTTCACATGCAATCTAGATTTTTGTACATAAAAATTATCGGCTGCGGAGGAGAAACGCGTATTATATGCATGAATGTCAGATGAATGAATAAAAAGTTCACGAATGTTCCTAGGTGTAGAACTAGTAGAAACATCATGCATTATGGTGGAAACCGTTTCAAAGTAGAGCATATTAACAGGTAGGATGTTCGAAGCAATAAAAAGAGGGATGGCATGAGATCTTTTATTGGAAAAGAAAATCAGACGTAGGGCACGCTTTTGAAGGGTAAGAATCTTTTTTAGATCACACTGTGCTGCCTGACCCCAAACAGGTATACCGTAAAGCGTGTAGGGAAATATCAGCGAACGGTAAATTTGAAGAAGGGTATTTAAAGGTGCATGGTGTCTCAGCCTAGCAATTATGCCGACTATTTTGCTAATCTTCGAAGCAATATGATCAATGTGAGGCCTCCAGGTTAAGTTCTTGTCAATTAGCACTCCAAAGAATTTTACATAATCTTTACATTCAAGAACCGCGAATCCACTGTTGTTATTTTCCGGAATTGTGATACATGGTTGATGATTAATTCTTTTTTGTGCTGGCCTAAAGACGACAAAATTTGATTTCTTCGCGTTAATGGTTAGTTTATTAGCATTAAGCCAGTCACAAATATTTTAATTTTAGCTCATTATTAACTACGGTTTCCAGGGATTTCAAGTCCTTGTCAGCATATAACAGGTTTGTGTCATCAGCAAACAGATAAAAGCCAAGTTTATTGCTACAAAGATAAATATCATTAATATAAATCAAGAAAAGTAGGGGGCCTAAAACAGACCCTTGTGGAACTCCAGTTACCGAGTTCTTCTTGGATGAAATATGGTCATTGTCAATATGCGTTGTTTGTGTTCTCGAGAAAACCTCAAATTTGGTCATTTTACGTTGGTGTTTTGCAGAGGACGACAAAGAAATGTACCAAAATGTAAAACGCACATGCAGAACCATTGTTTCTGCTCATTAAACCCATTGTTTTGTGGCGTTCTCGTTGCTGTTGCCGTCCTCGTTGTTAAAGCTCCCTAAAGTGTAAAACACACGTGCAGAGCTTTTGTTTTTGCTCATATATTAAGCCTGTTGTTTTAAGAGGCGTCCTCGTTGCCCTTGCCGTGGTCGAAAAGAGTTTCGCCCCTGTGGCCATTACTTCTTAAAACGGCACGAAGAAAGAGCCCATACTACGAAGCTGACGCGCCGTCATCTTAGAGCCGCCTTCAGTGGTCCATGATACTCATAAGGTAGGAGTCTGAAGACGTTTAATTTTGCTTGTAAAGATTTCTACGAAGCCCCGCCGAAACGTGAAGGACGTTACTGAACAGAGCACCGTAAAATTCTGAAGGTGTCGCATGCCTTTAGCTTATCATTTTGGACACAAATGAGACATTTAGTAGCGAACTGCTGAATACCCTGCCATTTCGAGAGCTAAACGCTGCGTATTAACCGGCAGTTGGGAACTGTTTTCGAAACACTAGATACCCGGCAGTCAGAATATCACTTCTAATTTTCACGAAATATCTCATTTCATTCTAGCTTCTGAGAATAGCCTATATTCGTTTGTGAACCTCAAGTGATTTCAAATACTGTAGAATCGCGACTC
Organism: Pachyseris speciosa; assembly: GCA_016490735.1. Lineage (NCBI taxonomy): Eukaryota > Metazoa > Cnidaria > Anthozoa > Scleractinia > Pachyseridae > Pachyseris > Pachyseris speciosa. The sequence goes on from JAEMWC010000010.1 coordinate 1,801,386, forward strand.
ACGATGACGGTCTTCAGACTGCCCGGCAGCCAGAAATTCTCGCCGTCTTTCCACATAAAATTTTCATTAACCCGACCGAGAGTACTCGGTCTCTGTCTTGCAATACAAAGAGTGGAATCTGTGTCGTTTGATACTTAACTTTACTTTTACCATCTGTTTGGTCTCGTGCAATCAGATAAAAGGATTTGTATGGACTGCACTCGCACTGAAGGTCTGAGCTAGTACAAGTCTCGTGTATAAATTTACATGGTTTACCAACTGCTTTAAAATTTTATTCCTTGGGATTTGGAAGTTCAAAAACTTCCATCCTTGCTAATTTATCCTCACTTATTCTACCTCTAATATACGTCCACAAGAACCCGCACGTAATTTTCAGGACGTAAAGAACAAATAAATCTGTTCGGCATCGCGGCGTACCTTTAAACATCAGTTATTTGGAGAATTTCTCGCCGATTGGCAAACCTTTGGTTATTTATTAGAATGCCAAGCCTTGGAGACTTCTATTTAGAATGGGATGGCATCGAGAAAAGCTTAAGTGTGGACAGCAAAAATAAAACTGTGTAGATTATGACTACAGCTAGTAATTAGGATTCAAAATCTGTTTTTTTGTTCAGTGGTGGGAAGAGATGAATGACACTGGTGATTTTACTGTGAATATGATGCCAGGTAAGCTGTCTATGCCTAATCAATAAATGGTACATACATTCTTTTTAACCATTTATATGCGAGCAATGTTATCTTTGGAGGACGATGGCAGACATCAGCCTGGGCCGTTTGTGGGGGAACAGGATGTACTCGGAGACAATACGCTTCCACAGGATGCCAAAAGTCAATATAAGCTCCTGTGGACAAAACTTTTCCGTCGGACACAACAACGATATTCTTTGATTTGTTCGATTAAGGCCACACAGGACACTCAGTTTCATTACGTATTTATTTAAAGAGTGCACGAACCGTGCATAATCATGAAAAGAGTTTGTTAGAGCGTTTTCATTCACGTGAATACCAGCCATATTAGTTAACTGAACGAAAAAAAAATTATTTGCATAAAAATAGTGTTCAATTCCCAAAACGAAACGAAACGAAATGTCGGAACATATCGTTAGAATTCCCAGAACGTGTTTGAAACACCAACATGGCAGCCGTGCATCATGTGAAAAAGTTCTATTCACTACATTGTGTGTTCGGTGTATGCTAATTGCACGTGTGATTAAAATCTCGAAGAATGAACTTCTTGCACATTTTTCAATGATTAGCGGACTCATTTGCTCTTCGGAAGAGAAAAATACTGCAATTTTGTGACTGAATTTTGATCACGGATATAGAACTTTAGGAACTGATACACCAGGGAGATAAACGTAGTATGCTATACTGTGAAGTGACGGGAAAAAAACTGCAAAAACAAGCTTCCTAAAAATAATATGAAACGCTTCAAACTCTAAAACTGAGTTTCACAGTTTTACTCCTATGGAAACCATTAACTTTCAACGAGTCTTGAAATATGAGACATCTGCTTCTGTCAGATCACAAAAGAGGTTATCCTTTTGATTCGAGAAGAGACGTTTTGCGATTACATGAAGCGAATTTCAGGCCGGGATGAAGGCTGAAGAACCGCATGTAATCGCATTCAAATTTCAGCCAGGACAGCCCGGGCTGGAAAGTGATTTTGGGCATGCGCGGTGATGGTGTTTTTGACGCCATTTTGTTTATGTGCAAATTGGAAGAGCCGAGAAGGAACTGGGCCTCGTAGAGTGAAGAGGCAGAGTGGGGTGGTGTTGGGTGTGCGGTGGGATGGGTGTGACAGCCTAACGCCCATTCCATGATGAAATTTCAACCAAGTTGGCGAAGTTGGCGGGGTGAACTTTCGCGATGAACGCATTGAGCAATAGTTCAAACTTGGATACAACCACGCAGAAATACATTCAAGCCTTCTCTTACTGTACGACCAGCAACGAATACTAGCTGTAAGAGGCCTTAAAAGACGGCAAAACGTTTAAACGGACCTTGAGAACTGTTCGGTATAAACACTGGTCACAGATCAATAGCTCATGAGCAATTTAGTTTTCCACTTAGCATATATTTTCTTTGTTTCTTGTTTTTGTCATGTTGTTCCGAGTAACATCTTTTGCATATTCTGTCAAGTTGTATTTAGTTATATTTTTATATTTATCCTGTCACATTGTAATTAGATCTCTCTCTGCTTTCGTTTTTAAGTCATCAACCTTAAGACAGAAATCAACTCAAAATACACAAGACGAACAGTGAGGATAGCAGTTATGGAATTTATAAGTAAATTGCTGCCGGGTGAATATTATTTCCGGAAAATAGTCATAATGTTAAGAACAATAATCACGTTTGCTTTTAGTAGAAAACTTTGAGAAAGAGACTACAGCAGCTCTTTTGATATCCCTGCATATTTTTATCTCTCTAATTGATTCGTCTAATTCCTCATTTCTTTGTCCATCACTGGCAAGTGAACCGGTTTTAAAGAGCTAGTTCTCAGTTATTATTTTACAAGATGAAATTAAAAAAGATGACGACGGATACAATTACTATATACTGTATTAAATGGGAGGTTACAAGCTGCAAATAAAGTTACTACTTGAACACATTTATGTAAAACTACTAATAGTTATTACAAATAAACGCCTTAAGTGCTTTTTAAAGGAGACATTTGAGAACAAGTTGACGATCTCGGTATTTAAGGAGTTATGAAATTTAGGTCCTTCGAAAAGAACGAAAAATTGTTTGATGTTATTCCGACAGAAAGGCAAACGAAATGAATGATTTTCTTGTATAATACCAATGGATTTGTCTTTGTAAGGAAAATTTACCATGCAATTTTAAAGGAAAGATACGGTTTTCATAACAGTACATGAATAAACTTAGTTATAATAGGTGTATGTCATGAAATTTTAAAATACCCAAGATTTTTAAAGATTGGATCAGTATGTGCGTAGAAATGAATTCACCACTGACAAATATAATTTGTTTGATGTTGTGTTAAATTGAGCGCTAAAAATCTCCTTGATCGTTCCAATTTCAGCAGCAGAGTTAGTATTGCACTGTTGCTTTTTTCAGCAGAACATCTTGAGGGAGAGAATAGCTCAGCACTAAATACACAAGAGATAAAATAAGCTATTACCATGAACTTGGGTTGTAAATATTGAGTTTTCCCCACATATATCTCTCCAGCTCGGTTAAATTTGGACGTAATACTTTTGTTTTAAACAGACATGAGCCTTAAGGGAGAGCCTGAGAGAAACCGCAAAGATGATCAAGAAGAGGCAAACTGCAGTGCGATTGGTAGGCAAATTGGTTGCAAATATAACTGCCCGAAGGAAGTCATAATGGAACGCAATTGTGCCGGTATCGGCGCCTTTGCGAATTACCTTTTCCTTTTCACGACTAAAATTTATCGATCAGTTGAAATTTAGCCAATACTTTACGCTTGCTTAACAAATGAAACATGAATTCATGATATTTATCAATGTCTTGTCGCACTTGGAAAGCATCGCTAAATCTACTTCATAAACCATGTAAACGCAAGCACTGCCAAGCGTTAAACTGGTAAAATCGTGAGGAATGTACAAAAGGCAAAGGACGATCAACTTCGGAAAGGGTGTAGGGCGTTCTACTGAACATGTTGTTGGGGAGCAGGGTTGCGCAGTGGTGAGAGCACTCGCCTTCCACCAATGTGTCCCGGTTTCGATTCCCGGACTCGGCGTCATATGTGGGCTGAGTTTGTTGGTTCTCTACTCTGCTCCGAGAGGTTTTTCTCCGGGTACTACGGTTTTCCCCTCTCCTCAAAAACCAACATTTGATTTGATTTGAGATGTGTAATTAGTAGGCGAAGAGTCACCTTGTGGAAGTACTACTAATAAATCGTTATTATTATTATTATTATTATTATTATTATTATTATTATTATTATGTTGCAAGATTGAATCCTTCTTGAAGTTAATTTTACCACAAATATAATTTATTTGATTTTGTGTGAATACTGAACGCCAAAAGACTTTCTTGAATGTTGCGATATCGGCAGCAAAGTTGGTATTACACAATTGCTTTTGTTTTCAGTTGAAAACCTTGAGAGAGAGACTAGCTTGGCAATAAATACACAAGAGCTAAAGCAAGCCATTAGCAAGAATTACAGTTGCAATTTTTTATTTATTTTTTTTATTTATTTAATTGTTTATTTTGCCACACCACAAATAATATTATTATAATGGGAAAAAGGATAGAATGAATAGAGGTAAGAATGGCCAGTAGGCCTAAAGGAAAATTAGTAGCTTATGTTAATTAGTCCTCAGTTATTATTTTACAAGATGAAATTAAAAAAGATGACGACGGATACAATTACTATATACTGTATTAAATGGGAGGTTACAAGCTGCAAATAAAGTTACTACTTGAACACATTTATGTAAAACTACTAATAGTTATTACAAATAAACGCCTTAAGTGCTTTTTAAAGGAGACATTTGAGAACAAGTTGACGATCTCGGTATTTAAGGAGTTATGAAATTTAGGTCCTTCGAAAAAAACGAAAAATTGTTTGATGTTATTCCGACAGAAAGGCAAACGAAATGAATGATTTTCTTGTATAATACCAATGGAGTTGTCTTTGTAAGGAAAATTTACCATGCAATTTTAAAGGAAAGATACGGTTTTCATAACAGTACATGAATAAACCTAGTTATAATAGGTGTCTGTCTTGAAATTTTAAAATACCAAGATTTTTAAAGATTGGATCAGTATGTGCGTAGAAATGAATTCACCACTGACAAATATAATTTGTTTGTTGTGTTAAATTGAGCGCTAAAAATCTCCTTGATCGTTCCAATTTCAGCAGGAGAGTTACTATTCCACTATTGCTTTTTTTCAGTAGAACACCTTGAGAGAGAGAACAGCTCGGCACTAAACACACAAAAAATAAAACAATCAATGAGCATAAATTTGCATTGTAAATATTGAAGTTTTCCATGAGCTCAAGCAGTAGAGTAAGCCATCTTGTTTCGCATTCCATCATCAGTGTGTTTTGTGTAAGTTTTTGCATCATGTCATTTTATTTATTACACGAAGGCATTTTTGTTGCAACATTGCTAGGTATTTCAACTATGCGCCTAACTAGTGTGTTGAACTTTTGTAATGTATAAGTGGAGCCAGTTATTTTCACTGCAATGGTTTCTAAGGTTGCTTCTCCTATTACATATAAAATGCTCCAACCATTTTTAAAAATTAAATCAGTTGTATCCATCTTATTTGAAATCGTTTCTAGCTTCAAATGAGCTTTATCCCTGCTTGAGTTTTTTTCTTATTAAGATAACACTGATTGATAAGCTAAGCATAAATTCAGGCTTAAGTTTATTGGAATATACCACTCCATCATTTTGAATGTTATCTTTCATAATAACCTTTGATCAAAGTAAATATTATGCACAATAAATTTTGTACACATTATATTAGCTTGCTAAATGTCCTGTTTCAACTTCACAGTATTTGCATGCACTTTCTTTGTGTTACATAACTGGATTCCAGTTTATTGAATTTGTGAACCCAGTTGTCATTATCTTCACTGATTCACTGACACAGCAATGGTATTGGAGGGCATGCAACAGCATACATCAGAAACCGACAACTCAGAAAGCCATGGCAGACTAATCATTTTCACATATTTTCAATTTCTATTGACTAAGGGTTATTATTACTGAAGTGCTTACATGGTGTGCTATGTTAGTAACTTAAGGCCTATGTAGACGCTATTATAGTGCTACTATGACAATATTCTCATCTTTTGTAGCTAAGCAATTTCAAAATATAAACAATTTCTCTGAGCAACAAGAAGGACACTGTTTATATTTTCACATCTTTCTTTGTTCCAGAGATATTCAAGTTTTTAAAATATGCAAATTTGCCAAGGGATGATGTAATATACTGAACCGAATTTTGATCAGATATTCCCAAAAAAAATATCCCAGTAATTTCTGTCAAAAGTGTTTGATTCTTTCCAGTAGGATTCTGTTAGATGAGTTCCAGACCTCCATGATATAAGGGCTTTGCTGGCAGCGATTGTAATTCTTTTGACATATTTACCAATGGTGCCTAATGTGCATGATCTACAACCATTTCAATATGTTTGGTCAAGTTCATGTCCTTGTGATATGAATGTTGGGCAGGAAACCATTAAAATATGTTCTAGGGACTGGAGAAGAGTGTATTGCCATAGAAACCAATATTTTTGTAGGTGTAACTGTGTTGCCAGTAGACTTATCAACATATATAGTTTCAATGGTCTCTGTTGTAAATTGACTGTGATAGCTCTATTTCCATTTGATGTTATACTGTGTTGTTATGACGTCCTCAGTCACTTCATTTGAATTTTTCACTCATTTTTCAAACTTAAATATCTCTGGAACAAATCAGGTATTTAAAAATGGTGAACAGCGGTGATGATCTTTCGTGAAATTCAATGTGATAAGGTTCAAAATTAAAAGGGGAAATGTTTGATCATTGTAGCAGTTTATGCACCTTTTGTTTGTACCACTGAATAGGGAGGTGTACTTTTAAACATAACATGTTACAGCTTTAAAAAAGAAGCGATATATTATATATTATGTAATTTTCTGCAAAGATAGCGTATTTTATCACGGTAGAAATCCAACATCGCCATGATGGAAATCAGAAATGTTTCTCTCTCACTACCGACAGTTGATATATATTCATTAATAAGTGGTACAACAATAGCCCAAAGTCACGCTTGCCGGTTTGCATGTGTTATGTTCGCCAATGACTTTTAAACAATAGGGTGTTATAAACTACAAAGTGTCTTCTATCTTAGGGGTTGGAATCTTTGATTGTGACTGTTAATTAATGTTGAAGTACAATCACCTTTTAGAACTGAAAGTCTTCTGTAGAGCAGAGCTTCTAATTGTTCACTCATTTGTAGAATCAACGCCATAACCCGATCACAGGACGTTGGACTGCAAAAAAATCAGTGTTGGCGGCCATTCTTTTTGAAACCCCTGACAGTGATAGACGCATCATCTTTTGTATTAAAAGAAATTATCTCAGGCTACTTATTATTTTGATTCTTTTCCGCGGGAGATTCATTAGGTACAAAAAGGGCACGGCGCGTTAGCGGTTAAACTCCCTCTTCGAAATGCGGTAAAACACCATATTCCAGTTGACCGGCTAATCTAAGTGACCGTTTATTTTTTGTTTTTTGATGTCCTTTCCAGAAGGGCTTTTTGTCACACTTTTCTGCTTTCAAAATGTTGTCACCTCTATTATTTGATTGATTCAATCATCACAACAAAGACCGCTTCTCAACAGCGTAATGAATAAACCGTGTTTACCTATTTTATTACACTTCGGATGGTTTTCGCAGGTGACATAACGTAGGATAACTTATCAACGCCAACATTTTCTACTTTCCCTGTAAGCCGTAGTTGCTGTATTTGTCAGAGTCTCGCGCAAACCGACCTATGGTAAGACGAATGGACTTTTAGAACGACGGGTCGAGTCGGATCGACGACCCGACTCGATTCCATCAAACGGGGTCGATCCACCAACATTTTCTACCCTCCCTGAGAGCCCTTCTTGCTGATTTTTTAACTCTCGCTCAAAAGACTTCCAGAAAGACGGACCGACTTTTAGAGAGACGGGTCGAGTCGGGTCGAGACGGATCGACGACCCGACTCGATTCGATCGAACGGAGTCGATTCGCCAACATTTTCTACCCTCCCTCAGCCGTACTTGCTGATTTTTCCTAAGTCTTGCGCAAACCGACGTCCGGTAAGACGGACCGACTTTTAGAGAGACGGGTCGAGTCGGGTCGAGTCGGATCGACGACCCGACTCGATTCAATCGAACGGAGTCGATCCGCCCTCCCTCAGCCGTACTTGCTGAGAGACGGGTCGAGTTGGGTCGACCACGCGACGCACACAACACCCATTTTGGCGCACGTACATTAACAACGTGGAAAATCACGCGCGTTCTTTTTAAAAGAGCAAGGTTAAAATCATTAGATTGCCTTTGGTGCAATCTGACTTCCGGTGAGTTCGATCGGACTCCACCCGACTCAGATCGGGTATATTGGACAACCCTCCATGAATTATTAATGAGATTTTTAAGTTGCGTGGAACTGAACGCTGTAAACCAAATATTTCTTGATCTTTGCGATTTCGGCAGCATGCAGAGTTAGTATTGCACTATTGCTTTTGTTACAGTAGAAACCTTGAAGGGTTATTATTATTATTAGTAGTAGTAGTAGTAGTAGTAGTAGTAGTAGTAGTAGTAGTAGTAGTAGTCATAACTCTTTATTAATAACAATAAAAGGATACCTATTTGCACATCGATAATATTGATGAATAACATTAATATTTTTTTGAAAAGATACTTATCTGATAACTTTAATTTGCTATTAATTTCTTGGATTGAAAATAGATAAAATACATAAGAAGGAAACAAGACATCTCAGCTTCCAAAAAATGTCACCAAAAATAGGCTAAAATCTTGCTTTATAAAAAGTCTAAAACATCGTATTAGGTATAAAAAAAATGACCACTATAAAACTGCTAAACACTTATTATTATCATTATTATTATTATAATTATTATTATTATTATGTGTCCCAAATCACAGCAATGTCATGATATTTTCAAAGGTACTGTTGGATATTTGAAGTGTCGATACTCAAAGAAATCTAGAGGTCATAATATCAATTAATTCTTAAAATTTAATTGTTCTGGGATAACGGAGGCCAGAATCATTCACTAAGGTTTGATTTAATGTGCCCAGTATCCTACCAGTTTTTTCTTCACTGTGCAAAATCGTTGTTAAAGCTGCGTAAAACTGTTTAAACAAGATTAATTTTAGGAACCAAATTTATAGCAGTTCTAAACTGAAGTAGTCGGATACTGGGAAACGTTCTGTACTAAACAAATCAATATTATATTTACCAGTCGCTTGTCGTACCTGTAACTTAAGGTAAGTAAAGCATGGCTAAATCTTAATTTACCAACGATAGCACTGCCAAGCGTAAAACTGGTTAACGCGTCAAGCGCGGAAGGCAAACTGGGTAATCAACTTCGGAAAAGGCGAATCGGGAAGTTTTACTGAAGATGTTAAAAGATTTAAACTTTCAAGTCTTGAAGTTAATTTCACCACAAATATGATCTATTTGATGTTGTGTTTAACTGAACGCTAAAAGAGAATTTTGATTGTTGCGATTTCGGCAGCAGAGTTAGTATATCACCTGGTACTCTATTGACAAGTTTGAGGATGACAACGTTCAACTGTTGGATAATTCTCTCGATAGAACAACTACACATTTTTACAGGAAAGACACGAACATAAGCCAGTATGTCTCTTTCGCCAGTTTATATGAACTCTGGCCTCGTAAGATAGCTTGGGCTAGAGCTCTGCTCCATCGTGCTTTTCGTGTTTGCCAGAACGACTCCCTTTTTCAAAAACAATTACCAGTAATCAAAACTATCTTGGCCCAACGTTTGATCATTTAAAAACGAACTTGATCAAGTCCCATTTTTTTAGTGGGTTGAAGCTTAAATTCGAGGGATTTTCCCATACCCTTCTTATCTGTCTTTGAATTTTGGCGGTTTTCACATACTAAAACTGACCCAATTTTTCAGAAGATAATTTTGGGACATCTTCTCTGGACTGTAATTTTCAAGCTTTAAAAATCAAAGTAAATATCTTTACATTTTTTACCATCCGTTCTGCTGTATGCGTAAATCACGCATCTGGGGCTGGTGTGACAATTTGTAACAGAGATTAACTTAGTTCATAGTATAACATCCTTTGGTGTAACATCCATACCTTGGGTATAACATCCATACCTCGGGCATAACATCCATACCTTGCAACTGGGTATAACATCCATACATTGGGTATAACATCCATACTTTAGGTATAACACCCATACCTTGAGTATAACATCCATACTGTGAGTTTAACATCCATTCATTTGGTATAACATCCATACCTTGGGTATAACATCCATACATTTGGTATAACATCCATACCTTTGGTATAACATACATACCTGTGGTATAACATCCATACCAACACCTTCCGAAATAAAATGGGTTTTTCCAAACGTACCATTTTCCGTCGACCACGTGGATACGCCTCGAAACATGTAATTCGTTTCATTGTAAATCTAATATTTCCAGCAACAACCAAACTAGTACAGTAATGAATAAGCCTTTATTTAACCACTAGGTCAATTTAATAGTCACATTATATTAACAGTTCTGAATCTACACCTTGAATTCAGCGGAAATTTTCCACACATATTGAAGAAATGCAAAAGTCGGGAGACCAAGGGAAAAACTAAAACTAACATACGGAAGGCATTCTTACGGCCAGCGTAATTATAGTAGCAGAAAGGAAGCGCAAATTGTGTTACGATCCAGTGGAATTAAGACAGCGGTTCAGTAGCAAGTTCTCACTGCCTACCTGTCAATAAAAAAGAAGATAGTAGAAAGGAGATTGTACATAATTATAATTGTGCCTGTTTTTTGTACAGATAATATAATACCAAATTCTTGGAATAAGCGTGAGACTAGCCGGGGTAATAACATCGACACGGCTTGTCTTGTACTGTATCTCGCCACGGTACAAGTGCAATTTGTCAAAAGTCTGGCAGTCTACATTTAGCTATTTGCAAACCATGTTTTCTTTAAATTGAATAAAAGAATGCACCATCATTCGCATTTTAAATCTCAAATACACAGCGAAAGAAACATCTTGGGAGAGCGAAGTGCTCTCCGCCTGACAACATTCGTATACAAGCTACGACGAGTGCATGAAAATAATAGAAAGAGCCCAACCTAAAACTCGATATACCTTTTGACAATAATAATAATAATAATAACCTTTATTTACCCTCGGCAGTATTTATAGTACAAAGGCTAGTGGGGCCGAGCATATACAGAAACAAATAATTCAAATAAACAAATAAACATGATAAGAATCCCAACTGGTCGAAGGCAGACCAGTTGGCTATTTACAAGGATGACCGAGGAGTTGAACCAGGGACTACCTAGAACAAGACCAGCTAGTGGCGAGAGCGGGATTTGAACCCGGGGTGACCGCATTGGAAATCCAGCGCCCCAAACCACTCGGCCATCCTGCCTCTTCAAATAGCATAATCATAACTAACATCTCTACACTAACCTAAACGATTTTATACATTTATGTTTGCAAGTGGAACAAAGTGGACCACGTCGCTTTCGATTCTCACCCGTATGGAGTAACGTCATCCTCAGCAGATCCACTGTTGTTAGTCTGGCTTTCAGCTCTTCATTTTTCAAGGTAGATCGGTGGCACCTACGGTTGCAAGACCTTCGCCATCATAAGCCATCATAAGCGTTTCAGACTTTGTATAGACCAAGGCAATTGTATCTTAACCATTTTCACACGCTTTTCTTTGGAGCTCTCAGCGGAAATGAAATGCATACCGGTTTATCGGACTCCGACCAGACTGACAGCTTTTGAAAGGGCAAATCTGTTATTGATGAATGTGTGTCACGTACGTAGTGATTCGATGGAGATTTCAGACCTAGCAACGACTGTAAAGTAAACTTGACTGTTAAAAAACATTTTAAAATATCATCTTTTTAGGATGCAGAGAAAATTTTCTTAACTTTTACAAATGGCTTGAGTTCTGCTTTCATGAGATCATGAGTGAGACGCTAGTGTGACAAAATGAATTTTTGTAATATCCGGCGTTTGTAGCCAAAAATATGCTGACGTAACCTCGTGGTTAACCGAATAACGACTTTCCAACTGAGTGCGCCAAAATATTTTATAGTGTGTCCAGTATGTGCTCAGAAGTGCTGATCAAAAGCCGAGAGCCTTTGTCTCAAGACCTGGCTATTTGGAAACAACGGAAAAGTTATGGGTATTTGGTATTTCTTTGCGACACTCAATTTAAGCCAAGAATCACTGAAGTAAGTGGAACTGTTGTAGAACTTACACTCAGTAAAACGACCTATTTCGTTGTTCACCGCTGAGGAGTCTCGCTCCTGAGTGAGCGGCGGAAATCGAAGGCCAGTTTTAGCCGTTGCAAATGCAGGTGAAGGCAGTTTTGTTTGAGTACACAGGACGAAAATGAAATTCAATTGTTTGAGGGACCTTGAATTAACATGCGTCGTAAACTAGGCCTACGTGTGTGTAGTACGGAACAGAGTCCCGAGGGGTTATCATGGTTATCAAGTAAAGATCAAGCATGGCTCGATTAGCTCAAGTGAAATGTGGCTTCTTTCGGGATTTAAATGTGAGGAAATGCATGCATTTTTCTCAGCCAGCAGGTTGAGATGTAGGATTTCTGCACCAGTTCTCTTGTTGTAGATAGAGTAATGAATTAAGCGGCAGAAAATATTGTGCAGAATATATGCATCCAACACCTCTTGAGTAATCTTGTTTAAATTTCGTCTCCGCACATTACCCGTAGTTATTAACTATAGATTGTTAGTGTGGAATTCTGTTCTGAATAAATGTCAGTAATTATGAACAACCTTATGCAACTGTGCTTTAATCGCGTGTTAACATGGAATACCTCCACTGAAATGTATGCCTGCAGTCAAGTATTTCATGTTCTTGAGGAAATTACGTTTTATATGTAGAGCGAAATTGAGCTTTTTTCACAGACAAGTTCCGGATTTTTGTGGAAAAACACATTTTACTTTGGAACGCGTTTACCTTGGGTATATCCATACCTTGGGTATAACATCCATACTTTGAGTATAACATCCATACCTTGGGTATAACATCCATACTTAGAGTATAGCATCCATACCTTGGGTATAACATCCATACTTTGGGTATAACATCCATACCTTGGGTATAACATCCATACTTTGGGTATAACATCCATACTTTGGTATAACATCCATACCTTGGGTATAACATCCATACTTTGAGTATAACATCCATACCTTGGGTATAACATCCATACTTAGGGTATAACATCCATGCTTTGGGTATAACATCCATACCTTGGGTATAACATCCATACTTTGGGTATAACATCCATACTACTGTACTATGAAGTCGGTACTTGTATATTTCCATCCTGGTTTACGTGCATCCTCGAGTGTTGTGATATTGGATTAAATCCACATACTCGATAAACACATCCATACATTTCGTAATTTTGGATTCACTGTTTGGTAGACAAAATCCGTGGTATGTGAAATCCAATTGAGTTTAGTAGAAAAAAATCGGCTCGAGAATTATAAAATTAAAGGTATAAGAAAATCAAGGGAAAAAACTATACCATTTCATACCAAATAGCCCAGTTTTTACAAACGATGTTTAAAGAGGCAAAATCACTGAAGAGCAAGTATGGAAAATATCAAGAAAATAGTAAGCCCATTTTTGCAAAGTATGTGAATTTCTGCAAAAAAGGAAAGACTGGTAGCATGCTGTATGTGAATAGAGCAGAAAAATGTAGATTTTTACTGAACTGTATGTGAAATCACACGAAACAGAGTCAATTTCTGGCCAGAAATCGTAAGTCCCGTTTTTGACGATCAAGTTCGCTTTTAAATGATCAAGTGTTAATGCCCTAGAATGGTTTTCCTTGATATGTTGCGTCTAACCTCATTGGACGTTTTCTGTCCAGAAGCTCTGAACCAAGAACTCTAACGCTAATACCAGCACAATTGTTTGGCTTCGTTTGCCTTATGCAAGCCATGTTGGAGAGTTAAAAGCTAGTGCGGAAATTAAAGCTTTGTTTTATTAAATCTGTTCGTTTCAAAATTTAATTTCCATTAAACTGGGAAACTTTCATAGCTTTGCTCAAACAAAAATCCCACTTTTATGTGTCTCAAACCTCATGTGATTTATAAATTGACATTCCCAGCTTGTAATGCTTAATACATAGACGAGACTGATAGGTGTCTTAGAGTGCGAATGGTTGAACACGGTTTTGATCATCCTTCTGCTTTGTTTTGACACTTGCACGGCTGCAAAGCATTTAAGTTTTTTTTCTCTGAATAATCTACCTCAGTTTTTTAACATCAAAGCCGACGCAGCAAATAGACCATTTTACAGTTCTTTGCTCAGTACCCTGGCCTTTGATTGAATGCGAGGCTAGGGGTGACCTTGTTTTGATACAAACCTACCTGCTTTTCATATGGAAATTATGCTGATTAAACACTAGTTAGCATAAGAAAAACATGATTTACAGAAGAAAAGTAGGTAGGTTTGTATCAAAACAAGGTCACCCGCAGCCTCGCTTTCACCGACAACTGTAAAATGGTCTATTATCCATAGCATGTAGCTCACCAAACTATTTTGAACAACGTAGCAATTATTGCTCGTAAAAATAATTATAACCAATTGTGTTTCTTTTAATCTCTACTAATTAAGAGGCACAAACCTCAGCTGGATTATGGCATCAAAGCCGCTAAAGAACTTGTATTGCTTTAGCTTTAAGTTTAATTTTTAGTTTCACTCTCCTAACATTTTTCTACATTCTTGTTGTAATAGTTAATGTGTCTCTAGCTTGCTTTCCTTATAAGTTCAACGCTGGACCATGTTTTGTTGGAGTCGTTATTTTGTTATAATTGCTTTAGTTTTCAGTCGGAAACCTTGAGAAAGAAACTAGTTGTTGACGTTTCCTTTTTAATTTGTATTTCTTTGAATTCATCGAATCGTCAGTTTCATCTTTCTTTGTCCTTTAGATGAACAAACTTTCTTTCAACAAGTAAGTCACCTCATTAAGCCAAGTCAAAGAAGGAGGCAGGGGCTTCCCAGTCGTTTCAATAATATCCACTGGAAAAAGTTCATAGACGAAAAGTAAGTTCTCCCACTGTAGTTCACTACTACTCAATGTTTGACACTATGAAAATGAATATATGAAAATCGTACATTGGAACTGCGGATTAAAGAATGAATATATGAATATATGATTTTCATATATTCATTCTCATATATTCATCACTGACGGGTATATTACGAACCAACAAAATGACCTGCTCCCAGTTGTCTTGTTAGCTCAGTTGGTAGAGCACTGCCCCGGTATCGCAGAGTTCATTGGTCCAAACCCCGTACGAGCCCGAATTTTTTTTTTCAGGCTTTATTTTTACTACTGCCCAAGTAATGTTCGCAACTGTGATGATCATTAACATACTTTATTCAATGTTTGACGCTGTTTGATTTTTAAGGAATATAGGATTAAGAATGGTATTATTGTTAGTATTATGTTTTCGGGGTTTCACGTCAACCCCTCCTCCCTACCCCTATTATTTAAGCAGCCCTCCCCCAGGCCGCCAATAACGAACACTCCCTAAAGCAAGTTTGATGGCTGAATATTCTTGCTAATACATGACATTTGACATTACAGATGGCCAGGGCCCGTAATTTGTTGTGGGAAGACGTTGATGACAGTTGGGAGTTTCAAGTACCATATAGAAAAAAAACATGCAAGTTAAAGTGCAGTATGATGGGTATTATCCCTGATACTTTCACCAAAAAAAAATTCTCATTGACATTTTTTACTCATGAACTGCTTCTGGATTACCACTGAGATAAAAGATGAAGTAAATTTACATGAACTACAGTAAGTTATTACTAATTTCATCTAAAATACAAGGGGATAACTATGAAACGTCGGCCCGACTTTTAGAAGTTGGAATCCATTTGCATCTTGGCTTCCGTGACCTACAATAGCCGTTTTGAAGAAACTTTGGCTATTATATTTCGTTTACCATCGCTAAACAGGTCTCCTCTACTTTCCAGGTATTTAATAACAATCGATAATACTGCCCTTTAATATGATTTTTTTTTTCTTTTTTAGAATTGTTCCGTGTTTAACTAAGTACATTGTTTATTATAATTCAGATCAACTACAAAAAATACAAGGTGAATGCTATGTGTGTATAAAGTCAAGGTGGGTTTATACTCCTTTATTGGGCTTTGATAAATGAAAAAAGCCTGAACTTTGCGTCCTGTTTCAACCTTATAAGACGCTGATTAATTTTATAATGGAGTTAGGAGCAACTTGTTGTGCTTGAATAGACCTACTACATAACGATCGAGAGAACAAAAAGTCCCTATGCTATTCGTTTGCATAACTTCCATAGTATTATAGAATCTTCCCACCCACAAATAAAACTTACTCCTAATTTCCATATGAAGCAAATTGAGCAGGGGTGTTGTATGAGCTTTTATATCTGAGCTGAATACTACTGAGTGAACTTTCTTAGACTGGGTACCACATTGTCGCTGGAGAGGTAAAAGTTTATTTAACAGACAGCATTATTTAAGGTGGCTAACCTGGGTGTTTTTGGTGTTCACCCATCCATGTTCAATGTGCTATCGCTTACTAATACACAGCTCTCCTCAAAAGTCACGTTTAGTGAACATATATGGGCGAGCACCCAAAAAACTTAGGTGAGTCACCTAAAAGTATGGCTAGAGGTTTTTAATAACAGGCACTAAAACACATGGTCATTTACTGATTTTATAGAGAAACAAAATCTCAAAAGTATTAACTCTTTCACTTCCAAAAGTGCCAAATGCCACTCTTGTCACATAAAACTACTTAATGATTCTGTCGTCAAAACTGCGGCACTTGGACTACAAAGCTTTTGAAGCAGATCTATAAAATAGTGTGGTTAGTTAGCCCCTTAGAATCCAAGTCTTGTTTCGCGCAATCGACTGTTTTGTCAAAAAGCGTGGATTTTCTGACTTGCCAAACTTTCCAATGGATCTCTACTTACATCTTGGCTCTTAGGCAAACAATTACTATCAGCTTAATTCTGTCGATATGATAAATAGTGAAAGGCTTCTTTTTGTAGGTTTCTTGTCAAAGGAACCTTAGATATAGTGCTGTTAAGAATCAGGGAGGTCAGTTCCTTTAGGACAAGTACCCTTGTTTATAATGTTAGCCTCTTTTAATCCCTACTGTTAACTGACGATTCACTGCTTAGCCGACATTTCCACTGCGTTAGTTATTGATCTGCACTGGATCATAAGAAGACGAAGACGAAGACGAAGTCGAAGACGAAGAAGATGAAGAAGGGGTGGTCGCAGCCATAACGTCCCCAGTAGTTTCATAACGTCTCACAGATGAATAATGAAGAGCTGTGAGACGGAGCTTACGGTTTATCGTCCTTATCCGAGAAGACTAGAAAGTTAAACCATTTGCAGATGTCATTACAAAGACAGCACTTTCCCCTTAATAATTTAAAGTAATAGTTTCACGGTTTGGCGCATGTGCAAGCTATGACGTAGGTCAATCAGTCCGTTGTCTGCAAACCAATCAGATGCGAGTACATAACTTGAGCGCAACAATAATGACAATAATAATGACAATAATAATAATGACAATAATAATAATAATAATAATAATAATAATAATAATAATAATCGACTGTACGTTATGATTAAGATATTGTAAATTGCAATTCTCAAATTTTATTAAAGAAAATAAAAAAACACGTATATAGATTCGAAAGTCAAAGGCTGCACAGTTTTGGTTCTTACGATTGAAGATGCTAATAAAATACCATGGTCCTGATTGAACGATGGCTGCAAATAGTGATGAGTTGAGGCCTAATTTTTCATACAAATGACTGCGCTATTACGGATAACCACTTTTTATATACTTTAGTTAATAACACCCCTGCTTTTTTCTTTCAGGGGACCTGAATCGTTTTGAATACTTGTCCGACCACCAAATAAAGGAACGACAACACTTACAACTCGATTCCAACCCAGGGTAAGAAAAAAGTAAATAGACTGCGTTTTTTGGTGTACGAATGCTTAGAATTAAAGGGCGGCATTTTTTACTCTCGCAAAAAGTAGACAATTGGTAGGAGTGATTGAAAGGGCGGGGAGGAGAGTGGAATCCCCCCCCCCCCCCCCTTTTCTCTTTATCGTCTTAAACTCGTCGTCCTCTCCTATTTTTTTGGCTGGGCAGAAGCTTCTCTTGATTGGTAGTCCGGTATGCCAGGGATCGGAAACCATAACCACACTACAAACTTGTGCTTTGAATAGAAATAAATGCAATTAACGAGGCGACACTTAACAGTTTCGAAGAACGTATCCATCTGTTGCCACCTACATCCTAATCGAGTTAAGATTTGGAAAATGTTTTGTTTTGTTTTGATGAAAGGAGTAAATCGGAGTACAGTCGTAGCAGAGAAGAGAAAAAACAAGAAACTCAATCTACAGATGGCGCCATATTTGAACGCTGGCCACATTGGTTCGAGGCGAGTGTTCTTATCACTTCGTCATCCCTGCTCCCCAACAAAACTACACGTCTAAGCTTAATGAGGCACTGATCTTTTTTCCCACACTTAACACTAAGTTTATTTTTCTTTACCTCAGTCAGTGTACGAGGAGTTATAACCATAAGGTTCTCTTTCCAGAGGCAATTGAGATCATTCACGAGAATGTTTTGCATATTTCTCGTGAAGAGGTAGGGGATATGAAGAATCAATTTTAATGTAATGTAAGTAATCGTCTCTTAGTCTATTAAGTTGCTTACTCTTTCTTACCATTAATCCCGTTATTCTTCTTATTTCAAAGGTCAATTGCCTCTTGTAGACAACAACGACAGGAAACGTTCCTTTAGGTCGACCCTCGAGGCACATACAACAATTTGCAAAAGAGCGGCGACCCGTCTTAGAGAGGCCTACAATGATATTCACAAGTATTGGGTTGAGAAGTTATAAATCGAAGTCTCGTTACTCTTTGGTAAATTATTTATTTGATAATTGTTGTTAATCAGTTTTGTCACTAAAAATTGTAAATTTGCAGCTCCGTTTTCGTTTTATGCCAGTCAATCTTGAGGGATGGACTAGCTCGGCACCAAATATACAATAGATAAACCAAGTCATTCAGCTGGAAAGAATTTGGCTTGTAAATATTTTAATGCGACAATAGATATCACTCCAGCTCTCTTATATGTGAAAGTAATGCTTTTCTTTTCAGAAGACATCAACCTTGAGACAGGGACCACCTCAGCCGACGCATCAGATGAAGATGCAAGCAGCAGTGTCATTGGTAAGTAAATTTCTTACAAATAGCAGGCCCCTACAAGTTTACATCGTTTGACACGGTTGCCATTAAGGCATTGCCCGGTAAAGCAATAAAGGGTTAAGAATGGTATTATTTTAAATAGTATTTATTGATGTTTTTTAAGTCTCCCTTTCTACCCCAACATTTAACCAAGCCTCCCCCAAACTATCCATAACGAACACTCTTTTAATCAAGTTTGATGACTGTAGCTCCCTATACTAGTTGACAATGTTTGATAATGTTAGATTTTTAAGGAAGATCTAGACAGGATTAAGAATGGTATTATTGCTAAGATTACGTTTTAAGGATTTACCAACCCTCCCCAAAACCATCAATAACGAACACTCCCTTAAGCAAGTTTGACGACTGAATTTTCTTGCTAATTCATGCCATTTGACATTACAGATGGTCATGCCCAGTTACTTGCTACCAAGAGACCAAAAATTCTCCGTAAAGTTGGGAGTTTCAAGTATCGCGTCGAAAAAAAAAAGAACTTCTAAGTTAATATGACTTGATGTATTGTTTTGGTATATTTATTCAGAACTGTTCCATGTTTAATTTAACACATTCATTTATTATATTTCAGATCAACTACAAACACTATAAGGTGAATGGAGTGTGTATAAAGTCAAGGTGAGATTATACTCCTTTTATTGAGCTCTGATTAATGTTTCAGCCTTATACGACCCTAATTAATTTTATAAGGGAGTTAGGAGCAACTTGCTGGCTGTTAACGATCGCGAGAGCAGAAAGTCTCTCGATTGCATAACTTCTATAATATTATAATATTACAGAATCTCCCCGCCCACAAATAAAACTTACTCTTAATTTCCATATGTAGCATAATGAGCAGGGGCGTTGTATGAGTCTTTACAATTTATATCGAAGCCGAAGCTGACTACATTTCTCAAACTGGCAACCATATTTTATGTTACAATGTAAAGGTAACCCCCGTTATTGAGCAGCCTGAAAAGATTGTGGCAGAGAGGTAACGGCTTTATTTAACAGACAGCATTATTTCAGGTGGCTAACCTGAGTGTTTGTGGTGTTCACCCATCCATGTGAAGAAGCTATCGCTTACTGGTACACAGCTCTCCTCAAAAGTCACGGTTAGTGAACATATCTGGGTGAGCAACCGAAAAACGAAGGTGAGCCACCTAAACGTATGGCTAGAATACATGATATGCACATGGTCATTTAGTGATTTTAAAGAGAAGCAAAATCTCAAAAGTATTTTAAACTCTTTCGCTGCCAAAAGTGCCAAATAACACTTGGCACAGAAAACTACCTAAATGATTTCGTCGTCACTGGGCCGGCTAAGCTTTTGAAGGACATCTGTAAACCAGTGTTGTTAGTTTGCTTAGTTTGAAAGTCTTGTTCATTATTTGTAAGTTTATGATATTTATTTACTAATTTTGGTCAGTTAGTCGCAATATTAGTGACTGAACTATTTTTTTTTTAATTTCAAGCCCTGCAGCTGCTATTCCTTTATTTTTCAGTAGAAAACCTAGAGGACGAGACTAGCTCGGCACCAAATACACAAGAGATAAAAGAAGCCATTGGCAACAATTTGGTTATGGGAGACAAGGAACAGCTCAGCCGATACACAAGAGGAAGTTGCAAGCAGCAGGGTTATTGGTAAGTGCAAATGGGCGTTCCGCTTAATCAGAGCATGAAGTTCGGCGTTTCATCTGGCAACCTCCTCCCGACGTTGCAATTCTTCATTTTCGGCCTTAGCTTGGGCGATCGCAGTGAGTTCAGCAATATCATCGTGTGCATTTGTACTACAGCCAGTCGTAGCTAGAGGCGTGTAGGACTCACCTTTAAGTGAGCCAGCTCTCATTGTTTCAGAAGAAAATTTTATTTCGGCTGGGAAATTTTTACTATATTTTTTTTGAAAAGGATAGTGGTCGTCCCGTCTCCGTTCAGCATTACACGAAAACCAGCGAGAAAACATTTGATCCTCCGACTGCATCTTCACTATGTCGTCTTACGAACTTAATTTAATTGATTGCTCGGTCTCTCCACTTGCTGAGTTTCCGGCATTGTTTGCCATGGTCGGAGACAACTACCAAGGCTGTATGCCAGAGGATTTTCAACCCCGAGCTTAAATGAAAAAGAGAGTGAACCTTTATGACAAAGGAGAATTAAAAGCCGGAGGCACAGATGCAATAAGCAGCTTTCCGAGAAGTATATTATTCCTGAGAAATTAGTTAACTTCCCCATGACATATTGCAGTATAGCTCGTTGTCTCCTCCTGGCCACAGACGTTTTCAGTTATAGTCTTAAGGACTTAATCACCTTTAAATTACATCATTTCTATATAAGCAATAATTTATTATTATTTTATAATTAAGGTTTTTAGTTATCAACATCGCCTTTATGGTTACTAATAATTCACTTAAGAACCTTAATTAAGTTGGCACAAAGATTTATTCAACACAAAGCAAATATTTATTCCATAGTTAGTTTCTACTGCATGGCGTCAGAATTCGTTCTATTATTCTTATATTGCAACTAATTTTGTTTTCTAGATGAAATCTGATTGCAAACCAAGCAGCTTTTGGGGCCTGGAATTCCTCTTACAATCCTGAGGATCGTAGTGGTCCTTAGCGGGGTGAATGACTGACTTTTCGTGACGCTGTTGGTGCTTTTGATACCCAGCAAAATCAGTACATCCTGGTCACTGATGCTGTGCACGTAGACGATCTTGATTGCTATTCTCTGTTAAGAGGTGTTGCCTGGAAGATGATCCTAGATTTCTATCTCGACCAGAAGAAGAAGGATAACGTAGCCTTGTGGCAATGTTCACGCCGACAGAATTGAATCAGAGTGTGATAAGGAGCTTGTTTCGTCAGATCGATCCAAATAAAATCCAGTGGGCAATTTGTCGATTGAAGGTCTGGTGACAGCGATGGTGGTCCTAGACAGTTTACGTTTTGGAAGGACCTCTCAGTGAAGGGAATCAACAATATGTTTCGACGTTGCTCTGATTCATATAGGTTTAACTAGCTGAAGCCAGTGATATTATTATTCTTCCCTCCAGTTCAAAGAGTATATACTATCTGCAATTCACAATAAGACGACTGACTGAGAACTTTAATATATTAAACATGAAGTTTGTACCTGTCGATAACAAGAATACGGCATTTCTGAGGAATTTAATGTTCAACGTTTCGGTTTGTCTCCAAAGATCCTCAATTTCCGTTTCGGTTTCAAAGATATCAGCAGATAATAAGCTGCGGATGCCTACTTTCCAAGCTGGTCTTATGGTAGACCTTAGTACTAGAAAATACCTTTACATGAAGGAACACCTTGAGATCCAAGATTTGATCGCGATGACCCCTCCTGCGGCTGAGAAACAGCAAGTAAGCTTCTTGAATCGACAGAGCAAGTCTTTCCTTTGGGGGAATCAAATTTCTTTTGCCAGGTGCTTCGACAATCATGACGCTTGAAGAGAGATTGAGAGAGCTATAGGAATTCGCATTCAACGCCAGTATTCTTGACCAAGGCTTAGCAAAGCCCCTGATTGTTAAAATAAGGCATTTGCCAGCAGGCTCTGGTGGCACTACCATTATATTGCCCGAAGAGTTCCCTGGGATCCTCCCTTTGATCGACATAAGCTCTTATCGCTACTCCGAGAATGACAAAATGTTTCCAAACGAACTAGCAGAGAGAGTAGCAGAACTTGAAGAAATCTGTGACACAACGCCATTAATTTAGATCGATGGTAAACAAACCAACGCCACAGAAGGCCTATCAAACAAGCTTTCGCGCATACTTTAAAACAAAGGAAAACGATCTCTGTGAATAATATCCACTGGAAAAAATTCATTGAAGAATACTAAGTTTTCCCACTGTACTTCCATATTAGTTGACAATGTTTGACACTGGTGATTTTTAAGGAATACAGGATTAAGAATGGTATTATTGTTAGCATTATCTTTTGAGGGGTTCCACGTCAAAGCCCCCTTCCCTACCCGCCATCATTTAACCACCACCCCCCAACCATCAATAACAAACACTCCCTTAAGCAAATTTGATGAGTGAATTGTCTTGCTAATACATGACATTTGACATGACAGATGGTCCGGCCCTGTTATTTGTTGCCGCAAAATTCACCACAAAGTTGGAAGTTTCAAGTACCACGTAGAGAAAAAAACATGTAAGTTAACGTGACTCGTATTCTATTGGTATATTTTCTCAGAATTGTTCCATATTTAATTTTACACATTTCATTTATTATATTTCAGATCAACTACAAAAAATATAAGATCTATGCAGTTCTCATGAGGTCAAGAAATCTGAGATTCAATGCTGGTAGGAATCAGGGAGGTAAGTCTTTAAAGTTCTCTCTCGGTAGTCCAGTACTCCAGTACTCGGTAGTCCAGTACAGCAAAATGTCTCCAGTTATTGTAAAGCAGTGAAAAATCGTAAAATATACAGATTTACTAGGATTGGTAATTACTTTTAGGATTATCCGGATCAGGATTAGTGATCCGATCACTAGGATCATAGTGCCTCTGAAGAAGCACTCTTTTAGTCAAACATATAAACGACTATCAAATTTAAGGAATCAGTAAAAGGCGATCTTGTCAAAGATTATTAGTTACATAGTTAGTTATATGTATTCAAATTATTTTAGATTGCAGTCGTGTGATTTCCCCCACGATCTGGTTAAGTTTATTTTTTCGTTAAATTGTATCACCGTTACGTTCTAAGCTTTAGCATATGTCCACAGTTTACATAATGTGTTAATGTATATAATTTTTTTCACGTTACGTGACGTCATGACCACAAAAATTACTGATGTTATCTTGGAGAGCAGTCTAAGCCCTTTGCACTCCATATGAACTTATTTAACCGCGCCTTATTATAACGAAAACCTTACGGGGTGGTTCATCCTCCTCCCCCTCCACCCTCCCCATGTACCACGTTAGTGGTATGAGTTTTTGTGCACATCTAAGAGCTAACTCAACTTAAAAGCTGCGAGTGCACCGCTACTGATCGTAGGGTAAAAAGACTAATCTAATTTTTAATTTTTCTCCACAGCAAAAATTTCCCTTCCTTCAAATCGGGAATTGCACGGAGGCAAAAACACATGACAGAAATGAGGTACGTTGAGCGCTGCTTAGACAGAGAAAGGGAAGACAGTGTGGATATCAAGGAAGTAATCAACGTTTTTATTGTAAGTAGGAACATATCATATTCAATGCTGGTAGGAATCAGGGAGGTAAGTCTTTAAAGTACTCTTGTTAATATTAGCCTTATTTCATCGCTATCATTAACTGACCACAGATCAATTATGAAGAATCGTTAGACAGCGCCTACGGTTTATCTTAGTACATTTCCCTAAGTAATTTAACGACTCTGACTGTTGGTCCGGCCTTAAAGGGTTTGAACTAACAGCCTCCCGCTCGGTAGTCCAGCGCTTTAAAAACTGAGCGGGTGGAATCTTGCTGTAATTTATTTACCAAGAGATAATAAAGCCGGAATACCGGGAGAAAAACCTGTTTTAGCAAGGGCGAGAAACAACAAACTCAACCCACTTATGCCACCGAGTCAGGGAATCCGGAACCAAGGACACTAACGTTGGAGGCGAGTGCTCTCACCCCTCTATAGAATTCGGTTTGATCAGCTGAGTCATCTCATTAAGCCAAGTCAAAGAAAGAGACAGGGATTTCCCTATAGATTGAATAATATCCACTGGAAAAAATTCATTGAAGAATAGTAAGTTTTCCCACTGTACTTCCATATTAGTTGACAATGTTTGACACTGGTGATTTTTAAGGAATACAGGATTAAGAATGGTATTATTGTTAGCATTATCTTTTGAGGGGTTCCACGTCAAAGCCCCCTTCCCTACCCGCCATCATTTAACCACCACCCCCCAACCATCAATAACAAACACTCCCTTAAGCAAATTTGATGAGTGAATTGTCTTGCTAATACATGACATTTGACATGACAGATGGTCCGGCCCTGTTATTTGTTGCCGCAAAATTCACCACAAAGTTGGAAGTTTCAAGTACCACGTAGAGAAAAAAAACATGTAAGTTAACGTGACTCGTATTCTATTGGTATATTTTCTCAGAATTGTTCCATATTTAATTTTACACATTTCATTTATTATATTTCAGATCAACTACAATAAATATAAAATCTATGCAGTTCTCATGAGGTCAAGAAATCTGAGATTCAATGCTGGTAGGAATCAGGGAGGTAAGTCTTTAAAGTACTCTTGTTAATATTAGCCTTATTTCATCGCTATCATTAACTGACCACAGATCAATTATGAAGAATCGTTAGACAGCGCCTACGGTTTATCTTAGTACATTTCCCTAAGTAATTTAACGACTCTGACTGTTGGTCCGGCCTTAAAGGGTTTGAACTAACAACTTCCCGCTCGGTAGTCCAGCGCTTTAAAAACTGAGCGGGTGGAATCTTGCTATAATTTATTTACCAAGAGATAATAAAACCGGAATACCGGGAGAAAAACCTGTTTTAGCAAGGGCGAGAAACAACAAACTCAACCCACTTATGCCACCGAGTCAGGGAATCCGGAACCAAGGACACTAACGTTGGAGGCGAGTGCTCTCACCCCTCTATAGAATTCGGCCTTAGACATATTACAAGTGACTTTGGGAATGTACATGAAGTAATAATAATGATAATAAAACTTTATACTGCGAAGTTTCTTTCTGACATGATATTCGACTGCGCCTTACAATAAGTTATTAAGAGTCCACAGTCGATGAGAGGACCAGACAGACGTGACACTTGCCATCTCACAGATTTTTCTGAAACTTCTCACAGATTTTTAGATTCACCAAGTCATTCACAAATCGAAAGTGGTTTGGTATCCTGAGTTATCCCTGGGGTATTAGAGCCCCTCACCTTGTATCCCACGGATAAACACAAAAATTACCCTCAAAAAAGGTGCTGGCAAGAGACGTCTCTTAAACAAAGAAAATTTATCGGATTCTTATCCCATTTTACCAAACAATTGCTAAAGGCTTTGGAAATGTACAGCATAAAGTTTAGGCAATTTGCCATTATTCCACTCAATTAAGAGGTACCAATCATCAACCATGTCATGCAACATGTTACAATATCGTGACATGGTTTTTTGAGTCCAAAAATTTCCAATGCGCAACAATGTAGTTTAACGAGATTTATACCACAATATACACCTATCCTAACAATATGTTGTAATAGGAAAAATTTTTGGCATTTTCTCTACAGTGGTCATCTGAAATTGGGGGCCGATACCTTAAAACGGCTTTTTCCTAAGATTGAAAATGACCGTATACTAAATGACAAAGAGTGAAATGTGGTGCAGTAGTCAATCATATACTTTAAATCCAACTGAACATATTAAAGGAAAGATACGGTTTTCATAACAGTACATGAATAAACCTAGTTATAATAGGTGTATGTCATGAAATTTTAAAATACCAAGATTTTTAAAGATTGGATCAGTATGTGCGTAGAAATGAATTCACCACTGACAAATATAATTTGTTTGATGTTGTGTTAAATTGAGCGCTAAAAATCTCCTTGATCGTTCCAATTTCAGCAGCAGAGTTAGTATTGCACTGTTGCTTTTTTCAGCAGAACATCTTGAGGGAGAGAATAGCTCAGCACTAAATACACAAGAGATAAAATAAGCTATTACCATGAACTTGGGTTGTAAATATTGAGTTTTCCCCACATATATCTCTCCAGCTCGGTTAAATTTGGACGTAATACTTTTGTTTTAAACAGACATGAGCCTTAAGGGAGAGCCTGAGAGAAACCGCAAAGATGATCAAGAAGAGGCAAACTGCAGTGCGATTGGTAGGCAAATTGGTTGCAAATATAACTGCCCGAAGGAAGTCATAATGGAACGCAATTGTGCCGGTATCGGCGCCTTTGCGAATTACCTTTTCCTTTTCACGACTAAAATTTATCGATCAGTTGAAATTTAGCCAATACTTTACGCTTGCTTAACAAATCAAACATGAATTCATCATATGTATCAATGTCTTGTCGCACGTGGAAAGCATCGCTAAACCTATTTCATAAACCAAGTGAACGCAAGCACTGCCAAGCGTTAAACTGGTAAAATCGTGAGGAATGTGCGGAAGGCAAAGGACGATCAATTTTGGAAAGGGTGTAGAACGTTTTACTGAAGACATTGCATTATAAATATCGAAGTTTGCCCATAGATATCCCTCCCGCTATGTTAAATTTGGAATTAATCCTTTTGCTTTTTGTAGACATGAGCCTTGAGGCCGGAGAGGACAGCAACCGCCCAGAGGCTCAAGAAAGAGCAAACTGCAGTTTGATTGGTAGGCAAAATGGTTGAAAATATGATTGCCTGAGGGTGTTCATAATGGGTCGCAATAGTGCCGGTATCGGCGCCTTTGCGAATTACCTTTTCCTTTTCACGACTAACATTTATCGAACAGTTGCAATTTAGCCAATCCTTTACGATTGCTTAACAAACCAAACATGAATTTATGATATTTATCAATGTCTTGTCGCACTTGGAAAGCATCGCTAAACCTATTTCATAAACCAAGTGAACGCAAGCACTACCAAGCGTTAAACTGCTAAAATTGTGAGGAACGTGCGGAAGGCAAAGCCGAGGGATGATCAACTTCGGAAAGGGTGTAAGACGTGTTACTGAAGACCTTGCAAGATTGAATCCTTCTTGAAGTTAATTTTACCAGAAATCTAATTTATTTGATTTTGTGTGGAATTGAGGGCCAAAAAACTTTCTTGATTGTTGCGATTCCGGCAGTAGAGTTAGTATTGCAAAATCGCTTATTATTCAGTTGAAAACCTTGAGAATGAGACTAGCTCGGCAATAAATACACAAGAGATATAACAAGCCATTTAGAATGAATTTCAGTTGCATTTATTTATTTATCTATTTTGCCACACCACAATAATATTATTATAATGGTAAAAAAACAAAAAAGATAGAAAGAATACCGGTCAGAAAGGCGAGGAGGGCTAAAGAAACTAAATAGCTTATGTTAATTAGACCTCCTCAGTTATTACCTTACAAGATGAAATTAAAAAAGATGATGACGACGGATACAATTACAATATATTAAATTAAAGGTTACAAGCTGCAAATAAGATTAATACTTATACATTTATGTAAAACTATTAATAGTTATGACAAATAAACGCCTTAAGTGCTTTTTGAAAGGAGACAGGGGAGGACTAGTTGACGATCTCGGTATTTAAAGAGTTGTGACATTTAGATCCTTGGAAAAAAAGGGAAAATTGTTTGATGTTAGTCCGAAAGAAAGGCAAACGAAATGAATGAGTTCCTTGTATGATACCAATGGATTTGTCTCTGTAAGGAAAATTTACGATCAAATTTGAAAGGAAGAGTACGGTTTTGATAGGAGTACATTTGAAAAAACCTAGTTGTAATAGGTGTATGCCATGAAATTTTAAAATACCAAGATTTTTGAACGATTAGATCAGTATGTGCATAGAAATGAATTCACCACTGACAAATATAATTTGTTTGATGTTCTGTTGAATTGAGCGCTACAAGTCTTTTTCATCGTTGCGATTTCGGCATCAGAGCTAGTATTGCACTATTGGCTTTTTTCAATAGAACACCTTGAGAGAGAGAACAGCTCGGCACTAAATACACAAAAAAAAAACAATCAATGAGCATGAATTTGCATTGTAAATATTGAAGTTTGCCCATAGATATCTCTCCAGCTCGGTTAAATTTGGAATTAATCCTTTTGTTTTTTGTAGACATGAGCCTTGAGGCCGGAGAGGAGAGCAACCGCCCAGAGGCCCGAGAAGGAGCAAACTGCAGTTTGATTGGTAGGTAAATTGGTTGAAAATACGATTGCCTGAAGGTATACATAATGGGTCGCAATTGTGCCGGTATCGGCGCCCTTGCGAATTACCTTTTCCTTTTCACGACTAACCTTAATCGATCAGTTGTAATTTAGCCAATACTTTACGCTTTCTTCAGAAATTAACTGATGAATTCATGATAGTTATCAACGTCTTGTCGCACTTGGAAAGCATCGCTAAACCTCTTCATAAACCAAGTGAACGCAAGCACTGCCAAGCGTTAAACTGGTAAAATTGTGAGGAACGTGCGGAAGGCAAAGCCGCGAGACGATCAACTTCGGAAAGGGTGTAGAACGAGTTACTGAGGACGTTGCAAGATTGAATCATTCTTGAACTTAATTTTACCACAAATATAATTTATTTGATTTTTTTGTGGAATTGAAGGCCAAAAAACTTTCTTGATTGTTGCGATTCCGGCAGCAGAGTTAGTATTGCACAATTGCTTTTGATTTCAGTTGAAAACCTTAAGAGAGTTACTAGCTCTGCAATAAATATACAAGACATAAAGCAAGCCATTAGCCTGAATTTCAGTTGCAATTATCTATTTATTGATTTATTTTGCTACACGTCAAATAATATTATTATAATGGAAAAAAGATAGAATGAATAGAGGTAAGAAAGGCGATGAGGGCGAAAGGAAACGAAGTAGCTGATGTTTTTTAGTCCTTCTCAGTTATTATTTTACAAGATGAAATTAAAAAGAGAAGAAAACGACGACGAATACAATTACAATATATTAAATGGAAGGTTACAAGCTGCAAATAAGATTAATACTTACACATTTATGTAAAACTCTTAATAGTTATTACAAATAAACGCCTTAAGTGCTTTTTGAAAAGAAAAAGGGGGGGGGGGACTAGTTGGCGATCTCGGTATTTAAGTAGTTGTGAAATTTAGGTCGTTGGAAAAAAAGGGAAAATTGTTTGATGTTAGTCCGAAAGAAAGGCAAACGGAATGAAGGAGTTGCTTATATGATACCAATGGATTTGTCTCTCGAAGGAAAATTTACAATCAAATTTTGAAGGAAGAGTATGGTTTTGATAGGAGTACACGAATAAACCTAGTTGTAATAGGTGTATGTCATGAAATTTTAAAGTAACAAGATTTTAAAAGATATGTTTAGTATGCGAATAGAAATGAATTCACCACTGACGAATATAATTTGTTTGATGTTGAGTTGAATTGAACGCTGTAACTCTCCTTGATAGTTGGGATTTCTGCAGCAGAGTTAGTATTGCGCTAAATATTGCTTTTTTTAGTAGAGCACCTTGAGGGAGAGAATAGCTCGGCCCTATATACACAAGAGATAAAATAAGCTATTAGCATGAATTTGGCTTGTAAATATTGAGGTTTGCCGATAGATATCTCTCCAGCTCGGCTAAATTTGGAATTAATCCTTTTGTTTTTAGTAGACATGAGCTTTGAGGCTGCAGAGGGCGGGAGCAACCGCCCAGAGGCTCAAGAAGGAGCAAACGGCAGTTCGATTGGTAGGTAAATTGGTTGCTAATATGATTGCTTGAAGGTAGTCATAATGGGTCGCATTTGAGCGAAAATAGCCTAGCAGATATCATCTTTAAAATGCCATTTACCTGATGACGGTAAAAAATCTAAATGTTGAACTATAGTTTTTTCCTTGTCGTCACGTGAAAACCGTGAAAACCAAGAATTCGCAAACTTGTTTCTAAATATAGAACTGTCACAGCGATCGAGTTGTGATATGTCCCCGATCGATTCGCCGGTAAGCAGAGCATGTCCGGTGCTTTTAACGTTTTTTTAAATGCGGCAAGCCTTTTCACACGGGCAAACTATACTGGATTAAATTCTTTATAAATTTACAAAGATATCTGCGGGAAAATTTGTTCCGGTCGATCTAAGGTGTGACATGTGCAGTATTTCTCACACGAAAAGATTTTTCTGGACACATCGTTATCTTGAAAGTCTATTTATAAATAGGCCTTTTTGAGGCTAACAGAATATGTAATTATCTGTAAACGAATAGTTGGAGTACAAGATGTAAAAGAAGTCAAAACGTATGCAGCTGACAGCCGAGTTAAGTGAGGTGTGAAAGGAAACACTTTCGGTATTACAAGCGCTGACCTCACGTAAATAATTGTTTCTCTCCAACATACCTCAACATATTGCCGATCTTTACATGCAATTTTATAGCTGAAAGAGGATAACTTTATTTGCGAGCGACGACCTTGAGGTCAAATGAAGCTAAACAGGGAGAAAATTACTCACCGCTTGGTTTATTCGTCAGACACAAGTTAGAAGTAAACACAACCACTTTTTTGTATTTTTTGATTGCACCTGACGTCACGGCGGCCATGTTGGTGGAAAGAACAATAGCGAAAAAGGCTTTTGGGAATTTGACTCTATTATTATGCAAACCTTGAGCTATATTTTTCTATTGTTTTGGAACCAACATGGCCGTCTTATCACGTGAGTGCAATCAAAGAATAGTGCAGTGCATCTCAACTATAAATACAACTTGAGTTTTCCTTCACGCTTAACACAAATTTTAAAGCGACGATAGTAATCGTTGTGATGGTCTCTGACGTTCTAGTGACTACAAATGATTCGCAAAGGTGAACTCAGCTCGCTGAATTAGCTACATCGCCTGATAAGCTTGAATTTCCACACGCTTCGATCGATTACACTGCTGTATACGTGGAATTTCTCATGAATTCAAGCCTTGAAAAGGTTTTTCCTCGTTGTAGATGCGTTGATGCATTTTTAACCCCTTTACTTTGTCCTTTTAAGGAGACTGAATGACCACTGTTCGCGCAGAGGGTCCAAACAAGTCTTTCGATGATCGATGCCATACAAACGAAAACAAAACGAGAAAATATGCACTTAGGAACTGGATTCGACTACATTCGACAGTAAGGATGATGCAATAATTTTTACTGATTGGTCTCCTTAGTCCCAAGGGACGTGAGGTGATGTGTTACGGACGGCCAAATTCGATGGCTATAGTGTGAGCTACCACAGGTAGCCCACACAAAAATCGGTGATATGGCATATGTCACATCTACCTAGTCCTGTCATGGATGGACTCTTACAATTAACAATAATAATAATAATAATAATAATAATAATAATGATAATAATTACCCCTCCCTGGTACCTCAGGACCAAGGATTGGCCCCGGTTCTAGGAGACTGTAGGAATCAATTCATAGCATTGAAAACGATACTAATAATAATAATAATAATAATAATAATAACAATAATAATAATAATAATAATAACAATAACAATTAAAATCTCAAATGATTTTAATACGCAAAGCATTTTCTTTGATTATTTTTGCGGGCTCAAAGAGACCCCGCAACCTAGTTTGCACGCCATATCTCGATTTTGGAGCAAAATTGTTCTGCCAAATCGATCGATAAATCCTCGTAAACGAATCAGAATCCATTTCCATTCGAACAGATGGCCGCCAATCGGAATTCGGCGATTTGCGCTCGAACAGATGGCCTCCGTGTTGGCCAGTGTGCTCGATTTTCAAAGCCAAAGTTTCGCATCATTGGAGTGTTAACGTACATTTAAAAGATTGAAAATGGAAAGAAACAGCTTTAAAGAATACTCAATTCTCGCAATTCACAATTCTCGATTTGAAAAGAAGAGCAGCAAGCGATGAAAACTTGTTTCGACGAACTTCATTTGAGATTCGATGCGAACCGACAGTGGAACCGAACCATGTTCTTTTCACGTAGACTTACTCGCAGTGGATTTAGCCTTACTCGGTAAGTTTTTCCGTTGTTTACATACTTGTGCCTACAGTCTTGCCACAGAGTAAGGTATTAGACATTTGTTTGCATTTTGGAGGACCTGTTTAAGCAGTGCTAGCATGTTTGGCTTTATAAATTCGATTCAGAGCAGCCTTCCAATCGATCGACTCTTACGACGGACCACGTGGAGACTTCTAGAATGCCGTTTTCAGCGATTACTGAACCATTTCTTGGCTCGTGAAGGAATCACATTTTCCGACAGCAACAGCTTACTGGCCCACTTTGGCCTAGCATTGAATCAAGGAGGGGCACAGTTTTGCCAAACTTACATGTAGACCCAGTTTGGTCGCTGTTTAAATCATTACTATTTTTGCCAGCACTAGTGAATGTTGATTTCACAATGTTTGGGACTCCAAAATGCAAATCAGAATCGCAAATTGATAAATTTTCTTATCGACTCGGTGAGGGCACGTTTAACTTTAACTTTAATAGTTTGGCAATACAAAACACTACAAGTATCTAAAATTCACAATAAATAATAATTAAATTAGCTTAAAAAAATCATAACTGCATAAACAGGTGAAAATTATGTACAATATTAAACTAGTTAAAAATAAATTACAATTGTCTTCCATAAAACAAAAGTAAAAACTATGCAATGTTGCCATCATTTTTCGCAATTTCAGGAAAGAAGCATCAGTAAAAGATAGCGCAACTGCCATGCGAGTAATTACTCTGTGCCATTCATTGTGTTTAGTCAGAAACCCATAAAGGGTTGAAACGTGCAACGCGCGTTCACAGCTTCCGAATATTCAGTGCTAAGTACCATATTTGGAAACCTCTCGCTCCAGTCTTTGCCGCGAGTAAAGAGTAGTCGCAGAGGTTTCTGCCAGGTGTTCTCAATAACCTTTTGCACCTCCTCAAATTTCTCCACCTCCATTTTTCCTCCGAGTGTTTCACCGAACTTTTTCGCTCTAGTTTTGGACAGCGTTTTTGGACTTTGCTGTTTTCCTTTTCGTCTCACCGACGTATCCTCCATTTTTAATTTCGCGCGGGAACATTGGTGGTATTGCGTTACGGTGTTGTTGCGAACTGATTGGTTGAATGTTTCTCTCTTGATGTTCCAAATATGGTATGTTCCAAATTGAATATTCCAAACTGAATATTCAGAAGCTTCCTTTCAAGCACACAAAGGGCAGTTACAGGTTTCAACCCTTATCGGTTTCTGGTTAGTATCATAACATTCTACGCTATCCAGATATGTGCCCCCAACTTCTCCACCAAACAAATACATGGCTCCATCCACGCTAACAATTCCACACGCATCTCGTGGAACTACTGGACTGGAAACTAGGCTCCACTGATTTAGACATGAATCAAATATTTCACAGCTTGGTTCTACCGCTGCATGTGATATGTCTTCCATCTCGCGAAATCCCCCAACGACAACAATTTTTCCACACACAGTGGCAGCCGATAACCTGCGGGCATGATTCAAAGCTGGAACCTTCCTCCATTGCTTGGCAAATGGATCATAGCACTCTACACTAATCAGACACAAAGCCTGCTTCCCAAAACCATCTGAGCCTGCAATTGCATAGATTAGATCTTCTAGAACAACTGCATAGTGACCAACGCGGCCAGCTTCCATCGATGCTAACTGCCTCCATTCATTACAAACTGGACTGTACTTATAGAGATTATGTGAAGCTCCTCTGTTCTCTGAAAAGCCACCAATAAAATAAAGGTCTCCACTGAAGGAAGAAACTGTGAAGCCACCAAAATTTGACCAAGAATCTCTGTCACTTTTGACTTCCAAACGTTCTTTTGTGGATTAAAACAACTGACAGTGGTGTAATTGCCACCACCCAGCACATAAACATGACCACCACATAGTCCAGAACAATATATAATACCTACTGAATAATCAAATGCAGTTACTGGACTTAACAAATGTCACTCCTTTGTAGCAAGAACAAAACAATGGACTGCTTGATGAAACTCATAATCAAACTCATCAGAACCCCCAATGAGTGTTATCACATATTCTTCTTTCTCGATGGAGTTGCGGTGTTTAAGCAACCTGTGGGAAAACCAATCTGGAAAGGTGAAAAAGTCCAGTCCACTGTTCAATATTGTCAAGCAAATAAGACTCTTTGTGATCAGCTCTTCTGCATCGACAGACTGTACTTTGACATCAAAAATAGCCTCAAAGATAACAAAAGATCCGGCAGAAGGCATTCTCTTGACAAAAAATCACGTTTTACCCACGCCATCACTGCCTTATACACCTGTTCTGCTTCAAAGATATTTAGCTCGTCTTTATGAATCAATTCCGGTATCCCTGACTTGTGCAAAACCAAGTGACAGAAAATCCTGACTTCACAAATGCAACAAAATGCTGGCATTGGTATTCCACTCATGCCTGCCTCAGCGACGCACAGTTGTACTTAGAGGCAAAAGATTCCAATGCTGCACAGTTGAAAAAACTCATTGATTCCGTTAAGAACTAAGCAACTTTCGATTTCATCCTTGGAATCATCAAGCAGTCAGAAGCAACTACAAGGTCCTGTGCGTTGGAAGAACTGATAGATAATCGTCAGTGTCAGTATAAAGTGCAGAACTTCAGCGATTGTAGCAAAAAAATTATCAGACTTAAATAATTTTTTTAAGTGTTAGAAATCGTGTTGTAACGTATGATGACAACAAACCCTGACATTGCGCAGTACGCTATACAGACTGGAAATCATCTTATACAGAGATATGCAGATTATTTTATGATAACTACCCAACGCGATGGCCAACCAATTTCAATACCCAACAATGGTTTTATTGAAAATTCCTCGACTCAAAAGTATTGTATCCCGCACTTCCTAACCGTTGGTTATTTCTAGTATAGAATTTTAGAATTGTAATATTCAATTACATGTTAATTTTGGCGAGCAGGATCGGCGCAGTGGTGAGAGCGCTCGCTTTCCACCGGGTTCGACCCCCGGACTCGGCGTCATAACTAACCACCGCTGCACCAACCCTGCTCCCCGAAATTAACAGTTTTAAGAATTTACCTTGTGAATATACTAGTTTGCCCATACATATCTCTCTGGCTTTCTTATAATTGGAAGTAATGCTTTTGTTTTGAGTAGACATGAGCCTTGAGACCGAGGGCACTGGCGTCAGTACTCAAGAGGATCGGGGCAATGCGGCTGGTAGGTAAATTGGTTTCCTGCACTGAAATGCAACTGTAATGGCTGGAAAATGTGTTAGTATAAAAATCGGGCGCTAGCAATTAAAATTTATCGATCACTTGCAATTAAGCCACTACCTTATTTTAAAAAGAAATAGTGAGATTAAAGTGACGCGGACAAGTGTCGCGAGCATAACATTACGCGAAAATTAGGTGCTTCACCTTATTTCAATTATTAAGAAATAATGAGTTTGTTAGCATTGAAACGTTTAGAAAATCATACTGTGAGCTATTCTGAGGTTGAAGTTTCCCCAAAGATATCTCTCTAGTTCGGATAAATTTGGAAGTAATCCTTTTGTTTTTAGTAGACCTAAGCCTTGAGGGAGAGGATCTTTCGAGCAACTGCCCAGAGGCTCAAGAGGAAGAGGCAAATAACTGCAGTTTGATTGGTAGGTAAATTGGTTGCAAATATAATTGCCTGAAGGTAGTCATAATGGGTCGCAAATGTGCCGGCATCGGCGGCTTTGCTAATTACCTTTTCCTTTTTGACGACTAAAATTTATCGATCAGTTGCAATTTAACAAATCTAACTATGTCATCTTCCGACCCTACCAAAAGAAAATCTAAAATGTTCCCCAAATTTGTATATTTGATCATGATTCAAACAAAAATGTAAACCTTGAATACAAAGACTGTATTAAGTATTTAGGCGTACTTATCGATGAAAACCTTTCCTGGAAGAACCATATCGATTCTGTTATAACCAAAATAAGCAAAACTGTTGGAGTGTTACGTAAACTAAGACATTGTATACCATTTTGTTCTCTTATAAATATCTATAATGCTCTTATAACACCTTATCTCTCCTATGGACTTATTTCATTGGGCCACGCCTCTAAAGCACATCTAAATAAACTCACTATTCTACAGAAGCGCGCCCTACGCTTAATTCACTTCGCAGACAGAAATGAGCACGCTATCCCTTTATTTGTCAAAACTAACGTTTTACCTTTAAGTTTTCTTTATGTCCAAGGGGTCTCAAACTTAATGTATGATATAAATGCAAAACAAGCACCGCCAAATATTCTAAATCTTTTCTATAAAACTTCTAGCATACACAAATATGCTACCCGCTCGTCAACCTCTCAGAACTTTTTTACTCAAAATTCTAGAATCGACCGACAAAAATACGTGTTGGAGCAAAAGTGTGGAATGGGATATCTGAAAGAATAAAAAAGTTGCCAAAAAAATAGTTTTAAGAAAGAAATGAAAACAGTACTATTTAACATTTTGAAAACTGAAGATAGCTACATTGAAATCGATAAAATAATATTTGATCTAACTAATCATTGGAGAAGACACAAATGCAAGTACTTTTATTATCTTAGTATCTCATACTCTCCCTCTCTCTTTTGTTTTGTATTGTTTTTTTTTTGTTGTTTTTGGTTTTTTTGTTGTTGTTTTTGTTTTTGTTTGTTTGTTCAATCTCGCACAAATACACTTATCTTTTTTTCTTTTCTTTTTTTTTTCTCTTTTTTAATCCTGTACTGTAATATAATTGCCTCTGTTTCAATAGACTGGCCTGCCACGATTAGCTAAGCTACCTGTAGGTCAGTCTAAATCGTAATATTTCTATTCATTTTATTTTTAATAAACCTTTGTGAACCTTTGAGCAACTACTTTACGCCTTGCTTCACCGTAACGAATCAATATCATATTTATCAGTCTCTTGTAACTTAAGCGTGTTGATAGTGTGGAAGGCAAACGATCATGATCAGCTTCGGAAAAGATGAATAAAGTTTTAAAAAACGCTAGATTGGATCCTTCTTGAAGTTAATTTTACCAGAAATATAATTTATTTTATTTATTGTTTAATAAATGAGCAGGAGTGTTTTAGGACTTGTAAAAACACAAATTGCGAATTTATTGAACGGCTTAAAAAGCTTTACTGTACATCTATCCATTCTTGCACTAAAATTTAGATTTTTGGTTATGTTGGCCTAGAAAATCGGATGTATAATTTAGCCGTGTCTTAATCAGATATAAAGACACTCAATAAAAATTAATTTCTTTTGTATTTCCTTCATGAATTATTAATGAGATTTTAAAGTTGCGTGGAACTGAATGCTGTAAACCAAACATTTCTTGATCTTTGCGATTTCGGCAGCAGAGTTAGTATTGCACTATTGCTTTTGTTAAAGTAGAATCCTTGAAGGGTTATTATTATTATTATTATTATTATTATTAGTAGTAGTAGTAGTAGTATTCATAACTCTTTATTAATAACAATAAAAGAATACCTATTTACACATTGATAATATTAATGAATAACATTAATATTTTTTGAAAAGATACTTATCTGATAACTTTAATTTGCTATTAATTTCTTGGATTGAAAATAGATAATATACATAAGAAGGAAACAAGACATCTCAGCTTCCAAAAAATGTGACCAAAAATAGGCTAGAATCTTGCTTTATAAAAAGTGTCTAAAACATCGTATGAGGTATAAAGAAATGACCACAACAAAACTGCTAAACAGTTATTATTATTATTATTATTATTATTATTATTATTATTATGTGTCCCAAATCACAGCAATGTCATGATATTTTCAAAGGTACTGTTGGATATTTGAAGTGACGATACTCAAAGAAATCTAGAGCTCATAATATCAATTAATTCTTAAAATTTAATTGTTCTGGGATAACGGAGGCCAGAATCATTCACTAAGGTTTGATTTAATGTGCCCAGTATCCTACCAGTTTTTTCTTCACTGTGCAAAATCGTTGTTAAAGCTGCGTAAACTGTTTAAACAAGATTAATTTTAGGAACCAAATTTATAGCTGTTCTAAACTGAAGTAGTCGGATACTGGGCAACGTACTGTACTAAACAAATCAATATTATATTTACCAGTCGCTTGTCGTACCTGTAACTTAAGGTAAGTAAAGCATGGCTAAATCTTCTTAATTTACCAACGATAGCACTGCCAAGCGTAAAACTGGTCAACGCGTCAAGCGCGGAAGGCAAACTGGGTAATCAACTTCGGAAAAGGTGAATCGGGAAGTTTTACTGAAGATGTTGAAAGATTTAAACTTTCAAGTCTTGAAGTTAATTTCACCACAAATATGATCTATTTGATGTTGTGTTTAACTGAACGCTAAAAGAGAATTTTGATTGTTGCGATTTCGGCAGCAGAGTTAGTATATCACAAGCAGTGAAAACGTAAAGCTTGTGGGATGTGGCTGGAGTGACAAGGATATACCTCACAACTTAATGTGATTTGGTAAGCTGAAGCCACTCAAAAGGCACTAAGGCCACATGGTAGCGGGCATTACCTTAAATCTACCAAAGCAAAGATTGAGCCCAAGCATTAGCAGCCATGGACAGCTGTTTCGGCTTGTTAGGCCTCATCAGCATGGCATAGCTAATGCTCAGGCTCAAGTACCCACATATCCATAAAACAAGCAGTGAAAACGTAAAGCTTGTGGGATGTGGCTGGAGTGACAAGGATATACCTCAAAACTTAATATTGATTTTTTATGGATATGTGGGTACTTGAGCCTGAGCATTAGCTATGCCATGCTGATGAGGCCTAACAAGGCCGAAACAGCTGTCCATGGCTGCTAATGCTTGGGCTCAATCTTTGCTTTGGTAGATTTAAGGGGTAATGCCCGCTACCATGTGGCCTTAGTGCCTTTTGAGTGGCTTCAGCTTACCAAATCACATTAAGTTGTGAGGTATATCAGAGTTAGTATATCACCTGGTATTCTATTGACAAGTTTGAGGATGACAACGTTCAACTGTTGGATACTTCTCTCGATAGGACAACTACACAATTTTACAGGAAAGACACGAACATTGGTCAGTATGTCTCTTTCGCCAGTTTATATGAACCCTGACCTCGTAAGATCGCTTGGGCTAGAACTCTGCTCCATCGTGCTTTTCGTGTTTGCCAGAACGACTCCTTTTTTCAAAAAAATTACCAGTAATCAAAACTATCTTGCCCTGGAATGGTTTTCCTTGATATGTTGCGTCTAACCTCATTGGACGTTTTCTGTCCAGAAGCTCTGAACCAAGACCTCTAACGCTAATACCAACACAATTGTTTGGCTTCGTTTGCCTTATGCAGGCCATGTTGGAGAGTTAAAAGCTAGTGCGGAAATTAAAGCTTTGTTTTATTAAATCTGTTCGTTTCAAAATTTAATTTCCATTAAACTGGGAAACTTTCATAGCTTTGCTCAAACAAAAATCCCACTTTTATGTGTCTCAAACCTCATGTGATTTATAAATTGACATTCCCAGCTTGTAATGCTTCATACATAGACAAGACTGATAGGTGTCTTAGAGTGCGAATGGATGAACACGGTTTTGATCATGCTTCTGCTTTGTTTTGACACTTGCACGGCTGCAAAGCATTTAAGTTCTTTTTCTCTGAATAGTCTACCTCAGTTTTTTAACATCAAAGCCGACACAGCCAATAGCATGTAGTTCACCAAACTATTTTGAACAACGTAGCAATTATTGCTCGTAAAAATAATTATAACCAATTGTGTTTCTTTTCTCTACTAATTAAGAGGCACAAACCTCAGCTGGATTATGGCATCAAAGCCGCTAAAGAACTTGTATTGCTTTAGCTTAAGTTTAATTTTTAGTTACTCTACTTTTTCTACATTCTGTTGTAATAGTTAATGTGTCTCTAGCTTGCTTTCCCTTTAAGTTCAACGCTGGACCATGTTTTGTTGGAGTCGTTATTTTGTTATAATTGCTTTAGTTTTCAGTCGGAAACCTTGAGAAAGAGACTAGTTGTTTACATATACTTTTTTTATTTGTATCTCTCTCATCGAATCGTCTCTTTCCTCTTTCTTTGTTCTTCAGAAGAACAGACTTTCTTTCAACAAGTAAGTCACCTCATTAAGCCAAGTCAAAGAAGGAGGCAGGGGTTTCCCAGTCGTTTCAGTAATATCCACTGGAAAACGTTCATAGACGAAAAGTAAGTTCTCCCACTGTAGTTCACTACTACTCAATGTTTGACACTATGAAAATGAATATATGAAAATCGTACATTGGAACTGCGGATTAAAGAATGAATATATGATTTTCATATATTCATTCTCATATATTAATCACTGACGGGTATATTACGAACCAACAAAATGACCAGCTCCCAGTTGTCTTGTTAGCTCAGTTGGCAGAGCACTGCACCGGTATCGCAGAGTTCATTGGTCCAAACCACGTACGAGCCTGAATTTTTTTTTCAGGCTTTATTTTCACTACTGCCCAAGTAATGTTCACAACTGAGATGATCATTAGCATACTTTATTCAATGTTTGACACTGTTTGATTTTTAAGGAATATAGGATTAAGAATGGTATTGTTAGTATTATGTTTTTGGGGTTTCATGTCAACCTCTCCTCCCTACCCCTATTATTTAAGCAGCCCTCACCCAGGTCGTCAATAACGAACACTCCCTTAAGCAAGTTTGATAGCTGAATATTCTTGCTAATACATGACATTTGACATTACAGATGGCCAGGGCCCGTTATTTGTTGTGGGAAGACGCTGATGACAGTTGGGAGTTTTAAATACCACATAGAAAAAAAACATGTAAGTTAAAGGCAGTATGATGGGTATTATCCCTGATACTTTCACAAAAAAACTTCTCATTGACATTTTTTACTCATGAATTGCTTCTGGGTTACCACTGAGATAAAAAATCAAGTAAATTTACATGAACTACAGTAAGTTATTACTAATTTCATTTAAAATGCAAGGGGATAACTATGAAACGTCGGCCCAACTTTTAGAAGTTGGAACCATTTGCATCTTGGCTTCCGTGACCTACAATAGCCGTTTTGAAGAAACTTTGGCCATTATTTTTTTTTGTTTACCATCGCTAAACAGGTCTCCTCTGCTTTCCAGGTATTTAATAACAATCGATAATACTACCCTTTAATATGATTTCTGTTGCTTTTTTTTTTCAGAATTGTTCCGTGTTTAACTAAGTACATTTTGTTTATTATAATTCAGATCAACTACAAAAAATACAAGGTGAATGCTATGTGTGTATAAAGTCAAGGTGGGTTTATACTCCTTTTATTGGGATTTGATAAATGAAAAAAGCCTGAACTTTGCGACCTGTTTCAGCCTTATAAGACGCTGATTAATTTTATAATGGAGTTAGGAGCAACTTATTGTGCTTGAATAGACCTACTACATAACGATCGAGAGAACAAAAAGCCCCTATGCTATTCGTTTGCATAACTTCCATAGTATCACAGAATCTTCCCACCCACAAATAAAACTTACTCCTAATTTCCATATGAAGCAAATTGAGCAGGGGCGTTGTATGAGCTTTTATATCTGAGCTGAAAACTACTGAGTGAACTTTCTTAGGCTGGGTACCATATTGTCGCTTGAGAGGTAACAGTTTATTTAACAGACAGCATTATTTAAGGTGGCTAACCTGGGTGTTTTTGGTGTTCACCCATCCATGTTCAATGTGCTATCGCTTACTAATACACAGCTCTCCTTAAAAGTCACGTTTAGTGAACATATATGGGTGAGCACCAAAAAACTTAGGTGAGTCACCTAAAAGTATGGCTACACTAAAATACATGGTCATTTACTGATTTTATAGAGAAACAAAATCTCAAAAGTATTAACTCTTTCGCTTCCAAAAGTGCCAAATGCCACTCTTGTCACATTACACTACTTAATGATTCTGTTGTCAAAACTGCGGCACTTGGACTACAAAGCTTTTGAAGCACATCTGCACTGGATCATAAGAAGAAGACGAAGACGAAGTCGAAGACGAAGACGAAGACGACGAAGATGAAGGGGTGGTCGCAGCCAGGGTCCATAACGTCTCACAGATGAATAATGAAGAGCTGTGAGACGGAGCTTACGATTTATCGTCCTTATCCGAGAAGACTAGAAAGTGAAACCATTTGCAGATG
The DNA here is from genome assembly GCA_016490735.1 of Pachyseris speciosa. Classification (NCBI taxonomy): domain Eukaryota; kingdom Metazoa; phylum Cnidaria; class Anthozoa; order Scleractinia; family Pachyseridae; genus Pachyseris; species Pachyseris speciosa. The sequence continues at coordinate 1,844,210 of JAEMWC010000010.1, forward strand.
TCATTACAAAGACAGCACTTTCTCCTCAATAATTTAAAGTAATAGTTTCACGGTTTGGCGCATGTGCAAGCTTTGACGTAGGTCAATCAGTTCCGTTTTCTGCAAACCAATCAGATGCAAGTACATAACTTGTGCGTAACAATAATGATAACAATAATTAAAATAACAATATATAATTATAATAAGAACCTTCCCAGAATCCTTTGCAGCTGGAAAATCGTCAATCCCAGATAACTTGGTCAATTTGAGGGCAGCAAGACCCCCACGTTGTCTAGAGATAAGTCTTACCATAAACTAATTATTGTACAAGACTAAGGGCGATGACGTCATTGGTCACGTGACTTCGCTCACAAGTGCGTTTTTGCACACTGTGACGAAATTATTTTTTTATTGAGAAAGCAGTCAACGTGGTTTGAAGCACAATGGTGTGAGCCATTTCGGACTGCCCGGGTACCGAACAAAATATAAATATTAAGGGGGTATATACAATTTTCAAAAAGTGGGAGTCTGGGTACAAGTGCTATCTCGCGTTGCATTAAACGCGAGGTAACAAAAATTTGGATATTGGTAGATATTTTTATGAAATATACATTTTTGACATTTTTAATGCTGTGACGTCATCGGTCACGTGACCAGAACGGACCGAAGTTTAATATTCCCTCTTAAAGTTTACTAGAACCTTTCTCCAAGAATATTTTTAAGCGAAGTTGTAGTTTAATAAATAGTGTTTTAAAAAATGGCCATGATTACTTTTTCCTAAAAAAGTGCGACAGTAGAAAATCTAACTGAAAAGTTTGTCAGCTTCCTGCTCAACAACCATTTGAGGTAGGAATAAAAGAAAATTTTGCCTAAGGCTTGAGAGTATGCTCTTTATGATGGCGTTGTCAGTTTCTTCTAATTTCAATTGCTTTTGGCGAGGATCGATGTTTAAGACTTTTTTCAGAGGAGAGGGCCTGGAGGAAAGAACGAAAACGAGGCTATACTTTCGCGCGCTTTTTGTTCACTGCGACGCCGCGCCACAAAAGGTTAGCTGGAAAAAAAAAATTCCACGGACTGGACTTGCATTTTCTTTAAACGGAACTTTTGACGACTTTTTTAATTATTGTTTTTTTATGGCTGCTGTCTGCTCAGGGACAATGCATACTTGAGAAGGTAAGTTGATACAGATAGTTGTTGCTGTTTGTTAAAAAACAAAACAAAAAAAAAAGCGCGTTTGTGGTACACTTAAATGCACGTCCCACCTAAAAAGTGTTGTTTAATTCTTGAAATTATAAAACTTAATGAAATCAAATTAATGCTAACATTAAATGAAACAATTAAAGTTGCTTAAGGCAACCGATGCAAGCTCAGTAATTTTACTAAATACGATATTTGAAGGTTAAAAACGTATCTTAAACAGTGACGGAATAAATGATTACTTTATTTTCAACCGGAACTTGAAACGTTACCTTCATTCGCACAGACATCAAAACTTTATTTTATACTGTCCATGAACTAAATTCCCTATTACAATTATAACAAAGTGTACAATAAGGCCATTATTCAAAGTATTGGCCTAAGAAAAATAGTTGCGCATAAACAAATACTGGAACAGTTCGTGCTTTCAAATGGATTACCCTAATGAATTACACGATTCCGACACATAAGTTTAATTTGAGTGGCGAAACATTTTGTTGTATCTGAAAAATTACTGTACTACAAAAAACGTTTTCACAGAGGCTGTAATGCATGGGGGTTCACATAATTTAATTCAATTTTATAAAGCTAAAAATTGTATGTCAAAGATTCAGCATGCAGAAACAGAGAAAAGTTTTAAAATCACGGCTGTTTGTGCGAGTTCGTGTACGTGAGCGCTAAACGCGGAGAGTACCTAAGCTTAATAACTCTGAAGACGTCAAGTACTTAAGTTTATGTCAAAACCGACCAAGAACCAGTCGAAAAAAACAAAGAAAGATTAGCAAATAATTGTTTTAATAGATTTGGCAGTTTCGCAAAGAGTTACGCTTCTGGTTTGTGGCACTTATTTACAATGGTAGTCTGAGGAAAAACCTTTTTACAACAATGTTTAAATTGTGAATGATATATGAAATAAATCATACATGATGTAGCCTCTTCGACGATTGGAGAAGGTATTTACCGTTGACCTTTTATTTAGTCGTTTTCTTCAAAAAACTTACGGTCAACCGATAAGCCAGATAAGCTTAAGCTTACGGTAAATTTCATTTGAATCTAGTTTTTAAATTGAGGGGAAATTAAAATGTAATTTGCCATAAGAATGGGTCCAACACAGAAATCCTGAAAACCTTCTTCACAAACAAACTGACGATAAACTTGAAAACCAAATTTGAGAGTAGGCTTAACTTCTTGCCGAGCCATACAAAAGTCGGGCACATAAACAAAGACAACGCTTATCTGGCTTATCGGTTGACCGTAAGTTTTTTGAAGAAAACGAATAAATAAAAGGTCAACGGTAAATACCTTCTCCAATCGTCGAAGAGGCTACATCGGGCCACTGCGTAAATCGCACGTCCTTCGTATTTAGTCATGCTCAAAGCACAGCGGGAAAATTTACGTGTTGTCGAATGCAGTCGCGGCGCGAATACAATCCCTTTCACAACATTTCAGATACATCCAAAAAGCCGTCCATCAAGCCTTGATATAATTCTTCCCAGAGTGGCCAGTTAGAAAATATTTTCACAGTCTAACACATCTTCAGGTGACCTAGTCGAAGTGGCGGAAGGAGAGTGGAGTCGAACGAGGTATCGCACAGCGTTGACGTGGACGTCGTTAATCCACTGACTTGATCTAAAGTTTTATGCTTCGGACTAGAAATTGTCCATTACTTAGTTGAATTTGACGGCAAATCTCCCATTTTGGCGACCTTTTCAGATTTTCAGCACAGCTCTTTCACCACACAAATCTTTTCACAGTCTAACACATCTTCAGGTGACCTAGTCGAAGTGGCAGAACGAGAGAGTCGAACGAGGTATCGCACAGCGTTCATGTGCTCGTTAATCCACTGACTTGGTCTAAGGTTTTATGAGACAGGATGAACCAAATTTCAAAATCATTTCACCGTTTTGAATGTAGTTAAGCTTCGGACTAGAAATTTCCCATTACTTTGTTAAACTTTCACCACAGCTACAGCTACTTTCACCACAGCTACAGCGCTGTCGCAAGCAAACCGTCGCTTCGTTTCAGAAGGTCGATTCACTTTCTGTAATTGGTTAAACAAAATGACGTGTGAATCGCGAGGTGTGGATAATCTACGATTCGATGACAAACATAGCG
>JAEMWC010000010.1:1852500-1932500 GCA_016490735.1 Pachyseris speciosa
AACCCCGTGATTGAGCAGCCTGAAAAGATTGTGGCTAGAGAGGTAGCGGCTTTATTTAACAGACAGCATTATTTCAGGTGGCTAACCTGAGTGTTTGTGGTGTTCACCCATCCATGTGAAGGAGCTATCGCTTACTGGTACACAGCTCTCCTCAAAAGTCACGGTTAGTGAACATATCTGGGTGAGCAACCGAAAAACGAAGGTGAGCCACCTAAAAGTACGGCTAGAATACATGATATGCACATGGTCATTTAGTGATTTTAAAGAGAAGCAAAATCTCAGAAGTATTTTAAACTCTTTCACTGCCAAAAGTGCCAAATAACACTTTTGTCACAGAAAACTACCTAAATGATTTCGTCGTCACTGAGAAAGCTAAGCTTTTGAAGGACATCTGTAAGCCAGTGTAGTTAGTTTGCTTAGTTTGAAAGTCTCGTTCATTATTTGTAGGTTTATGATATTTATTTACTAATTGTGGTCAATTAGTCGCAATATTAGTGACTGAACTATTTTTTTATTTCAAGCCCTGCAGCTGCTATTCCTTTATTTTTCAGTAGAAAACCTTGAGGAAGAGACGAGCTCGGCACCAAATACACAAGAGATAAAAGAAGCCATTGGCAGCAATTTGGTTATGGGAGACAAGGGACAGCTCAGCCGATACACAAGAGGAAATTGCAAGCAGCAGGGTCATTGGTAAGTGCAAACGGGCGTTCCGCTTAATCAGAGCATGAAGTTCGGCCTTTGATCTGGCAACCTCCTCCGACGTTGCAATTCTTCATTTTCGGCCTTAGCTTGGGCGATCGCAGTGAGTTTAGCAATATTATCGTGTGCATTTGTACTACCGCCAGTCGTAGCCAGAGGCGTGTAGGACTCAACTTTAAGTGCGCCAGCTCTCATTGTTTCAGAAGAAAATTTTATTTCGGCTGGGAAATTTTTACTATATTTTTTTTTTGAAAAGGATAGTGGTCGTCCCGCTCCGTTCAGCATTACACGAAAATCAACGAGAAAACATTTGACCCTCCGACTGCATCTTCACTATGTCGTCTTACGAATTTAATTTAACTGATTTCTCGTTCTCTCCACTTGCTGAGTTTCCGGCATTGTTTGCCATGGTCGGAGACAACTACCAAGACTGTATGCCAGAGGATTTTCAACCCCGAGCTCAAATGAAAAAGAGAGTGAACCTTTATGACAAAGGGGAATTAAAATTCGTAGACACAGATGCAATAAGCAGCTTTCCGAGAAGTATATTGCTCCTGAGAAATTAGTTAACTTCCCCATGGCATATTGCAGTATAGCTCGTTTTCTCCTCCGGGCGATTCACTAAGGGAGGCTTTAATTCCGTAACTCTTAGCTCGTCAACGATCTTTCTACTGATAAAAATTGGTTGTAGATCATGGTTGATCTTTCTTCCGAGGTCACGAAGTCGACTGTCGAAGTTGACTATGAATCAGCAGTGCGTAGTCTACGAATTCAAATGTGATTTGTGTGATACAAATTATATCGGTTACACGTGCCGCCACCTCCATCAGCGTGTTGAGGAACATAAACATTTTGCAATCGGGAAACACTTCGAGGACGAGCATAATTTAAGGCCGTCGAACCTGCGTGAGAATTTTAAAATTCTTAAGAAATGCCGGAGCAAACTAGAGTGTTTAATTTTTGAAATGCTCTTGATTAAGAAGAAAAGACCGAAGCTAAACACTCAAAGTGACTCTATTCGCGCGAAACTCTTTGTGTGAACACTAGACTCTCACGATATTCATTTCATTATTCACATTCTTATCATTCACATACACACCTATTTCTGTATATATGTAGTGTCAATTAAGTTAATGTTTCCACATTCGACAATGATGACATGAGGTCGTCGAAACGTCACGTAACGTTTTTATCGTTAATTTTCCTTTTGAAATGTTTTTCTAAATCGATCTTTTTCAGTTAACTTATTATAAATACCCTAATTATTTGACTTATGATTTTATAGATCTTATTATGTAAAGCGCTATTGATCTTTTTATTCTAAATAGCGCTATATAAGCAATAATTTATTATTATTTTATTATTAAGGTTGTTAGTTATCAACATCGCCTTTATGGTTACTAATAATGCACTTAAGAACCTTAATTAAGTTGGCACAAAGATTTATTCAACACAAAGCAAATATTTATTCCATAGTTAGTTTTTACTGCATGGCGTCCGAATTCGTTCTATTATTCTTATATTGCAACTGATTTTGTTTTCTAGATGAAATCTGATTGCAAACCAAGCCGCTGTTGGGGCCTGGAATTCCTCTTACAATCCTGAGGATCGTGGTGGTCCTTATCGGGGTGAATGGCCGACTTTTCGTGACGCTGTTGGTGCTTTTGATACCCAGCAAAATCAGTACATCCTGGTCACTGATGCTGTGCACGAAGACGATCTTGATTGCTATTCTATGTTAAGAGGTGTTGCCTGGAAGATGATCCTAGATTTCTATCTCGACCAAAAGAAGAAGAAGGATAACGTAGCCTTGTGACAATGTTCACGCCGACAGAATTGAATCAGAGTATGATAAGGAACTTGTTTCGTCACATCGATCCAAATAAAATCCAGTGGACAATTTGTCGATTGAAGGTCTGGTGACAGCAATGGTGATCCTAGACAGTTTTCGTTTTGGAAGGACCTCCCAGTGAAGAGAATCAACAATATGTCTCGACGTTGCTCTGATTCAGATAGGTTTGACTAGCTGAAGCCAGTGATATTTATTATTCTTCCCTTCAGTTCAAAGAGTATATACTATCTGCAATTCACAATAAGACGACTGACTGAGAACGTTAATAAATTAAACATGAAGTTTGTACCTGTCGATAACAAGAATATGGCTCAGAGGCATTTCTGAGGAATTTAATGTTCAACTTTTCGGTTTGTCTCCAAAGATCCTCAATTTCGGTTTCGGTTTCAAAGAACTGCCAGACATATCAGCAGATAATAAGCTGCGGATGCCTACTTTCCAAGCTGGTCTTATGGTAGACCTTAGTACTAGAAAATACCTTTACATGAAGGAACACCTTGAGATCCAAGATTTGATCGCGATGACCCCTCCTGAGGCTGAGAAACAGCAAGTGAGCCTCTTGAATCGACAGAGAAAGTCTTTCCTTTGGGGAAATCAAATTTCTTTTGCTAGGTGTTTCGACAATCATGACGCTTGAAGAGAGATTGAGAGAGCTATCGGAATTCACATTCAACGTCTTCTTGACCAAGACTTGGCAAAGCCCCTGATTGTTAAAATAAGGCATTCGCCAGAGGGCTCTGGTGGCACTACCATTATATTGCCCGAAGAGTTCCCTGGGATCTTCCCTTTGATCGACATAAGCTCTTATCGCTACTCCGAGAATGACAAAGTTTTTCCAAACGAACTAGCAGAGAGAGTAGCAGAACTTGAAGAAATCTGTGACACAACGCCGTTAATTTAGATCGATGGTAAACAAACCAACGCCACAGAAGGCCTATCAAACAAGCTTTCGCGCATACTTTAAAACAAAGGAAAACGATCTCTGTTAGTCCGTTTGCGAGGGTCAAAGGCCTCTTCAAAGGGAACGATGGAGTCTTCCCAGGCTCACAAGATGTTTGACGTCAATTTTAAGCAGGAAAAATCAGTCACCGATCTTCACGAATTAAAATTGAAGTAAGAAAATACATCGAGCCCAACGATAAATGTTTGTTGTCTGGTCTTTGTGGTGTCTTTCATTCCTCTCCTAGCCATGATGCGTGACTACCGTCCTAAACTTGAAAAGATAGATCATTGAAGACACATTTAACGTATTGGCCTGCATCCAAAAGAAGTTGTAGTAGTTGTTGCCTTCTTGCAGAAGTACACAAATCGTCCAACTACAGCTCTTCTAAACGAAACTTTCAATCAATTCATTCGCCTAAAGTGCAACCTGCGATAAAATTGGAGCACCTTATGAACTTGATAGTACCCGCAAAACCAACTCGTTCTTCAAGAGAAAATCCACCAGAAAGCTACACCTTTTCAGCATCCCCTAGTTGCAGACCTGGTACTGATGAAGTGGTGGACAAATTTCTCCAATTTCCCATCTACCAACAAGAAAAGTTGCTACCTCTCATCTTTGAACTCTTTGTCTACAACAAGAAAGGTCACACAGAAAGTTGAAATTCTCCATTCTTTTCGAAGAATTGAAAGAAATTAAATTATTTAAATCGAGCTCCAGAAGTCTTCTGCAAGGCAGCTGAGAAGTTAAATGATCCTGTAATTTACGCAAATGCAGCAAGATTTTATGCTAGAAATGAACCTCCTACATTTCCAAAGGCAAATGAAATAAGTTTATCCAAAGTGTCCTTATCCAAAGTGACTCCTTCCATCCTTTGGACATTGTCGATGGCATTGTGCAAAGCCGCCGATCTTACTAATTTAAGTAGGCTGTGCAAACATTTATAGGCTGTCTTTGATGACAATTTATCCAACTTCAAATTCATCCCTCAGGAGACGTAGACCTGCCGAAGATCTCGTTCAAGTTTGTAGAGCAATTTGCAACATTAAGCATTTCACCCAATCATTGCAGCTAGAGTTCAAACGACTTCAAGCCCATTTCATATTGAACAACTGCGAGTCAATCGACAGTACCTGATGAACCTCCTGGAAGACCTTGTTTTGAACGAACGAAGACGTGTATATACCGTTTAGCTCAACATTTGATGAAAGTCTGTATGTCATAGGGAGAGGACCACGCGATGTTACACTCTTGAGCAGGGTCTCCATGCGTGTGAGAACTGGCTAGTGACCTCGAGTTACGACTTCAATCCAGACTTCTATCAGATAGCCATCTGCTTCCTTCAGATTCATGCCGAGGTATGCCTTGGAGAAGTTCCGAGAGAAATCTCAGAATGACTTGCGGAAATTCTCTCACACACACTACGTGGGTAAGGAGGGCCAAAGCATGTCTCGCCTCATCAACCGATTACTCCCCTGATAATGTTGAGAAGGTTTCAAGATTCTGGAAAGTTGGAAGCAGGAAGAAATTGCTGGAATGTAAAGGAAGAATTAGGGTGAAGCAATCGCCTGGTCGTGTAAAGTCACAGCACTACATTGAGTTGCTACAAGGAAATATTCAGATGTACGTTGGAAAGCATGCAGACATCGGTGGAAGTAGTCTTCACGCCAAGAGCTTTGGTGTATTTTGTTATTAGTTTCACCCTTCAAGGCCATGTAGTGAACGGCATAACCTTTTCCCCACAGTATCCGGTAGATGAGTAAATTTAAATGAGACTGACTGTTGGACAGGGCTAGCAGTGAATCTCTATGGCAACGGTCAAGATGAAGCCTGACAATTTCGGCTTAGCCTGAACAAGTCCAGGACAAAATCCGACGAAACAAAAATTAACGGCGTCTGTCGAGTCGTCAAGAAACGTCTAGGTGTTGATGATTAGCCTGATAGCAAGCACTGCTGAAGGCTCACTAACTTTATCATTCTAGCAAAGGGAGAACTTATCATGACTCTATTACGTTTTCAATTAACACCGAGGGCCAGCCTTTATGGTAGGAGACATCTTGTCAAATGGTAGTAATTTTTATGGTTGCCCGATAATGGTTTTAAAACTCGTTGTGTAGCTAATGAGTGTCCGTTCAGCATTTATTAATGAAATAAAAAACGCGCCGAGTGCATTGTCGAGTTATATAAGCACGCGAGAAATTATCAGAACACGGAGAGAAGTGCCTAAGTGCTTCTCGCACTTCTCGAGTGTTCTTAAAAATCCCAAGTGTTTATATTACTCAAAAATGCACCAGGAACAAGTTTTTTATTTCTTTTATAAAATGTCCCGGAGATTTGCGCGAGCTTTCAAGTCTGAAGTCAGTTAATGAAATTAAATTGACGACACTCCATCCCCCTAGATTGAGTCGCATATTTTTTTCCTATCTTCTGAAAGTCTATTATTTTTTCGCTGTTTTTACTTTATTTTCTTTATAAACTGTCCAGAGATTTGCGCGCGCGCACACACTTGTGACGTAGCCTGAGTGCATTATAGTTCTACAAAGCACGCGTGTCAAGTAGGGCGCGTACATATGTTGAGATATAATGCACTCGATTCGACCCATCATAGCGCGAGTTATAATGTGAACATTATAATGTATTATAAAGTAATCGAAGCATACAGATAAAGTATTTTTTTAAATCAGTATTAAGCCTTGGTTTTTACAATACCATCGAGGCTTTATCGATGACGCCTATTTGCCATTACACTCTTTCGTTATGTATAAAGGAGCATCATAAGCACCCCTGCTGTGCCATGCAATTAAGTAGAGACATGAAGCGTGAGTAATTTTAGATGATACAGCTCTTTTTTTTTTCGCAATTCTAATTAGTATGATATACTTATTCAGACAATTTCTGCACGTTATATTTCATAACTTGTGATGGCATGAAAAACCTCGAGATATATTTATTTTCCTAAATAAATTGCTTTTGATCGTGTGTGTGTTTACCGTTTTCTTTCAAGGGAAGATCAAGGAGGCGCAGAAATTAAAATTACCCCCTCCGCTTTCCACTTGCCACCTCGTCTTGATATTCCATGACATGGCCGCAAGGCAAATCGTCTCTTCTGATGAGGCTTAAACAGCGCTTGTTTTGCATGTTGTATTTGGTGTTCCTTTGGAATGACGTTACAAAGAGTATGATAAATGTTTTAATTTATGATGAGTGACCATGGCAACTTTAACGGCCTTATTACACTGCGTCCCTCGTCGTGTTTGGCAGAGTACGGTGAGAGCTGAGTGATAACCAACAAGCCAAGTTGTTGGTGTTGTCGTTTTAAATGGTGGACCTCTTGGGACCAACCTGTCAATTTACAAGGGAAAGGCCTGGGAACTGAGGTTGTCTGGAGACCGTGAAGTGACCACTGAGTGTCACCAAGAGTTTATTAAAAAGGGCCTGAAAATAGCTTGCTTTTAAAATATTTGCTTGTACTCCACACCTCTAAGGGAAATTTGCCCAGCGCACAAGAATGCCTGAAAAGTAATGAGTAATTGTTATCCAAGACTGATAATTTAAGTGAAGTGAAGTTCTGTCAGAGGAAAACGTCTTCGCTCACGCTAGGTAAAAACGAATTAAAAAGTGAATTACGTTTTTACTCTGAAAGGCACATGCGAATCCTTTGAGAAGTTCGAAAATTTGGTTTATCAACAAAGTTGATAATGTAAATTGACCACCGTACAGGGATTCGATTAGCTGACGTTTCGAGCGTTAGCCCTTCGTCGGAGCGAATCGAGGAATTGTGGGTTGTGTATGGTTTATATACAGAAAATGGAGCTACGCTATTGGTGGTAACATGGTAACGTAAAAAACAGGAATAAATTAATTGAATGAAAAGCGCTCGTTGATACCGTGGGGATTAAGAGTGCCAATTTGAAAGATCAGTTTTTGCTCGAGATTTTTACGGCTTTCCGTAATACCTTGATGTAGGGAAAGGCCGGAGATCGACATGTGTTGTTTGGAATGGTTAGGGAGATTAAAATGCCGAGCGACAGGTTTGGATGCGTCTTTGTCATTTTTCTCAACATCACGAAGATGTTCTCGGAATCGGTCACCTAGTCGTCTTCCTGTTTCGCCAATGTATAACTTTTTGCATAATGTGCAGGTTATGCAATAGATAACATTTGCGGAGGTACACGTGAAACGATCGGTGATCTTAAAAGATCGCTTAGGGCCCGATATTTTGTCAGTGTTTTGGATGAAAGGACAAGTTTTGCATCGCGAGCGCGCGCATTTAAAAGTGCCAGGTTGTTCAGTTGTTTTGAATGCGCTTTTAACTAGAAAGTTACCTACATTTTTGTCGCGTTTGAATGAAATCAGCGGTGGTTCCGAAAAGATTCTAGCAGTTTCTGGATCATTTTGCAGTATCTTAAAGTTATTAAGAATGATGGCTTTAACTGGGTTATTATGCGGGTGAAATGTGAGGGTGAATGGAATTCTGTCATTCTTTTCCTTTTGTGACGTCTGTAGTGCTGACTGTTGATCAATCTGCTGAGCGCGGTGATGGCCAGATTGAACTACAGAATCAGGATACCCACGTTTCTCGAAAAAATGGCACATTTCCTCTGATTTGTTGGAAAAATCAGAGTCATCACTACATAGACGTCGAAGTCTAAGAAATTGAGAATAGGGAATGGCGTTTTTGACATGAGATGGATGTGAAGATGAATACAACAAATAACTGTGAGAATCGGTGGGTTTGTAGTGCACACTGGTCCATAAACCGTTGCCGCTGATAAAAACTTTGATATCAAGAAAGGCCAGGGAAGTTTCCGAAATTTCCCAGGTATATTTTAGAGCCGGATGAAAGGAATTAACGGCGGTTATAAATTGGTTTATTTCCTCCTTGCTAGACGAAATTGCGCCGATACAGTCGTCAATGTAGCGACCGTAGAGTTCAGGTTTAGGACCGTTGTACTGATTGAAGAATTGGTACTCGACGTACCCTACAAAAAGATTGGCGTAGCTAGGTCCCATTTTTGTGCCCATCGCTACACCATCAATTTGCTTGTAATAGTTGTCAGCGAAAGAAAAACAGTTAAGTGTTAAAACTAGTTCAGCTAGGCGGAGTAGCGTTTCCGAGCTAGGTTCCTTGACGGTGCGTTGATCGAAAAAATACTTAAGCGCTTGAAGACCTTCGCCGTTAGGAATGACAGTGTATAGAGCTGTAATATCCATAGTGAAAATTAGTTTGTCCTCGCCGGTGAAATTGAAATCGCGGAAAATTTGAAGTGCGTGTTGACTGTCTTTAATGTAAGATGGCAAAGATTTGACGATGGGCGCCATAATCTTGTCTAAATAGCTAGAAATGAGTTCGGTAGGGCAACTACAGGCAGAAACGATAGGTCGACCCGGGTTGTTAGGCTTGTGGATTTTGGGTAAAAAGTAAATACACGAGGTTCTCGGAGTAGTGGTGATGAGATTAGTAGCGGTAGCCGGCAATTCTTGTTTGACTATTAGGTCCTGAATCGTGTCTTTGACAATTTTTTGGTTGGTGGAAGTGAGATCCTTCTCGACTTTAGCATAAAAGGAGGTGTCAGAAAGTTGGCGCAAAGCTTCTTCTTTGTAAAGGTCGGACCGCCAAACAACTACCGCGCCGCCTTTGTCGGCCGATTTGACAATTACATCTTTCCGCTTGCTAAGATTTTTGAGCGCCGCCCACTCTTCCGAAGAAAGGTTGGAAAATTTAGTGTCACAATTGAATTTTAGTTTTTGAACGTCACGACGGCATTTTTTGATGAAAAAATCTAAAGAGGCGAACTGGCCCTCTGGGGGAGTCCATTTTGATTTGCGAACACGAAGTGTTTCAAAAATATCTTTGTCAGAGGTGTTAGAATCGTCTTCTTTGTCGTGGAAAAAAGCTTTTAACTGAATGCGGCGAAGGAATTTTTCGACGTCTTGCTTAACTGAAAATTCGTTGGTGCGTTTAGCAATTGGAACAAAATTAAGGCCCTTACTGAGGCCCTTACTGAGAAGTTCATTTGTTTGTCATCATTTTTTCATATTTAAACATATTTTCCATTGTTTGCCCCCAAAGCACCTAAGGGGTATCACAATAATACAAATTTAAGTTCAAAAATAAGGTTCGCATACAAAAACACTCACACAAACAAAACACAAAAGTTAAAACAGGCAAATTTACATAGCTAGGGATATATTAATCTAAGAATCAAACAGTAGCCATCGTAAAGCGATTAATATCAATTACAAAACTTTGGATTTCTCGAGCCAAATCACAGTTAATGTTGTAATTTACAGATTTTATGCCGTACAGAGGGAAGAAGGACATCACGTGGAGCGCCATACCCTTGGTAGAACAAAAAGTGTTTCACTGATTCAGAGTCAAGACAATAGGCGATGCAGAACGGATAATTTTGAACAAATATTCTCTAAGACAAGAAAACCCAAGTCTAAGGCGGGTGTGATCAACAGATGCACGCCTTGAAAAAATGAAATCAAATAGCTTATTACAACTATGGGGAAACAGAGTTGGGTCCGTGTGTCATTCGTCCATTTCATTTTCAATTTAGAACACAGATGAAATTTTGCCTTTCATATTTTTATTTATCAATTCGTCTCGGTTTTCTTAAATAAAATTACCATATTGCAGAAGGTCCGTGTGGTTTTCGTCCATTTGATTTTCATCCAGTATTAAAAATTGAAAATCAAAATCAATTTCCGTGCACCTTCCATCCATTCCATCTGGCACAAATGGGGGAAGGGTCATTAAATTTTGTGTAGCCAAAAAGGGGAGGGTCACCAAAAATTTAAGCTTGGCTTTGGGGAGGGCCATACCATATTTTGTAAACATATATTATTAAACAAATAAGTCCCATGCACAGTTAGCATTTTAAATTTTAATAATGATCAACCTGAACAACCCAACAACCCTACATGTATGTCATCTGTTGCATAGAAAGCAGTCTACGTATCAAACAAAACATCTTATATCTAAACGTTCTCGAAGAGTTTCTGTCAGAACCAACTAATCAACATATATTAAATGTCAGAAAAGTGCAAATAAATCCAGCTCACATTATACCCCTCAATGGAGCATCACAATATTTAAGGTTTAGTCACCACACCCCTCATTCTCTGTCAAGCTGTCACTATCTTCCCCAGAGAGACTTTCATCTGTATCCAGTTCTTCCTCACTTTCTTGCATAAAACCATCTAGATAGTCTTGTGCTGTTGTAATGGCTCTTTCTGTCGAGTGACCATTCTTTGCCATTTTTGTCAGTCACCTGACGTGTCTAACTGAAAGGCTTGCAAGAGATTCTACATTCACATTGTCAATAACATCTGAATTTAAATCTGCTGACAAAAGCTGATGAAGCAGTTTAAAATTTTGACGTTCTCTCTGTTGTTTCATTTTTGCCGTTTCTGTGATCTAGAGCAATACGCTTTCTGTTATGAACTGCACAAGATAAAAGTTGATCTTGTTTAATAATCCTTGTCATATCTTTGAGCGTGGGAAGGGTCATAACGTTTTTGGGTCATACAAGTGGGAGGGTTACAGTTTTTTCTGCAGGAAATTGGGGGAGGGCAAAAAAAATTTCACCTGGGGAAACAAATTGCACCAGCCCTCCCCCTTTCTAATAAATGACAGGTCCCCAATTACTTTTATGATGCTACTCCTATTTTGTTCTCTTGACCATCTGGTGTAAAATCGGCAGGTTTCTTTTGCGGGTCACAGGTCACATGTCACGGGTCACAGTGCACGGGTCATGGGTCACAGGTCATGGGTCACAGGTAATTTTTCTGAGAATTGTACCACAAGAGTGACCTTGAAATAATGTGACAAATGACTACTTAAACCTTCTGTTTATTCAACAATTTATTTACAATGTTCTCAAAAAATGACATTTTCACATCTTGATAAAATCAGTGAACACAACAAAAAGAAAACCGGAACAATCAAAAACCAATTCAATATTCATCAAGACTTCATGTGTTTTCCTGTGCTTTCATTTTTGTTTGGTTCATTGTTGTAAGTGGCTGTTTTGATTACTTTGCTTTTAGTTTTACTTTGTAGGATAGATATTGTTTCCTTTTGCCTTCCTGATATGTAGAACTGCAATAAGACTGAGTGGTATGTAAATTAACCTACATGTTAAACAAATACTGAGTCCTGTAAGTATAACGAAAACGGGCGAGATCACTGTATGATGTACACCTAATTGCAATAATGTTGTGTCAAGGGACTTCAAAAAGAAAGGAAAAAGGAATAAATTAGCATGTAAACCACGTTCCCGTACTTGATTATTCTAAAAGCAGTCGTGTATAGTGGTATGATAACAGGTACAAATTACTTTGCGTTGTGCGATTGTACATAAGAAAAAGTTGTTGTTTACAGCCACAGTTTATTCCAAACTCATGCAAAATGAAAGCACTGGGAATAATGCAAGGCATTCTGATTAGATGATCATCGTAATTCATTTTTGCCTTTTTCATTCTGATATAGCATCGTTCTTGCAATTAGGCATATCTATGGTTTCTATCTTGCAACTGGGTCTCCGCCAAAGTTAAGAGGAACATTTTTCAATATAATTTAACTGCGTTCTAATTTGATATATCCTTTAGCAATGTAATGAGATGAAACAAGAAAGACTTTATTGTGAGGTATAAAGAGCTCATAGGGGCAGTTCTTCTTGGAAACGTCTGATGTTCTGACTTGCAGCAATTCCCACGAGACAAATCACCCTTTATTTGAACATCATCTGACTGCCTTTATGTCAACCCTTTATGGATTTAGTGTTAAAACAATGTCAAGGAACTATTTGCTTGAAATAAATTAATGTTAAAAAAAAACTGAATACAAGCATGTCAATCTTTCACTGGTGACGCAACAGTACTGAGTACAAGTGTAAGCGTGAGAATAAGGGCCCGTATTTCGCTGTACAAACTGGGCTAAACTCAAGCACAAGCACTACAAATCATCTTCCGAGAGGTATTTGCAAGTTATTATGTTTAATTAGCATGTTTTGGTTCTCAGAATCTGCTGTTTAAATCGTTGCTGTCGTGAAATTCATTAGTTTTATTTTTAGTAAAAATCAAAGTATTCGAGCTTACACTGAGTCAACGGGTAAAACAAAAAGATTCATTTTCTCCGTGACCTGTGACCTGTGATCTGTGACCCGTGACCCGTGACCCGCAAAAGAAATCCGCCAGTGTAAAATTACTTTTGAAAGGAAGGCCGATCGTTTGCCCCATGAAAAATATACCGTAAATCCTCCATTAAGCTCCCACCCCTCCTCTCAAATAAGCCCCCTCCCATTTCAGAGGAAGAGAAGTTTTTAAGCCCCCTCTCTTTTAAGCCCCCTCCCTCCCCACTTATTTCACATAACCAAGTTAATAAATAATAGACTGTATTTGTAATTAATCACAACTGTAACACTTTATGTGGACTGATCCGGTATGTTTTATTCACGTGCTGAAAGTTCAGATTTGTTTTTGATTTCCGGCTGCATGACCTCCAACTTCATGTGCTTGCGCTTTTCCACCTTGCTTTCTAGTTCTTTATGGATATTATTCATACTATCTTTTGGTTGTTTGAAAAAGCAAGGTTCCCAAGAAGTAACAAAATTATAATATGTTGAGGGAAGAGGTACAAAGTTCAGTTCAACTTTGGAATTTTTGGTGACCCTCCCCTTTTTGGCTACATAAAATTTAATGACCCTCCCCCCATTGGCACCAGACCCCCCCTCTCTAAACAATGACAGGTCTTAGCTTGCTTAAGCTTAACAAAGTGAAATAGCCTTACGCTTAGGCCAGGACCTCTAGCTTATCGCATCAAGTACTTGGAGGTACGGAAGAGGAACATCACTTGCTCACCAATTCGGTCATGCTTGACATTTATTCCGTATATATTAAAGTCCCACCTCCTTTGAGATTGAAGATTTTTGTGAGCGTAAATCCCTGCAGTCTGAACCTGTGCATCCGGCAAGGGTTTGAACTTGTACCAACTGAAGCACTTTTCTTCTCACCGTTTTCATAAGGAATACAAGCCACTAGTGACAACGTGTCACCCAAGCCGAAAATGCTAAAAATGTCTAAGGCGCAAACACTAGATACCAACCCCCCTCCAACCCTAACCCTAACCCTAACAAATCCCTATGGCTTCCGTAGGCCGCCATCTTTGTTTACTTAGTAACCGAGCCTAACAGTGTACCCTCCCCTCCCCTGTAAGGTGATTTTGTCCCGTGTTCAATTTTTGATTTTCATCGAAGACCAAAATTAAAAAGAGGGTTTTGATTTCCAGTTTCTCACACGCGAGCGGTGTGTTCTTTATTCATTCAATGAGAGAAAGATCTAGAGTACGAGGGATTCAATTTTTATAAAATTAGATTTTTAGAATAATGGTGGCAATTTTCGTTTTTGATTTAGGAGGAAAATAAGAAAATCGAAAAAAGGAAAACTGTTTTTATTTTTTGTTTCGTTAGAAAATGACGAAAATTAAAAACAGGTCTCGAGAGTGATTTTTCTTTAATTCGACAATCAAAACTATTGATTTCAATTTTGATTTTTCCTTTTTCAATTTTGTTAAAAATGGAATGAATGGAAGGTGCACGGAAATTGATTTTGATTTTCAATTTTTAATACTGGATGAAAATCAATTGGACGAAAACCACACGGACCCCCACGGACCTCACAAGATAGTTCAAGGAAGAAGCTCAGTTAAATAATAAGGAGCAAGACTTGGCAATTTTGTAAAATTGGATTAGCTGTTGTAATTTCCTTCTACTACTAAGAATCCCCCAAGCACGTTCCTCGTATAAAAACGTAAAGCTTGTGGGATGTGGCTGGAGTGACAAGGATACTTCACGAGTTCATTTCATTGCTTGTTTTATTGATATGTGGGTACTTGAGCCCGAGCATTAGCTATGCCATGCTGATGAGGCCTAACAAGGCCGAAACAGCTGTCCATGGCTGCTAATGCTTGGGCTCAATCTTTGCTTTGGTAGATTTAAGGGGTAATGCCCGCTACCTTGTAGCCTTATTGCCCCTAGAGTGGCGTCAGCTTACTTGATCACATTACTTTGTGAAGTCCCTCGTACAGCCTTGCAGAGCTGGTTCCTTTAATGGCTCCTGTTACCACACTTGCAGCTTCATATTGAACGCTATCAAGTAAAGCTGAGTCACAATCATAACACTTGTTCCAAATAGCATCCCCATATTCCATAAATGGTCTGATTAGACTTTTATACAAGGATGTTAAGGTGGAACGATCAAATTTTATTTAATACATTTTAGAATATTTAATCGCTTAGAAGCTAAGCTTTCTCATACTTCTGACTTATGTGATTTCTCCACGACATATCACTCAAAACGTTAAGCTTAAGTGAGAATGGGACTCAACACCTTTGACGACATTGGAGTTCAGAAACGTGTTTGTTACGCTTCAGAGAAAATACAAACAGGACTCATGGTTACCAGTCGTTTATCAGCCCACACAGATATCTTATCAAAATCGGCAGAATTGAGAAGAGCAGCTCATAAGGCGTTGTAATCAGCAATTTCAAGTAGTGTAGTATTATGGGCATAGATCAAATGAAGGGAGGCGAGATCATCAGTAATATCATTGATGTAAATAAGAAAAAAAAGCGGACCTAACACCGACCCTTGAGGAACTCCAGATTTGACTGTTCGCCAGTCAGAGCATTAGGGAACTTAAGCAACGAGGACGACGACGACAACGAGAACGTCATAAGACAATAGACTTAATGAGCAAAAACAATGGCTCTGCACGTGCGTTTAACATTTTGGTACATTTCTTTGTCGTCTTCTGCATAACAACAACATGAAATGACCAAATTTTGTGTTTTCTCGAGAACGTGAGCGCATGACGGCAAGTTTTTCTTTCATTTCCTAACCTTGACGGCGTTCATAGCAAATTAGTTATCGGACAGTTCGCCAGCATGTTTTAAATTGAGCAATTTCGAATAATCGCGAAAGAGTTACACAAACGAGAAGTTATATTTCGAAATAACGTTTTCGTTGCCGTCGTCGTCGTCGTTGCTTAAGCTCCCTATTGTCCTTCTATAACTGCACGCTGTCTTCGGCTACGCAAGTAACTCTCGAACCATGGAACTAATGGCGATTGCACACCTAGAGCCTCCAACTTACGCAACAAACCAGCGTGCCACACTTTATCAAATGCCCTGCTTATATCTAGGGAGACAGCTCGTACCTCTTTACCAACCTCCAAGGCTTCATAAATCTTGTGAACAAAGGAGATCAATTGGTTCATTGTTTTTTATTATTATTATTATTATTATTATTATTATTATTATTATTATTACAGACATGTACAAAACGAAACTTGCTAATTATTAAATTGTAGCACATACAATATGCCTGCAACCGAAAGACACTACACCTACTTACACTATAAAAGGTTACATGGCAGTGAAATAGAATAATAAAAATAGAATTGATAACAAAAGTAGCTAAATTGGAAACAATAAAGACATAGATAAAATAAAGACATGGGCGCCACTATGAAGCACTTAAACTGGTCAAATACTTGTTCCATTTGCGGTTAAAACTGGATTCATGTCTGGTGAATTTATTGATCTTAAATTCTATTTGATAAATATAATAAACTTTAGAGATAAATAGCCTCAGCGACGGGTGAATAAGTTTGCTCCTGCAATCGTAAATAATTTGCCTGGCAATGATTAGTAGATGGTTAAGTAAGAGAAAATCCTCCTTTCTGTCCCAAATTCCAAAAAGCTTATCCACCTCAGATAGATCTTCAAGTTTAATTTGTATGTTATTGCACCAGTGAATAAATTCCAGCCAAAACCTCTCTGTTATGCAGCATGAAATGAATAAATGCTCAAGGGATTCGCTCTCTTCACCACAAAACGTACATAATGCTGTCGGTTTCAACCCAACTTTGAGAAGAAAGGCATGCATTTGTAACTAAGTATCTGTTCAAAATTTTGTACTGAAACTCGCGCGTTTTTGTCTTCAAAGCTACTGTAAAAGGTAATCTGTAGATCTCCTTCCAATTGAAGCTTGCCTTACCAAATTTTTCCTCGAAATTTGCTTGCGCAGTTGGAGCACACTCAAAGTTGGAGCGTATTTCCCTATAGACAGATTTAGATAGTGCTTTACATAGAGCCACGTTTTGTTTTTTTAAACGTAGTTCAAAATTATCTGTAAGAACAAAGGCCTTTCTACTATTGTGCGTGTTATTTGTTAATGAGTTTCGGTACTGAGCTGGTAAAGCGTCAATGATCCTCATTAAGTAGAAAATCTCTAGAGGTAATAGACCTGATTGAATTAGATTTTTCCGCACCATCAGGTTGTTCTTGTCGTCCACTAGATCCTTTAACCTCACTATACCCTTTTTATAAAGTGAAGAATGATATAATGGATTTTCCATCAACACAAATGTTCTGATTGTTCCATATAATCACCCTAGCTACATCATTACTCATCTGATCGTTTTTCATTTTCGATCCGACTGAGATTTCTGCAAAGCATTTTAGACACTATTCATAGAAATCGGGTAGCTTTATAGGAAGCTTTTTAACATCAAAATCACAGGCCAAGAGTAGCTTTCCACCAACTGGTTTCAAGTAATGCAAAAGGATCAATTTCCAACTGCTTGGTTGAGCTTCGGCTAACTTTTTACAGCACATGATCCGCTGTGTTTTAACAACTGATTCCAAATGTGGCGCTTTCAAACCACCATTCTCTACATCGCCTATTAACGTTGACCTTTTGACTTTATCTTTTCCTTTCCAGATGAATTGAAATATTATCTTATTCGCTTCTTTAATTACATCCTTGTTAACACTTACTAGACCAGCTCTGTACATAAAAATTCAACTTTCTCCATAGGCCTCTATCGTAAGTAAAATGAATCCCCAGAATTTTGATTGCTTTTTTAACTTTGCTATTCGTATTCAAAACAGCTAAATATTTTGGTTCATTGTTGAATTACCAGGCCTGAAACCAGACTGGAGGTTATCAAAGATAACCAATTTCCATCAAAAAATTATACAAGTGAAAAAAAAAAACTTTTTCACAGATCTTGGAAAAACTTGTCAGTAGAGAAACAGGACGGTAATTCACTTTGCGTTGACGGTTGTCATTTTTAAATATAGGAATAATATTTGCAAGCTTCCACTCACTAGGATACTGACCAAGTGAAAAAGACAAATTGATAAAACGAGTAAAATAGACCTGAAAACTCTCACTGCATAACTTAATAACCCTATTGCCAACCCCATCATACCCACATGCCTTAGAGATATCAACGCCCTTCATCAGTTCAAGCATTTCAGGGAGTCTGATAAGTACTTTGTGGTATCCAGTTTTTGTTAAGTAGTTGTGGTTCTCGCGGTGTTCTTTGCACACGCAGACTTACAGCCTTGGTTAGTACCTTGGAAGCTTTTGCTTGGCATCGCGTTTAATATTCCCTTAGTCTAGGCCATTCAACCTGACAAACAGAGGGCGGGTATGACGCTTTACTGGGCCGTAGCCAGACGAAAATAGTTATCGAGGCAAGACCGGTAAAAAGAATTAGTATATACCACACAAGTGAATAGTACTTTTCGCGCGCTCTGATTGGTTAACTCGGAGGTGAATAGCAAGTACTATTTAACGCCGAGCAGCCGGCGCGCGAGATTTTACAATTTCCGACCGCTTGATGGTATATTGTTACACATAAAGTAATGTTTTGGTCCTCTATTATTCAGCTTGTGAGGTATATACTAACACAATTATTCACCTCAGTGTCGGTGAAAGTGGCTCGGTAAATATCCACCACTATTCACCTCCACTTCGGTGAATAATTGTTAAAAAATACACTTCTTTAATATTTATTATTTTTTCAATGTATAGAATCTTACAGGAACGTCAAGAAAATACGTACGCAATTGCGAAAAAAAATTAAATTTTTCGTAAGACACGAAATAAAAGAACAAAAATACCGTAAATTGAACAATTTTACCGACGCAAGTGCCTCGCTTCGCTTCATACTAGCTACGGCCCAGCTTTATAGTTCAACATCGAAATTGGCGGTTTGAAATTAGACGATTCGTATCCTGTAAACAAGAAGCCGAGCCGATGGGAGAATGCATATCGTTGTGCTTCTGGTGACACGATGAAGACATGGTGGCCAAGATGGCCTACCATGGGCCAATGTCGACCACTATGGGATACTACGGCAATGGCCCGATATTAGCCAATATGCTGTGGGTTTAATGCACGAACAACTACCAAAGTAAGCCATCATAGGCCAATGTTTGCCTGTGGTCGATGTTACGTATTGCACGGAGTTGGTGCATGGGAATCCTGAGAGACTGATGAAGCTTGCGTGCGAAATGTTTTTCTTCGTTGCTTACTGAAGATAGCAGGAACACCACTTACGCACGCGAAAGAATCAAAGCTAGCCGCCCACTTGTCTACTATACGTACCCCGGTCTCCTTCGTAGCCATTATTTGGGTCGTCACGCAGAATGAAATAAATGCCTGAATTAAGCTGCCTTGATTTCTCCCTTATCAAGGGGTGTGTGTTTGGGGAGAATCCGAAAACAGATTTGTGATCTCAGATCATATGGATTCCTCACCACCACAAAAAACGCAAGATCCGAAAAAGGATCATTTGCCATGGCAACGCGAGATAAAAAGACAATGATTCATCAATCTGTTGTTGTGAACTGTTGTCTCTCCTGAACATTTCAGCTGCAACAAGATATAACACCAGTCATCACTCAACGCACTCTATCACGTGGATATATTCTACTAAAAGTAGTACTAAGGGTCCATTTAGCTAAAAATCCGCCACAAGAAAAGAAAAAGTTCAGTGATCGATAAAAACATTTGATAAAAACATGCCTGCTTAGTTACAAATCGACGACTTTCAAGGATATTGTTGCACTCAAATTGCTTAGCTATAGCTGCAGGAAGTTGCGTGCAATTGCTGTAAAGTACCTTTTTCGTGTAGTTTTCTTGCGTGAAATTTGCGCAGAAACCTACCCTTTTTCGACCTCCTCGATCAAATGGCGCGAACAAACGTACGGTTCATGTACGGAAACTGTTGGGTACCATTTTGGCACGGAAAACCGCTTGTAAAAAATACTTTTTTTGGATCCTCTTTTCGAATGCTCTGGTGGTGAATCTCAGAAATCGGGATTTGGATTTGATCTGAAATATTCACCCGGAGTGTGGATTTTATTGATTCATGATCCTGTTTTGGATTTCACCCCCCCCCCCCCCCCCCCAAAAAAAAAAAAAAAAACGCTAAATCCATTTTTGGATTCAGAAATCCGGATTTGGATCCCCCCCCCCCCGAACAAAAACGCATCCAAGGTGAAACATCTGAGAACCAACTACAGGGTTTGGATGTCGAGGGCGCAGAAGAGACCCGATGGGTAGAGGATAATTAAGTATTTATAATGTATGTGCAATAAATATATGTAATTAGTCAGTTACATTTTCTTATTATATTTCTACATTTTTTATTATATAATAACAAAAGCAATGCACACGCTCTGATTGGTCAATCGGCTATGGTTTATTGTTCCAAAAATATACCACAAGTGTCTATGGTTTATAGACATGATAAACCACCTGGGATGTTGGAAGAACACTCGAGCCGCAGGCGAGTGACTTACGAATTCTTCGAGTGTTCTTCCAACTCCCAAGTGGTTTGTCAGCTTATAAACCGTAGAAACCTGAGTAAAATTGTTTAAATAATGAATGTGGATTTTATCAGTTATGGAAGTAGGTTTTTTATGAATTTTTAATCCATTGTAAACTAAGCAAATTCAGCCATTTGACTGCAGTGTATTAAGTGAAATAAACCAACTATCTTTATCTAAAATGTGGGACCCTCAACAATAGAAGTAGCAGCTCAAGTGACAAAAGTCTATCAGTCATCCGGTGACAATTCTCTTATACTATTGCACAGGGAAGCCGGTTAATGCATAAGTAGTAGCATGGAAGTGTTTTGTGGAAAGAATTAACCTCCTTCCTGTGCTACGTTTTCTGTCATTTACTAGGCTGGAGCCACTATGATTGTATCGAGCAGTGCTGTGTGTGCCACAAAAAAGGTGTCGTACTGTATTTCGAAATGAAGTCGGCGATCAATTCCGGTGAAGTCACAGCTTTGGGGGGATTTTTGTGGGGTGGGCTTTTTTCATTTTAGGATACTTCACAAATTAATGTGATCAGGTAAGCTGGCGCCACTCTAGGGGCACTAAGGCCACAAGGTAGCGGGCATTACCCCTTAAATCTACCAAAGCAAAGATTGAGCCCAAGCATTAGCAGCCATGGACAGCTGTTTCGGCCTTGTTAGGCCTCATCAGCATGGCATAGCTAAAGCTCAGGCTAAACTACCCACATATCAATAAAACAAGCAATAAAAACGTAAAGCTTGTGGGATGTGGTTGGAGTGACAAGGATACTTCACAAATTAATGTGATCAAGTAAGCTGAAGCGACTGTAAGGGAATTTAGCCCTCATTAACGGGGGGCTTAATAGCCGTTTTCGTCTTAAAATTAAAGATTATTTCATAAAGAACAACAAACAATATTATGTGTTTGAGTGTACATTGGTTTAAAAACGTGACATATTTGAGTAAATAAACGCAAGTATGTAGTGTTCAGTGCTTGCCTTTTCATTGGCAGTTTCCGTCGAACTAAACAATAACATAATAATCAGAAAGCAAATCTTAAATTTTTCATGGCACGGAGAAAGCCGCAAAACTAACTAAAAAACTCGTTTTATCCTCATTTATTGGGCTGCGATTCTCATAATGCGCATGACCTGAACAGCAAAAACAGTCCCAAACGCACAGTGGAAATGTGTCGCATTTTAAACTGTTGTGTCCCAAAGTGGGTAATTAAAACCTACCTGACGCGTGGATATGTAAGCCGTTTTGGTCGCTGTTCTCCTCATTACGGTAGCACTCTACGTCGAAGATCAAGGACGTTTGTGTAAGTTTTACTCTCTTTCCTTTATTTTCCTTTTTTCTTGCGGTGACCCTCCCAGGGACTTATGCTCAGTCTTCTTTAACTGTAACCTGGGGTAAGCCACGTCTTTTGTACGCCTTTTACTTCTGATCTGTCCTTGGCGGTCACCCATCAGTTTTTCTTGACCTGTTCACCAGGTCTTTACTTTCTTTTCTTTTCTTCGGCTTTTCCCGCGCCTTTACACCCGGCGGGCCTGCCTTCCCTTGTTGG
The DNA here is from genome assembly GCA_016490735.1 of Pachyseris speciosa. Classification (NCBI taxonomy): domain Eukaryota; kingdom Metazoa; phylum Cnidaria; class Anthozoa; order Scleractinia; family Pachyseridae; genus Pachyseris; species Pachyseris speciosa. The sequence goes on from JAEMWC010000010.1 coordinate 1,874,231, forward strand.
ATTGTGGGCCTTGTCCGGGTAATTGTCACGCTTTGTACGCTTATTGCATTAGCTGTTGTAGTTTATAGCTCTTGGGGATATTGCCTGAGTAACTTCTCTTTTTACCGCGCCTTTGCGCCCGGCGGGCTTGCCGTTCCTTGTTGGATGAATTTGTGGGCCTTGTCTTCATGTGTAATAGTTACGCTTTGCATGCACGCTTATTGCATTAGCTGTTTTAATAGTTTTGGGGGTTTTCCTTAAGTAACTTTCCTTTTTCGCATTCTACTTTTTTCGTTTCGATTTTTGCCTTTTTTCACTGTTTATTCTGTCAAATTGCTTGACAGTTTTTCCCGCGTCTTGGTCTTGGCCTTGTTCGGGTAATATTCTCGCTTTGCAGGAGAACTAGCTTTGCGTTCCCAAAATGAATTATTTGATGATTGGATTTCAGTTTGAAAGTAGTTTCCAGATTTTCTATGGTTACGAAATTAACACTGAAACAGTATCCGAAAACAACAAAGGATATACAGTTCAATTTCCTTTCATCCTGAACTATTCGAAGATCTTCAAACTAATATCGAATATTTTTCTTGCCGAGAATCAATCCCCCTCGTCGATGATTTTTATTCGAGAAGAGGATAGCAAACGATCAATCCGAATTTTCGCTCCGCTCCACTCAGATAAATAGTTTTGACAACGAAACAACAAGTGATTTAAGGGAGATGAGAAAAATGAAGATTGCATGGTAATTAAAAGTTAAATTTGGAGGTTAAAAATTAATGGACAAACACCGAACAGGTTGTCCTCAACCTGGAGTACACCCATTTTGTAGTAGACTGTCCGAGTGTTTGTGTGCCTTACTATTACTTTTTAATTTCTTCGTCAAATAACTTGATTGTTTCATCAACATCCAGGTATAACACCCCCTTAAAAAGGTGGTAGGATGAGATGTGCGTGTACTGAAAAAAGTTTCGGTGGGCTTGAAGGATTTTGAAAGTTAAAATTCGAGGTCCTTGAAAACCTCGATGTCGAGGAAAACAGCGCGTGCTGATGACATTTCACAAGTGAAATTGATTGTATGGTGGAAGGAGTTAGCGAACTTTACGAAATCAGAAACTTCTGTAATACGGTTGTTCCACAGTGAAACCATGTCATCAATATATCTTTTCCAAACGAGAGGTTTGTGTATACTAGCCATTAGTAGTCGTTTTTCGAGATCTGCTTTAAATTTGGCAGAGAAAGTGACAGCCATTTTTAGTTTCCATGGGTTTGTACGAAATGCTATCAGTTGAATTAGAAAGAATTTTCTTCAAGTATGAGCTGAACGAGTTAACGTAAATCGTTGCTGGGAATTGGAGAATTGGCAGATTATGCTAATAGTGGCCCTCGTAGCAGCGGCAAATAACATGAATTCCTTCTGTTTTGAGGAATGTTAGTTTAGAAGAAACTAACACGTCCAGAGTGCCTTTGGAAGTTGCGTGTTTTCGATTAAATTGATAAGATCAGTGGTGTCTTAAAGTATGACTCTTGTTTGATAGCGATGGGTTGTAATGAGTCCATGAAACTGGAAATACGTTCTGTAGGGCCGCTACTACCAGAAACAATTTGCTGTTGCTATTACTATTACTATTACTATTACTATTACTATTACTATTACTATTACATTACATTACTATTACATTACATTACTATAACATTCTTAATTCTGTTTCCCGGCAGGGCTGTCAATTTCAGCTTTATAATAACTTTATTCATATGTTGTTCCCGTGTTTTTGTTCCACCCGACTCGACTAGCTCTGCTATACTCGAGTGGGCAAATTGTGATTTCGTTGAAATAAGTCGTAAGTAGAAGTTGTTGTTGTGTTCGGTATTGACGGCCAGGGGAGGGCTACTTAAATAATGGGGGAAAGGAGGAGGGGTTGACGTGAAACCCCTTAAATCTTAATGCTAACAATAATACCAATCTTAATCCTGTATTCCTTGAAAATCAGTGTCAAACATTGTCAACTAGTAGGAAGCTACAGTGGGAGAACTTACGTTTCTGATAAGAATTTTTTTCAATGAATGTTTTTAAACCAATAGGGAAATCCCTGTCTCTTTCTCTGTCTTGGCTTAATATGAGGTGGCTTAACTCCTCAAACCAGTTCTCTTTATCAGAATTGCAAAAACAAAAAAAAAAGGAAACAGACAGACAGAGGAGAGAGAGATAAATAAAAAAAGGATGTAATATATTAACAACTAGTCTCTTTGCCAAGGTTTCTGACTGACAAAAAAAGAGATTATAACAAAATAAGGACTCCGAAAAAGATGGTACGGTGTTGAACTTACAAGGAAAGCCAGCTAGGAAGGTGTGAGACACATGAATGATTACTCGGGCCGTAAGGCATCTAGTCAAGGATTCGGCTCTGTTCTTTTTTATTAGTCTTCGTTTCTTGATGTTCCCAGTGCACGTGTCCAACACGCACCACGGCACAGAAGCAATTCATGAATAAAAAAATGTCAATGAGAATTTTTTTTGGTGAAAATATCAGAGATAAAACCCATCATACTACCCCTTTAACTTAACATGTTTTTTTTTTCAATGTGATATTTAAAACTCCCAACTTTCAGCATTAGTTTTGGACAGCAAATAACAGGGCCGTGCCATCTGTAATGTCAAATGTCATGTATTAGCAAGAAAATTCAGCCATCAGACTTGCTCAAGGGAGTGTACACTGTTGCTGTTGCTATTGCTATTACTTTTACTATTCCTATATTACTATTACAATTACATTACTATTACTATTACATTACTATTAACATTCTTAATTCTGTCTCCCGGCAGTCGATGTGATATTTAAAACTCCCAACTTTCAGCATTAGTTTTCGACAGCAAATAACATGGCCGTGCCATCTGTAATGTCAAATGTCATGTATTAGCAAGAAAATTCAGCCATCAGACTTGCTCAAGGGACTGTACACTGTTGCTATTGCTATTGCTATTACTATTACTATTACTTATTACTATTACATTACTATTACTATTACATTACTATTAACATTCTTAATTTTGTCTCCCGGCAGTCGATGTGATATTTAAAACTCCCAACTTTCAGCATTAGTTTTCGACAGCAAATAACATGGCCGGGCCATCTGTAATGTCAAATGTCATGTATTAGCAAGAAAATTCAGCCATCAGACTTGCTCAAGGGACTGTACACTGTTGCTATTGCGATTGCTATTACTATTACTATTACCATTACATTACTATTACATTACTATTACTATTATATTACTATTAACATTCTTAATTCTGTCTCCCGGCAGGGCTGTCAATTTCAGCTTTATAATAACTTTATTCATATGTTGTTCCCGTGTTTTTGTTCCACCCGACTCGACTAGCTCTGCTATACTCAGTGGGCAAATTGTGATTTCGTTGAAATAAGTCGTAAGAAGGGCTGCTTAAATAATGGGGGAAAGGAGGAGGGGTTGACGTGAAACCCCTTAAATCTTAATGCTAACAATACTACCATTCTTAATCCTGTATTCAATACTGGATTAACAATGGTAAAAATCAAAAATCAAAATCAAACAGTGTCAAACATTGTCAACTAGTAGGAAGCTACAGTGGGAAAACTTACGTTTCTGATAAGAATTTTTTTCAATGAATGTTTTTAAACCAATACGGAAATCCTTGTCTCTTTCTCTGTCTTGGCTTTATCAGGTGGCTTAACTCCTCAAACCAGTTCTCTTTATCAGAATTGCAAAAACAAAAAAAGGAAGGCGGTAGGTTAGTAATGTATTAACTTCAACTTCAATGGTTTGAAGTTTGCACCTCTTACTTAATTAACAGGGATTTCAAGAAACATAATTGCTTATAATTATTGTTACAAGCAATAATGAAATTTGTACTTTCGACTGGATATAAATAACAATAATCTCAAACTAACTTTCTTTCAATTGCGACAAGAGACTTGTAAAATAAATTGATATAATATTGATTTGTTAAGCAAGGCGCAAAGTAGCGGATAAATTAAAACTGATTGATCAGTTTTAGTCCCTAAACAGAAACGTTTAGTCTCAAAAACACCGGCTCCATACGGGTACCATTTGGACTCTTTGACTATCTTCAGGCAATTAAATTAGCAGCCAATTTACTTACCAATTACAGAACTACTTCCTTCTTCCTGTTGACGCCTGAGTTTTGAATTGGTGGTTTCCATGTGGATTTGGGTGATGAGGGATGAGCAACTGATTTCCTTATGTTTGCGAACAAGTATCTCAAACGCATTGTTTTAGCAACATTATCAAAATCCTTTAGTAAGGATTTGTTAGAGTAAAGAACAGGCCGGGAGTAGGTATGAATTTAAGACCTCTAAAAAGGAGTTTAACCTCATCATTTGAATGAGATTTTCGTGAGAAATTTGATGTATTTCTCGTTCTTTGCTCTAGCTATATAGGTTAAAACAGCTTAAAGATGGCTCGTCTATGATAGCGTTTCTTATGACCCTTAATAATGTTTCGTGTGGAGCCCTTAGAGTCAGAGGACGAAACACCAGTATAAGGTTCAACTCTACTTTTATTTACATTCATTGCCTTACTTACTTGACACAACATTTCTTGTAGCTCGAATAATTGAGCATACATAAAAGCGAGATTACAGTTTTAAACTAGTTTGTTGTTGGCGTGGTTTCTGGTTCCTTGGGACCTCTGCTGGTCCGGGTGCAGGTCTTGGAGTAGCTACTGCTGGCTGAAATTTCCTGGTTGTTTGCAGCTGGCTTCTTTTCCTGCTGTTTAATCAGACTTAAGAGTTCCGCTAGGGCTTTGTGACACATTTGGTCAAGGGCAGTCTGGAATGCTTTGTCGAACGTGATGTGTCCTTTAAGTCTATACTGCAGTCCGTAGGGACACACGCAGTTCCTCGAGTATTCTCATCATCGGAACTGCTTTCCAGATCGATGTATTTAACTGTGACAATTCGGTTAGTGGTATTGATAACAATGCAGTGCCATTTGCAAATACCTGGTTCTTTTAAATCTATTTGATTTTTGATTTAGCTTTCCAAAACAGTTCACTTGATTTATCATGGACACTGCTGCGTCTGGTGCCCATCTGGTTTCTGATTGATGCCAAACAGAATGGTTTCTCTTGGTATAATATTCAGAGCAAGGTGACTGGTTTAGTTAACTAGAGAATTTATGGGAGAGTCCAGTATTTGATTGACACAAAGGAATTATTTAAAGGTGACTGGTTTAGTTCAACGAAACCTTATCACTGGATAATTTAGAGAGACCAGTATTTGATTAACGCAAAGGAACATTTGAAGGTAACTGGTTTAGTTAACTGGAACCCTTTTAATGGACACCCCTGCGGAGCGTCATAGTTTTACGTTGTTATACTGCGTAACGTCGTCAGCGTTCAAGTCCTTTTTGCATCATCGGAACTGCTTTGCAGATCGATGTATTTAACTGTGACAATTCGGTTAGTGGTATTGATAACAATGCAGTGCCATTTGCAAATACCTGGTTCTTTTACGAATCCGAGATCCGTGCTTCAAAGTTTCTAGTGTTCGAAATGGCCAAGTATTCGGCTGTTCGTTGTAAATATCTCATGATTTGAAAATTGAAAGTCTTCAGACTCCTACCTTGTGGATTACATTGTACGCAGCTTTCAGCCTCCTTGTCATATTTTTGCGTGGTTTTTCGCCTTGATACAGTGTAACGGTGTCGGGGCTGAATTCCATTTCTCTGTCATTAAAACCACCTAGCGGATCGATATATCTAATCCTCACAGTTGCGTCCATGGTTTTCATAACCCTGCAGGGCCATTAGGAGATTCCTGGTTGTTTCACGAAACAGAGATTCATACTTTAAAGTTTGTCCTCTTAGTTGATCATTCTTGTGCCGAGCTGGTTTCTGGTTGATTCCAAACAGAATGGTTTCTCTTGGCATAATATTTAGAGCAAGGTGACTGGTTTCTTTTAAATCTATTTGATTTTTGATTTAGCTTTCCAAAACAGTTCACTTGATTTATCATGGACACTGCTGCGTCTGGTGCCCATCTGGTTTCTGATTGATGCCAAACAGAATGGTTTCTCTTGGTATAATATTCAGAGCAAGGTGACTGGTTTAGTTAACTAGAGAATTTATGGGAGAGTCCAGTATTTGATTGACACAAAGGAATTATTTAAAGGTGACTGGTTTAGTTCAACGAAACCTTATCACTGGATAATTTAGAGAGACCAGTGTTTGATTAACGCAAAGGAACATTGCTTTAGTTAACTGGAACCCTTTTAATGGACACCCCTGCGGAGCGTCATAGTTTTACGTTGTTATACTGCGTAACGTCGTCAGCGTTCAAGTCCCTTTTTGCATCATCGGAACTGCTTTGCAGATCGATGTATTTAACTGTGACAATTCGGTTAGTGGTATTGATAACAATGCAGTGCCATTTGCAAATACCTGGTTCTTTTACGAATCCGAGATCCGTGCTTCAAAGTTTCTAGTGTTCGAAATGGCCAAGTATTCGGCTGTTCGTTGTAAATATCTCATGATTTGAAAATTGAAAGTCTTCAGACTCCTACCTTGTGGATTATATTGTACGCAGCTTTCAGCCTCCTTGTCATATTTTTGCGTGGTTTTTCGCCTTGATACAGTGTAACGGTGTCGGGGCTGAATTCCATTTCTCTGTCATTAAAACCACCTAGCGGATCGATATATCTAATCCTCACAGTTGCGTCTATGGTTTTCATAACCCTGCAGGGCGATTAGGAGATTCCTTGTTGTTTTACAAAACAGAGATTAATACTTTAAAGTTTGTCCCCTTAGTTGATCATTCTTGTGCCGAGCTGGTTTCTGGTTGATTCCAAACAGAATGGTTTCTCTTGGCATAATATTTAGAGCAAGGTGACTGGTTTTTTTAAAATCTATTTGATTTTTGATTTAGCTTTCCAAAACAGTTCACTTGATTTATCATGGACACTGCTGCGTCTGGTGCCCATCTGGTTTCTGATTGATGCCAAACAGAATGGTTTCTCTTGGTATAATATTCAGAGCAAGGTGACTGGTTTAATTAACTAGAGAATTTATGGGAGAGTCCAGTATTTGATTGACACAAAGGAATTATTTAAAGGTGACTGGTTTAGTTCAACGAAACCTTATCACTGGATAATTTAGAGAGCCCAGTATTTGATTAACGCAAAGGAACATTGGTTTAGTTAACTGGAACCCTTTTAATGGACACCCCTGCGGAGCGTCATAGTTTTACGTCGTTATACTGCTACCTAGCGGATCGATATATCTGATCCTCACAGTTGCGTCCATGGTTTTCATAACGCTGCAGGGCCATTTGGATATTCGTGGTTGGTTGTTTCACGAAACAGAGATTCATACTTTATAAAGTTTGTCCCCTTAGTTGATCATTCGAGTGATCGTCAACAGTCCACTGAAAAATCTAGCCAAGATTTCATTCAATCGAAAAGTGTCCTTACATACAATACATACATACTTATCCTCTCCCCGTTGGGCTTCTCAGGGATAGTTTACATCACTGGCCGGTTGACTTGACCAGACTGCTAGTGCAGTTTACAATTAATGAAGTAACTAATGAGTGCCCCCGTATTATAGATATCTAGGACAGACCCTAGGGGTGGTCACAGCCAGAGTTTTGTTACGTCCCTAGTGGTTCTTTTACGTCCACAGAATCAGATTAAGTGAAAGTACTGTGAGACGGGGCCTACGGTTTATCGTCCTTATCCGAGAAGACTAGAAAGTCTAACCATTTGCAGATGTCATTACACAGGCAGCACTTTCTCCTCAGGTATTTTAAAGACCCTGAGTGTTGGTCCGGCCGGGGTTAGAACCCGCGACCTCCCGCATGGTAGTCCGGTGCTGTACCACTGAGCTAACCGGTCTGCGGTCTTCGTCTAATGAATCTTTGAAATCTGATGATTTTTGACTTAAGTCTCCAAACAAGCTCACTTCAAAACTCATGGACACTGCTGCCTCTTGTGCCGAGCTGGTTTCTGGTTCATTCCAAACAGAATACTTTCTCTTGGCATAATATTCAGAGCAAGGTGACTGGCTTAGATAACTAGAGAATTAATGGTAGAGCCCAGTATTTGATTGACACTAAGGAATATTTGAATGTCACGGGTTTAGTTAAACGGAACTTTATCACTGGATAATTTAGAGAGTCCAGTGTTTGATTAACGCAAAGGAATATTTGAAGGTGATTGATTTAGTTAACTGGAACTCTAACTTAAAATACAAGTATAAGCCAGGGTTCTTAACTGGTCACTACGAGAGACCAATGTTCGTGTCTTTCCTGTAAATATCCGTAGTTGCTCTATCGAGAGAAATCTCCATGAAATGAACGTTGTCACTCTCAATTTTCTCTGCACTTAGAGCAGAGCTGCAGATTCTATTTTGTGCGGAATACATGGCAAGAAATGAGGGACACGCGTGCCACACTTAGAAAAATCACGCTAAAAACATGCGGTCAGATCAGAAGTGAAGAAAATTAAATTTTTTGACATACCTCTCTAAGCGTTTGACTTTTCCACTGGTATCAATCTGATCCTGTTTCTTAACATGGATAGTCGTTCTTTCACACAAAAATTAGTCACTTTCCAGCTTTATCTGCCACGGTTTTGAACTTTGAAGTTAAGTTTTCTTCTTTGGTGAGAAAAGTATGGCTCTTTCGTTGTCGTGACTTAATGAGATGAGTTAGCTGTTCAAAACAGCTGCAGTTCTCTTTATCTGAAAGACAAAAGGAGAAAATGCGACTCGATGAGTGAGATATAAATGAAGAGGGATATCTATACAACTAGTCTCTTTCCCTCACGGTTACCAACTTAAAACAAGAACAATTATAACAAAATAAAGATTCCCAAAAAACATCTTGCTAACTTAAAATACAAGTATAAGCCAGGGTTCTTAACTGGTGAAAGAGGCCAATTTTCGTGTCTCTTCTGTAAATATCCGTAGTTGTTCTATCGAGAGAAATCTCTATGAAATGAACGTTGTCATCCTCAATTTTCTCTTCCTCCAAGAGCTGCACATTCTATTTTGTGCGGAATATGCTTCTTGGTATTCTCCTCTGGGTTATATGGTGCATTTCTCTCCTCGTGAGCCTGAACATTCTTGTAATGCTGTTTGTGAATTGCGGTCAGTTCCTGTTGACTGCTCTAACGATCAGGTTCGTACTCTACGGACCGTTATGTCAAAATTCAAATTACTTTGCAAGTTTTGGAACTTACTGCGAGATATCTTTTGCTACTTGTCCAATTTCTCCAACTTCGCCAAGTTTTTTTTCGAAGAAACGTTCGCATCCCTCTTTTGTGCTTTTCGAACTACGGTAAAAAGCCAAAAACAATATATGAGGACGATGGTTTTTAAAAAAAGTAGAGAGGAGAGGGGGAGGGATTCCATTCCCTACCCCGCACTTTCCCTACTCGTAACGAAAATTGTAGTTCTGAATATACTACTTTTAATAGTAGTAATTGTAGAACTGAAACTGAAGTGAACAATATTGATGACGAAAATAAAATAGTAAAAATGGTAATTATATAATCAAATTAGTGTGAGTGAGGATTATGAAGGCCTGCTCGCTAGTCGTTTTGAGGACTGATATAACTGTGTCCTGTTATGAGGGGCCTGAAGGGCTCATGAATGGCCTCACGGCTTATAAGGATCGTAACTTGCAGGGTAAAACAAAGGGACAAAAGGTAGCACCTGTAGACCTTGCACCGAAGCCTCAACGAAGTCCCGGTCGTCACGATTTACTACCTGTTTAGTGTGATTAAGCCTGTGACTGAGACGCCGCCCCTCTAATTAATCATGGCTACGTTTCTCACGCCTCATGCTAATATGCTGCGGGGTGCAAACAAGAGACCGTTTTTTTTTTTTTTGCACTGGTTGTCTGCCTTTCCTCCTCTTGGTATTTTGGTGGTTTCCCCTCCTAGTTCCTCCCACCTCTCTAGTTAAATGACTTAAATGCCTTTTTTTTCGTGTATTTAAGCACTTTTCCTTAAAAACGAAGCCAAGATTTCGTTCAATCAAAAAGTGTCAAAAAATTGACGTCCTTGGTCCAGTAAATCTTTGAAATCGTTTTGATGATTTTTGACTTAGTTCTCCTAACAAATTCACTTGATCAATGACACTGCTGCTTCTGGTGCCGAGCTGGTTTCTGGTTGATTCCAAACAGAATGGTTGCTCTTGGCATAATATTCATAGCAAGGTGACTGGCTTAGTTAACTGGATAATTTATTGGAGAGCCCAGTATTTCATTAACGCAAAGGAATATTTGAAGGTGACTGGTTTAGTTAAACCGGGAACCTTATCACTAGATAATTTAGAGAACCCAGTATTTGATTAACGCAAAGGAATATTTGAAGGTGACTGGTTTACTTAAAATGGAGCCTTATCACTGGACACCCCTTCGAAGCGTAATATTTTTACGCTGTTATATCGCGTAACGTCGTCAGCGCTGAGCTCCTTTTTTGCATCATCGAAACTGCTTTGCAGGTCGATGTATTTAACTATGACAATTGGGTCAGAGGTATTGATAGCAATGCAGTGCCATTTGCAAATACCTGGTTATTTTATCCATGCTTCAAAGTTTACCGCCTAAGTTGATCGTTAAAGTTGGTCGTTAACAGTCGAATGAAAAATCAAATCAAACTTCCAAATTAAAACATTGCATTAGCTGCTGATTGGCGACAGCCTTGTTCCGAGGCGTGAAAGCGCTTAATCGCCCCTTTGACATCTTTTATGTGTGTGTGTTTTCATGTTCGAAGTGGTATTTGAAACTCCCAACTTTCAGCAGTATTTTCCGACAACAAATAACGGACCCTGGCCATCTGTAATAATAAAAAAAAGGACATGTATCAGTAAGAAAACTCAGTCGACAAACTTAAGGGAGTGTTCGTCATTGAGGTAGGGAGGGGGTCTTGATTTTTAAGGAAAACAGAATAAAGAATGGTGTTATTGTAAGTATTATGTTTTAAGAGGTTTCACGTCAAACGTTGTCAAAACGTAGGGGACTACAGTGGGAAACATTACTTTTCTGGTAAGAATTTTTTCCATTGGAGATTATTAAAACGATATGGAAACTCCTTTCTCTTTCCTTGTCGTGGTTTATAATGAGATGAGTAATTACCTCCTCAAACCAGTTCTCTTTATCAGAATTGCAAAAAAGAGGAAACAGACAGATAAGAGAGATACAAATAAAAAGGAATATGCTCACCCATGTGTTTTAACCTAACTTTAGAGGAGACCTGTGTACTAGTAAGCGATAGCTCATTGAACATGGATCGATGAACAGCAAAAATACTCAGGCTAACTACCTTAAAAATGCTCTTCTGTGAAATAAAAGTGTTACCTCTCCAGTGGATGTTGTTAAACCGTTATGGAAATCCCTGTCTTTCGTTGTCGTGGCTCTATGAGCCGACTTAACTCCTCAAACCAGTTCCCTTTATCAGAATTGCAAAAAGAGAAACAGACGGATAAGAGAGATACAAATAAAAAGGGATATGCACACCCATGTATTTTGACGTAACTATTATAAGGCTGAAACAGGACGCAACTATCAGGCTTCTTTCATTTATTAACGCCAAATAAAAGGCGTGTAAGCTCACCTTGTTTTTATACACACACCATTCACCTTATACTTTTTTTGTAGTTGATCTGAAATATAATAAACGAAACGTATTAAATTAAACATCTAGTTATGATCTAGAATTTTTTTGTTCAAAATATCAGATATAATACCCATCATACTGCCCCCTTACAGGGTTTTTTTCGACGTGGTATTGAAAACTCCCAACTTTCATCATTATTTTCCAGTGGATGTTGTTAAAACGATACGGAAATCCCTGTCTCTTTCGTCACGCAATAGAGCGCTTTTCAATTGAGTGTCGTAAAACCAAAACCAAAGCAATTATTCTGACCAATCACAACAGTAGTAAGCAGAGCTATGAGCCAATCAGAATACGAAGCAATTACATGTAGCCGGCGCAAAGCGCGGGAAAATACGCGCGTGCAAGTCACGATTGGTTTTGGTTTTGCTTCTCATTGGTTGAGAAAGTGGCGCGAGTTTTCCTTGCCAATCACAGAGCGAAGCAATGCAAAACCAAAGCAAAACGAAATTACTTTCGACACTCAAAAGTGACAACTAAACTGTAACGCGACTAAATGAAACCGGATGGTAAATAATAGTGCACAAAGGAAACTAATATGAGAAATGTACAATACAGTAGCTGTTTGAAACTAACAGCTTCTTTTACTTGTTGTGGTTTCTCTCCATTATAAATGGTAACGGCGTCAGTGTTCCATTCTGTTTCGACATTATTAAAACTTCCCTGCGGATCGATGTACTTTACGGTCACTATTGATTCCGTAGTGTTTATGGCCCTGCAGGGCGATTTTTAAATCCTTTCCTCTTTTACGAAACTGAGATCCATTCTTTTTAAGTTTCTTCTGAGCTGATCGTCAACAGTCTGATCAAATGAAAATTTCACTTGGCGACCCCCCTCCTCCTCCTCCTCCTCCTCCTCCTTCTTTCTTCTTCTTCTTCTTCTTCTTCTGACGCTTCTTCTGACCCAGTGGAATGTCGTCTGGACAGTGAATGATCAGTTTACGATAGCTATGAGATGAAGCTAACATTAACAAAGGTAATTTAAAGGGACTTACCTCCCTGATTCCCACCAGCACTGTACGCTGGAGGGGACGGCGCAAGCTGGCGATTGGCTGGAACTATGATCGGGTGTTGGAAAAGCTCTTCCTCGTCACTACTGTCGCCAACCGGGGAACGTTCAATTTGTGGCCCCCTTCGTTGATATTACAAAAGCATTTTGCACTGACTATGCTATATTTTCCTGCGACGATAAAACTTGCGTAGCATAAGGCTGCACTCTTAATTGCTTGACTGTTTATCTGTGGACATGGATGTCTAGTGCTGGACATTTTACAACTGGTTTGGCTAGAATCAAGTGCTTTATTTTAAAAGAAACGGACTTGTCATGTACAGCGGTTAATGAAAGGTTTGTGGTCTGGTACTTGACGTCGTGCGCCATGAAACCTTCTTAAGTTTGAATCTTCCAGTCGTCGATGTCAAGTGTAGAATCAGTGGCTTCATCCATAAAAATAACCTCAGTAAATGGCGTGATCGTGGCTTTGTTGAATGTTTTTGGCTTGGTTACTGTAGCGACGTTTCCATGGTGCACCGGACCGAGTACAGGAAAGAACAAACTTGTTTTTCCACTGTTGGCGTCTTCTATAAGGCAGGGGACCTTATCTGTATGCCTCTTACTGTTGTATCCTTGAAGGCGCACGAAATCTGATATGGTATACTTTATTTAAATCAACCGAGTACAGGAAAGAACAAACTTGTTTTTCCACTGTTGGCGTCTTCTACAAGGCAGGGGACCTTATCTGTATGCCTCTTACTGTTGTAGCCTTGAAGGCGCACGAAATCTGATATGATATACTTTATTTAAATCAAAGAAACACGCTAACCCCAACAACACTTAGCTGGTTTCCATAGAGGGCCTCTTTGTACAGACATAATTAAAAGAGACTAAAGCTAATGATACGAGAAAATTAACAGTTACAAACTAAATATTAAAAAGTATTAGGATAGCGGGAAAATTGCGCGCGCACATTTGCATAAAAATGTAATGAATGGAAGCAACAAGGATCTCAAATTTGGGCGTCAGGATAATATAAAGGATATAATCTCATCTCTGGATTGCTAATCTCATCACCTGTAGTGTTGCATACTTCTCAACGATAGCACCGTGGCGTTTCAAGAATTAAATTAACGATTTACGAAGCAGAGTAGATTTGAAGCCTTGGTGAAGGAGATTTGATGAAAGTCGGTGAAGTCTATCAATAAAATCCAGTTTCGATGTGCAAAGTCTAGCATATCTCACTAATTGAGATATGAAAACACCATAGGCCGGATTGGCGGGAATGTTGCCGTCCATGTGAGGAAAACTGACAATCCGAAATGAGAAGTCATCCCTCTTATCGTAGACACTGAGATGAAAAGGAGTGTTGTTATCACCATTCCTTATTCTTGTGTCTAGATAACAAACTTCATTTAATGTCAAGGTAATGTCCTTTAGTTCCAGTTCCGACGCGTAAATAGCGCTGATGTAATTTCCGAAATTCTCATTGTTGACGCTGAATAAATCATCAATGTAACGAAAGGTGCTGCTAAATTGGACGGCTATGGTTGGACAGATATGTGGGTACTTGAGCCTGAGCATTAGCTATGCCATGCTGACGAGGCCTAACAAGGCCGAAACAGCTGTCCATGGCTGCTAATGCTTAGGCTCAATCTTTGCTTTGGTAGATTTAAGGGGTAATGCCCGCTACCTTGTGGCCTTAGTGCCTTTAGAGTGGTTTCAGCTTACTTGATCACATTAATTTTTGAAGTATCCTTGTCACTCCAGCCACATTCCACAAGCTTTACGTCTTCATTGCTTGTCTTTTTGTGACTTTGCTTCGATTAGATGCTCTACTGCACTCGCCAAAGGGATTTGAAGCTTTGGTTGACGAGGGTAATTCGTACAACCTTTTCATTACCGTAGGCCTCTAACTCTTGTGTAAAAAAGTCGTCACCAGTGACATCCCCTGCTTCCTGTGTATAACATTGCTGATACGAGGACCTGACGAGTTCCTCCATATAGTGGTTCTTGTGGTCTTTTAAAACTATGTAAAGTTCTTTTGTAGTTGTGGACTCCTTTCAGTCTTAAAACTGGACCTAAATGGCATTCTCGCAGTAGGGATTATAATGGCAGCTATGAAGGAAAAAAGCATTTCCAATAATTTTTTCTGGAGTATCTATTACTTAAAGTTATGATTTGGAATAATTTGGGAACTCACGGAAAAACATAAATTCCATCAAGGGGTCCCAAGGGAGCATTTTAAAAGCAGTTTTTGATTGACATCGCACAATAACGTAGCTCCGATTGGCTCTGTAGTAAATTTTCACGTGAATCCAGCTGATCTTCGCTAACAATGAGAAAGGAATGTGCCACTCGTTTCAGCAGACGTTCGTTGGGTAGGAAAGATTGCGTGGTGAGCCAAAAGAGCGCCTGCAAAAGAGGCTAGGGAGCCCGTGGACATTTGCTCGAGAGTGTGCCTCAAGTTTCTGGCACCATGGTCAGAGTCATAGTCGTCTTCACTCCCGTTTTCGTCTGAACTGGGCATTTCGTCACCATCTTGGACGGTTTCTGCATCACAGTCCTCATCTAAGAGCTCGAGTGTTCGCAGAACGTCCTACTCTTCTTCATTGAGGATCATAAATTGATCCTTCACCTGCGATTCTAGGTCCTCTTCTTCACTACGTCGCGGTCGCTTGACCTCGTTGCTTGTTTGGAGGCCCACACGACACATTCCATAGGGTGTTTACGAAGCCTCTGCGGATTTTTCCCTTGGGTTGGTCTTCTTAATCTCCTATACATGGCAGGCTCCTGGTTGAGATTCGAGCTTGTTTTGTGCGGTTAACAACATCGGACAACGGTTGATGAACGATTTTGCTGTTTTGTACTTGACGTCGCATGCCGTGTAGCCGCCCTGTGTTAGTATCTTCCAATCGTCGATGTCCAGTGCCAAGGGTCAAGCCTCATTTATCGCCACGCACGTTGCTATGGTGCATCATCACTTCACTTATAGGCTGAAACAATCTCGTTTTGCCGCTGTTTGCAGCGCCTAGCAGGCACGGTACCTTGTCTTTGTGGCGTTTCTTGTTATAATTTAACAGCCTCAGGAAATCCTCGCAGAACAGTTAGAGTTCGACGCACTCAGGCTGTTTTTCAAAAGTTCTTTGAAATATTTCGGTTCTGGCTCTTTGGTGGGATCGTATGGCGAAAACACTTGCGGGGTGATGTTACCGATGTCTTTGTCGGCGATTACATTGTCCACGAAACGTCTATCCTTGATTAATCAGCATTGGTCATCGTTCACTTCCATCAAGTTGTAATCGTCGCAGAGGAGCCTAATGATCTTGCAGTGCGGGTTGGAAAGGATTTCGATGACTTTTCTGATGTCCTTGCGTAGTCTGTCTTTGGATATCTCGTTTGCAGCCAAGCCGTTGTTGAATGCTTCCACTTCGCACTTGTACTAACAGCTGTACCTAGCTCTCTCGCACTTCTTACACTCCTATCCACCGTAAAGAGCGTATCCGAGCTTTTTCATGGCGATGTAATTTATAAGGACAGTAAGTTTATCAGACAGCCTCGCTTCTTCAATGCCGGTTTCCCTTGCCACCTGTGACGCAGAGTCGTCTCCTCGAAAACCGAATCGGTCGAAGATCAACTTTGCGTCCTCTAGTTTCCCCAAGGCCAGCGAAAAGAATGGACTGGAACCAGTGGTCGACCAGACAAATTCTCCTGACGTTTACGGCGCCACATTCCTCGATATCCTGTGAATTCGCCTCACCCAAGAACTTCTAAAACTCATCTTCAAAGCAATTGCGGTATGAGGATTGTACCAGCTCGGCCATGAACAATGTGTTGTTGTGATCTTTTAGAACTTTGAATAGCTCCTTCATTGCGAGGCTTTCTTTCCATTCGCGACAGGGCACCTAAAAGAAATCAAAAATGTTCTCAATAACCTTTACATCTAAGCCGGTCAAAAAAGCTGGCACAACTATATAAGTATGGACAGATATATGGCCTCGCACTGACACGAGTCAACATTGAATTTCGACTGGATCCACGTATACGCACTTATTCATGTTTGTATCTTCACTTATTTACTGCTTTTCAAAGTTTAAAGTTTTATAGTTCACCATTTTAATGTAGCTTAAGAGTGTTGTAAGATTCCTAATAGGGCTGTTGATGTTATTTTTCAGACCTGATTTGTAAATACGTCCACGCTGCACTCCAGCAGGGCATGATGAATAGCAGGTGAACTCGTTGGAGCACCATTGGGCGTGGTCAACGCGATCCAATAGCTAGCGCCCTGGCGCGTCTTTTCATTTATGATAAACGCGTGATTTGCCACCATCTCCTGGCTTGATGAACCCGCAAGTTGACTCACGTCTGCACACTCTTCAGCATCGTCGCTCTCCTCGTGTTCTTCGTTTGGTTTTTGTTTGCCTCTTTGTTTCTTTAGAGGTTGAGTAATAATGGCGTTGAAAAAGGATGCTACATTCTTCATGCCTGAAAAATGGAGAAAACAGAATTTGTTAATAAGTGAGACCTCGTGGATTTCGTCCACCCAACAAGTGCTGAAAACCATGGAAATTACAAACAAGCAAACAAACATTTTAGTTCGCTGTCACAGGCAACTCTAGTTCGGTCCACGCTTCCTCGAAGCTATCCTCCTGGAGGATAGCTCCTGGACTTTGCAAACTCATCTGGCAGATAAAAATGCTGCATTTTCCCCAAAAGTAAGGGGCTTAAATAATCCAACGCTGTACTCTTAATCATTCTGCTGTTGAGCTGCCTTGCAGGAAAACGGGCTCTCTGCATCGTCAAATCGGACTGACTTTTAAAATGCTGAAACTTGTCCTGCTTTTATACAGAAGAGACTTGTGAACTCCACGGCAATAATTACTGCATTCTAAAATGTACTCATCAAGGTATTAGCTGTTATATTCTCTATTATTCGGACCGATGGACAGATAATCACCCGCACCTCGCAATCAACAGCTGAAAGGCTCAAAACGCCAGCCATTGTTTTCGCTCGCAGCTCTTCAGACTTTGCGCCATTCAAAGGCCGCGATTGATTTGCTCAATTTCAGTTCCTTATTTTATTAACCAATTAGAATTGTATGTTTTTACCTCTTTTTGCACTGATTTATCTTTTTTCTGCATCGTGTTTCCTAAAAACTGCATTTCTCTTAGCCAGTAATAATAATAATAATTTATTACTTTTATAGTGCCATTTACAAATACAGATCAATGGCGCTTTACAATTTCTAAATCAAACCAACTCTAAATAAATCAAATCAAATGTTGGTTTTTGGGGAGAGGGGAAAACCGGAGTACCCGGAGAAAAACCTCTCGGAGCAGAGTAGAGAACCAACAAACTCATTCCACTTATGACGCCAAGTCCGGGAATCCAGCCAATCTGAATCGAGAAATTCTTTTATGTATATTATTATTATATTATTATTATTATTTATTATATTATTATTATTATTATTATTATTATTATTATCAGCTTTGTGAACTGGATGATCTTTTTCCGGTTTGCGTCCTAAGGGAGCCCATGACCAAAGGTCCCTTAGAGTTTTCTCCTTACTCTAGAGCTTCAACACCTTTCTCAAAATCCTTGCCGTTCCCAGTAACGTAGTTTCTAGAGTAATGAAATACTAATTTTGACATTCAACTTTCTCAACCACTTGTCCAAGTTTTTTTGTTACACTTTCCAATGATCTTACAACAATTGGTACCACCTGCACAGTTCTCATGTTCCAAATTCTTGCAATTTCTCTTTAAGATCCTGATACTTTTCAACTTTCTCATTCTCCTTTTCAACAATTCTTTTATCCGCTGTTACGGCAATATCAATAATAGTGCACTTTCTCTCCTGTTTATATACAACTACAGTGTCCGGTCTTCTGGCTTCAATAACATGATCGACACTGTATGTTCACGTCTCACAGTAGTTTAACGTCGTCGTTTTCACTTACACTGTCAGGTGCGTGTTCGTACCACTTATCTTTCTTTTCCAGATGATATTTCGTACACAACTTTCAATGAACTACTTTCGCAACATTGTCATGTCTCTGTTTGTATTCCTTCGGGCCAGCTTTTTACACTCACAGACAATTTGGTTTACACTCTCACCTTTCTCGCCACATAGCCTACATAATGGGGATTCCACCGTTTTATCAATATGGTAATTATTGTTGTTATTATTGTTGTTATTATTGTTATTATTATTATTGTTGTTATTATTGTTATTATTAATGCTTTGGAAATACGTTTAAAAGACTGCTGCTTTGAGCAATTCCTTTTCCGTCCAAGCCATAATTTGGTCCGAAATGAAAAGGGAACAGATATTTGGGTCTTCTTCTTCCCAAAATTTCTACCTCCGCATTTCAACATGTTTTAGCAGGATTTCATTTTTTTTTTTTTTTTGCATTGTCCCCGTTTTCGCTTTGGGAACGTTCCCATTATGGGACGATTGTTCCTATTTGGAGCGGTCCTATTAGCATCAAAAGAGACAAATTGTTATGACAAGTAGGAACAAAGTGTTCATTTAGAGCTAAAAACGAACCTTTGTGTTCCGAAGTTTTAACATTGAAAGGAGCTTTTTGTTCCGAAATGAGTCGCTTAGGGACAAGTGTCCCCATTGGTATTGTTCCTTTTTTAATCAATTTGATCCTTTTTTTCCACTTGACGAATAATTGTTGCTATTAATGCGTTCCCTTTTAGAGTAGCTGTTCCTTTAATATGCTGGAGTGAGGAACTTTAGTTCCCAATTGCTTACGTTCCTTGTTTTTGTAAAGGAAGATTTGTTCCTTTCTATCGTTCTACCTCCTTGAAAATTGGTTGGCTATTTATTAAACGAACAAACGTTTCCATCAATGTTTCCGTTTTGAATGAAATGTTCCTTTTTATTGGAACGTGGAGCAATTTGTTCCTAACCATTGGTTCCCATTGATGTAAAATGGTTCCTATTCAGCTTCGCTTGTTGCAGTTAAAGGAAACGTTGTTCCTTGTTATAGATGTTCCTGTTTTCACAACATATTCCCTTTCACGGAAAAGAAGTTGTTTTCGTTAATCGGTTTCATTTGAAAGGGAACGTTCGTAGTCATTAGTGTGCCCTCAAATTATGTATGCTCGTGTGTTCTCTTGTATAATACACTAACCGTAGGCATGTACGGGCGACGTCATGAGTAAACAGTGTTTGACACAATCGGAAAGTGCATTCATCCGACGTGCTACCGTCAAATCATCCAAACGCAAAGCCTCACTATCAAAGAGCAAAGGATTTTGTCGGAAGATCACAAATACAGTTCAGCCGTCGCCAAAGTTCACTATCAAAACCAAAGGTCGCGCGAAGTTGCTATGAAAGCGCTCTCGAGTGTCTGCAAAAGCTACAAGGTACCAAAGGCTAAGGTGGAAAGGCAAAGGTGGATAAGGAGGTGAGCGCGAGTTATAGGGATGCGACTTCAAGTTTTGCAGCACTGACTGAAAACGAAGAGAAAAGCGTGCCCCCTAAGAGTGATGCCCTACCGACAAACCGATTGCGAATCCAAAGGACTCATCTTCGTGTATTGAAATTCACATCAGACGAGGACAATAGTCTTAAGAAAGGAATGGATAGGCACGGATTCCGACAGTGGACGGCTATTCTAAGAGATCCCGAGTTTCAAGACAGGAGAACGGCGGACTCTCTGAAGAAAGGACCTGGACTCAAATTTTCTGGGAGCAATGCAACTGAACTGAACACTTTCTAAACCTAACGCCCAGATACATTTGTATTGCATATCTGCTACTTAGCATTTAATTATAGACCACAATACTGACCACACCCATTTCGTAAGTTGCTGTTGCAATTTTATAATATATGGCCACACTTATGTATTTCAAGTCAACTGGATTGAATCATAAATCAAGCCGTCAACAATTACCCTTAGCGAACTAGACCAAAAGCCGAAATAAACTAAATAATCAATAGCAGTCGACATATAGTTTGCCCGCATGACCACTCGACTATTGCTGGCTGGAAAAGTACCTAGTCGTGGTGTTTTTACAGTCTTTTGGCATTCTTGGACCGACCGCTCTGTGATTACGGCCTCTTCTCACTAGTTCTTCTGGTACCCCTTCGTAGCTCATTGCAATTCTGCTCAACCGTATGACCACCTTAGTCTTCTCGCGCACACCTTTCTTCGCGGTGTGTTCAAGAAGACGACGACTCTCCGAGCTCTTCTGCGGTTGGTAAAGCCCCGTTGACACTACACCAGATCTGGATGCCTATTTTGAAGCAGACCTAGAGCTAGACACGCAGACACGTTTCCTTTCTTGAAAGGCCTCGCTGGAAGCAAGTATTCCGAGGTTGCGGTAGTGATTCCTCAACTTGTCTTCCAGAAAATGATAGATATAACAAGCTATACCAGAACTGATTCGAGGTTTGTTTTTTAATGATTGTAATGATCTTTGACACTCCTATTCTAAGGACAATAAATAACTGTTAAAAGTTCATTCCATTTTTTTAACTATTCCTTTCGTCTCTGAATACCCTTACATACGTAATAGGTACGATCAAACCTTTTTCTCTAATAAAGAAACTACCATACTATATATCAAACCAGTTCTTTTCATATGCCAATGCTCAAAACTGAAAAAAAGAACCTATTAACAAAATTAACTGTAGCCGCGGGAATTTTTCCATGGTGGGGATCTTCCCCGGCGGAATTTTCCCCGGTGGGAATCTTTCCCGGCGGTAATTTTCCCCGGCGGAATCTTCCCCGTGGGAAAGATTCGCGCCGGGGAAGATTCGCGCCGGGGATTACCATCAGTTCATTTCAAACCAGTAATTTTCCCCGGCGGAATTTTCCCCGGCGGGAATCTTCCCGGCGGGAATCTTTCCCCGGCGGGAATCTTTCCCCGGCGAGAATCTTTCCCCGGCGGGAATCTTTCCCCAGTGGGAATCTTTCCCGGCGGGAATCTTTCCCGGCGGGAATATTCTAAGGACAATAAATAACTGTTAAAAGTTCATTGCATTTTTTTCCCGGCGGGAAAGATTCCCGCCGGGGAAAATTCCCGCCGGGAATCTTTCCCGGCGGGAATCTTTCCCGGCGGGAATTTTCCCCGACGGGAATCTTCCCGGCGGAAATCTTCCCCGGCGGAAATCTTCCCCGGCGGGAGTCTTCCCCGGCGGGAATTTCCCCGGCGGGAATTTTCCCGACGGGAGTTTTCCCCGGCGGGAATTTTCCCGGCGGGAATTTTCCCCGGCGGGAATCTTTCTCCGGCGGGAATCTTTCCCCGGCGGGAAACTTTCCCGGCGGGAATCTTTCCCGGCGGGAATATTCTAAGGACAATAAATAACTGTTAAAAGTTCATTGCATTTTTTTTGCCCGGCGGGAATTTTGCCCGGGGAAATCTTTCCGGCGGGAATATTCTAAGGACAATAAATAACTGTTAAAAGTTCATTGCATTTTTTTTGCCCGGCGGGAATTTTGCCCGGCGGGAATCTTCCCCGGCGGGAATCTTTCCCGACGGGAATCTTCCCCGGTGGGAATCTTCCCCGGCGAGTTTTTCCCGGCGGGAGTTTTCCCCGGCGGAGTTTTCCCCGGCGGGAATTTCCCCGGCGGGAATTTTCCCCGGCGGGAATTTCCCCGGCGGGAATTTTCCCGGCGGAATTTTCCCCGCGGGAATTTTCCCCGGCGGAATTTTCCCCGGCGGGAATTTTTTCCCGGCGGGAATTTTTCCCGGCGGAATTTTTCCCGGCGGGAATCTTTCCCGGCGGGAATTTTCCCCGGCGGGAATTTCCCCCGGCGGGAATCTTCCCCGGCGGGATCTTCCTTGGCGGGAATTTTCCCCGGCGGAAATTTTCCCCGGCGGGAATTTTCCCCGGTGGGAATCTTTCCCGTGGGAATTTTCCCAGCGGGAATCTTCCCGCAAGATTCCCGGCAAGATTTCTCAATGAGATGATTCTAACACACAAACTACAGGTTTAATATTACTGGTTTGTAATGAGATGATTGTAAGCCACAAATTACTGGTTTGTAATGAGGTGATTGTGGCCCACAAATTACTGGTTTGTAATGTGGTGACTGCAATCCACAAATTACTGGTTTGAAATGAGATTATTGTTTTTCACAAATTACCGGTTTGTAATAAGGTGATTTCAACCCACAAATTGCTGGTTGTAATGAGATTATTTCAACCCACGAAACCACGAATTACTTGATTGTTTTCCACAAATTACTGGTTTGTAATAAGGTGATTTCAACCCACAAATTGCTGGTTTGTAATGAGATGATTTCAACCCACGAAACCACGAATTACTTGATTGCAAATACATGGCGGGATTTCCGCAATCTGCGGGGAATCTTTCCCCGAGAATCTCCGGCGGAATCTTTCAGTGAATCTTTCCCGGCGGGAATCCCGCCCCGGCGGGAATATTTAAGGACAATTTTCCCCGAAATAACTTTAAAAGTTCATTGCATTTTTTTTGCCCGGCGGGAAAGATCCCGCCGGGGAAAATTCCCGCCGGGAGTCTTTCCCGGCGGGAATCTTTCCCGGCGGGAATTTTCCCCGACGGGAATCTTTCCCCGGCGGAAATCTTCCCCGGCGGAATTCTCCCCGGCGGGAGTCTTCCCGGCGAATTTTCCCCGGCGGGAATTTTCCCCGACGGGAGTTTTCCCCGGCGGGAATTTTCCCCGGCGGGAATTTTCCCGGCGGGAATCTTTCTCCGGCGGGAATCTTCCCCGGCTGTTAAAAGTTCATTTCCCGGCGGGAATCTTTCCCGGCGGGAATATTCTAAGGACAATATAACTGTTAAAAGTTTTGCATTTTTTTTTGCCCGCGGCGGGAATCTTTTGCCTTTCCGGGAAATTCTTCCCCGGCGGGAATCTTTCCCGACGGGAATCTTCCCCGGTGGGAATCTTCCCCGGCGGGAGTTTTCCCCGGCGGGAGTTTTCCCCGGCGGGAGTTTTCCCCGGCGGGAATTTTCCCCGGCGGGAATTTTCCCCGGCGGGAATTTTCCCCGGCGGGAATTTTCCCCGGCGGGAATTTTCCCCGGCGGGAATTTTTCCCGGCGGGAATTTTTCCCGGCGGGAATTTTTCCCGGCGGGAATCTTTCCCGGCGGGAATTTTCCCCGGCGGGAATTTCCCCCGGCGGGAATCTTCCCCGGCGGGAATCTTCCTTGGCGGGAATTTTCCCCGGCGGAAATTTTCCCCGGCGGGAATTTTCCCCGGTGGGAATCTTTCCCGGTGGGAATTTTCCCAGCGGGAATCTTCCCGGCAAGATTCCCGGCAAGATTTCTCAATGAGATGATTCTAACACACAAACTACAGGTTTAATATTACTGGTTTGTAATGAGATGATTGTAAGCCACAAATTACTGGTTTGTAATGAGGTGATTGTGGCCCACAAATTACTGGTTTGTAATGTGGTGACTGCAATCCACAAATTACTGGTTTGAAATGAGATTATTGTTTTTCACAAATTACCGGTTTGTAATAAGGTGATTTCAACCCACAAATTGCTGGTTTGTAATGAGATTATTTCAACCCACGAAACCACGAATTACTTGATTGTTTTCCACAAATTACTGGTTTGTAATAAGGTGATTTCAACCCACAAATTGCTGGTTTGTAATGAGATGATTTCAACCCACGAAACCACGAATTACTTGATTGCAAATACATGAGAGTATTTTCATCGCACAAACTGCGGGGGAAGCTCGTTAACATTGAAAATGTCCGGCGACTAGATATCGATCATTCAAAGCTCGAAACTAATTCTTACCACCCCTCCCACAGTGGAATATTTGTATTGGTTTACGGAGGATTAGAATGCATTAAATAGCACAGTTTTGCTAATGATCAGTTCCTGGAGAATTGTGGGTAGATCCAGATGAGGAGCGGGTGTCGGAGCGGGTGCATCAAGTGAGCATCTTTCAAGACTCCGCTGACATATCGATGGCTCACCTGGTTTAGGTCGATGTTATCTAGAGCTTTCCTTACATTCTATGTATACTGAGCTAGGAGATAATTATTCGGGCGAGGAACGCCGCCCGAGTTTGAAAATGAACTCTGTCTTTCTTCGTCGTCGTCGTCGAAAGCTCACTTCCGATATACCTAGCTGTGCTGAAGGAACATGGCCTAGCGGTTATCGTGAGCACTTGTAATGCAGACGTTCCGGGTTCGACTCCCGCTATCGGCATCTTTGTTTTGTTTTGTTTTGCTTTTTGTTTTTGTTTTTTGCGTGCCTTTTTTTCATCTTCTTTTCTAAATATCTTTTTTTTTTTACAAATGTTAGAATTATTGTAAGTTATAAATGGTTGAGCTGTAAAGCAATTTACAAGGGATGTATGATGATAGGGGTCTACAGATATCTGATACATTGCAAAGAAACAGACACGAACCGATGATTGATGCCTGTTGTCAGGTATCGGAAAACGTCGATTCACCTTGTGTCTTTGAAGTCTGAACAACTAATATGTTAAGAGAAGTGTCCATACGAATGTTTGCAAGTTCAACAGCGAGAAGAAAGCTTTTAACATGACCGAACTTAACTCCAGATGTTTTCAATTAGACTGCCGTGTTTCCCCGTGGCCGCTCCATACTAAACAAATTTTGAGCGGTTGTATATTTTGTTGAATAACTCAAGTACGGGACATCACACACCCCTGAGACTTTGACAGGTCGTTTATTTACTATTTTCCCACAATATCTCAATTTCTGGTCATTAGTATTTGAATGATAAGCAATTTCTGTTTTACTTACGTGACGCCGGGAAACTGACCGCAGAAACCTTTCTCTCTTTCTTATGTTTCAAATGACTTATTTGTAAACAGATTATTTTTTCTCCACACGTTTCACCGAAACTCCATTAACGTTTATGCGAAAATATCCTACATCCTTTGATAAATGTTTCCTTTCTCAAACACTTGGCAGAAATATTCATAGAAGCGAAAACAAATGTGCTTAGTTTTTTTTGCAATAAATACACTATTTTTACCTCATTAGCTTTGCTGAACCTCAGTGGTCTGGAGGTCATTGTTACTGCCTCTGCTGTAAATAACCCGGGTTCGACTTCTTCTAGTGGCAACTATCGTGGGTTTTTTTGTTCGTCTCTTTTTTTCTTCTTCTTTTATAAATATTTTTTACAAGTCTTATTATTATTGTTCTCAATGGTTGAGCTGTAAAGCAATTTGTAATTTTAAAGGGTTATATGTTGATCTGATAGGGGTCTACGGATACACACTGCAAAGAAATAGACTCCAACACAAGCGAAGCGCAATGCGTCCGATGTAAGAAAGACAGACTTCTTTGTTTAGCGCAAAATTAGGGCTAGGGTTAGGGTTAGGGGTTAGGGTTAGGAATGCTATCCGTTGAATTGGAAAGAAATTTCTTCAAGTATGAGCTGCATGAGTTAACGTAAATCGTTGGTGGGAATTGGAAAATTGGCAGATTATGCTAATAGTGGCCTCGTAGCAGCGGCAAATAACATCAATTTCTTCGGTTTGAGGAATGTTAGTTTAGAGGGAACTTACACGACAAGATTGGCTAAAGTGACATCCTTTGGAAGTTGCGTGTTTTCGATTACATTGATAAAATCAGTGGTTTCTCAAAGTATGACTCGTGTTTGATAGCGATGGGTTGTAATAATGAGTCCATGAAACTGGAAATACGTTCTGTAGGACCGCTACTACCAGAAACAATTGGTCTACCGACTGGTGTTTTCTTATAGATTTTAGTCAACCGTGTAAAATTTTGGTGTGCGCGGTTGTTTTAGACCGATTGTCAACCATTTCTGAGTCATTTTGTCGATATTACCCGAACGGAATCAAATAGTTTGTTAACGTTTCGGGCAATGTCTTAAAACAATCGGAGATGCGACAGGCTCAGTTATAAAATTTATCGTCAGATAATTGTTGTGAGCCTTCTGGTATTTTTGTGTCGGCTTTTTTTTACATTAATTTCGCTATTGTGCTAAAGTAAGCTAATAGCTTTTCTTTCGTTCCCTGAAATGTTATTTCAAGGTTGGAAATCTGTCGAAAATAATTCGAGTTTGGTCTCTTCCAGGTGGTTTTCAAGGGCACCTGACTTTTGAATTGGTGGTTGCCATGTGGATTTGGGGGATGAGGGATGAGCAACTGATTTCCTTTTGTTTCTAGTGCGAACGTGTATCTCAAACGCATTGTTTTAGCAACATTATCAAAATCCTTTAGTAAGGATTTGTTAGAGTAAAGAACAGGCTGGGAATAGGTATGAATTTAAGACTTCTAAAAAGGAGTTTATCCTCATCATTTTGAATGATATTTTCGTGAGAAATTTGATGTATTTCTCGTTCTTTGCTCTAGCTATATAGGTTAAAACAGCTTTAAAGATGGTTCGTCTATGATTGCGTTTCTTATGACCCTTAATAATGTTTCGTGTGGAGCCCTTAGAGTCAGAGGACGACACACCAGTATAAGGTTCAACTCTACTTTTATTTACATTCACTGCCTCACTTATTTGACACAACATTTCTTGTAGCTCGAATAATTGAGCATACATAGAAGCGAGATTACAGTTTTGTTAAACTAGTTTGTTTAGTCCAGCCTTAGTCTTCGTCCTAGGCCTTGGTCTGGTCCTGTTGTTGGCGTGGTTTCTGGTTACTTGGGAACTCTGCTGGTCCGGGTGCAGGTCTTGTAGTAGCTGCTGCTGGGCTGAAATTGTCTGGTTGTTTGCAGCTAGGTGCTTTTCCTGCTGTTTAATCGTCAGAGTTAAGAGTTCCGCTTGGGCTTTGTGGCAGATTTGGTCCAGGACAGTCTGGAATGCTTTGTCGAACGTGATGTGTGCTTTGAGTCTATACTGCAGTCCGTAGGGACACACGGAGTTCCTCGAGTGTTCTCGTATGACTTGTAGCGACCGCTTGCTCTTGGCCCGTCTGGTTTCCAGTGTAGTTAGGCAATTCCTGATGGTTTCGAACCCTCCGAACCCTCAGTTCGTTGTTTTTTGAGGGCTGCTTCTGGCTGTGGAATCTCTTTGGCTGTTTTCTCAGTTTAATAAGTTTTCTTTCACCTTTTGGACAGATTTTTGCCACTAGTTTCATTATTTTCCATTTTTGTCTGTGATATTTTTTTCTGTCATATTGTTTGACAGTTTTTTCTACTAATTTTTGCTTTAATGTTTTCACTGTCAATTTTTTTTGTCCTTTTCCCGCGCCTTTACGCCCGGCGGGCCTGCCTTCCCTTGCTGGACTGTGGGCCTTGTCCGGGCAATAGTCACGCATTGCACGCCTCAAAACTAATTGCATTAGCTGTTGTAGTTTATTTTCGGGGGTTGCCTTAAGTAACATCCCTTTATCGCCTTCAACCTTTTCCACCTAAATTTTTCTGTGAAATAATGATGAGACAGAGGAAGTTGAATCAAGTGAAACCAACATTGTTAATGATAACGGAAATAGTGGACATAACGATAATAGTGGAAATATTAATTAAAATAATAACAATAATAATAACAATAATAATAATAATAATAATAATAATAATAATAATAATAACAATAACAACAATTCGGTGGACAGATTGAAATGGACCAGTGAAATGAACAGAGATTTGTTGCAGTGCAAGAGAGAGGCTCAAAGGATGGTAGCATCGGATAATCCACCTAGAAACACAGACGGACGGAAGAAACGGTACATGAAAGTACATGGTACATGGAAAAGGTTATGCGGGTTTAAATCTATCTTGTCAGAACCTGGGGGACCAAGAGGCTCAGGTGGAGAGAACATTGGGGAATGTTAGAGATGAAATTGTGACTAGTTTAGGACGTAGAGTAAATGAACGGATACAGGATGATTAATTTGTGATTCTAGAACCGATGTGAATGTTGAACAATCAAATCAAGAAATCGAAGCAGATTTGCATACGACCAGCTCACAAGTCCCAGGGGAAAAAGTTGAAACGATTGAATTAATTCAATTAGCGCTCCCGATTCCCGCATCGGCGACTCAGGACTCGGGAGAGTTTAAAGAGCGTTCCTACGATACGAGAACAAAGCAGAGGCCAAACAGTAAAGATATCGCGAATGTAGACACAGCTGTAAGGGGAATTATAGAAAAGAACTCCGTCCCAGACCCAGCGAAGAATCCTTTTGAGTTTTTATGGCTTGTGAATTGCATCGTGTACTCGGTGATTATTGCATTCTATATTTGCAAAGGATGGAAAAGACAGCAGGGATGGATGTTGGAAGGCTAAAGAGCAGTTTGAAGGCACAAGTTATTCGTGGAAAGCTATCCAAAGCTAAAGCATAAGTGGAGAGACTAAAATCAAATGGGAAAATCACAAAAGGGAGGAGGGAAAGAGGAATCGTGTACAGTTGATGAAAGAATGTGGAACACTTTCGATTGCAAGCCTAGTATCATACATGGAGAAAGAGAAATCAAAACTGAGAAAATTAAAACGAGGGTACAAGGGCAAGGTAAAACAGGAAGAGGCAAGAAAGCTGAACAGTTTCATTTGGATGCTGCTCGAGTTTACTCGAACTTTAAGAAGATTATTGAGAAACAGGAGGGGCGTTAGAATCCTATATATGATGCGGGAATAAGGGATAATGGTAATGGTGAGCCGATGTTTGGAAGTGTGGAGGAGACGACGGAGTTTTGGAAGTCTTTATGGGAGTCTGAAGGGACTGGAAACACTTCAGTTGAGTGGCTTGAGGAAATTCGAAGCGCGATAAATGAAACGGTTCCTGAACCGTCTGATGAGGATTTTGAGCTGAGCACAGAGCAGGCGAACAGTGTGATGGCGAAGAAACGGAACTGGAGCGCGCCAGGCCCCGACCGAATTGTCAAGTTTTGGTGGAAAAAGGTGAATTATGTTCATGAGGGTGTTGCTAAGTCTTTTCAGGTTATAGCGCGCAGTGATCAGGAGGTACTTTATTGGTTTACAGAGGGGAAGACCTCGCTGATTCCAAAAGCGGGCGAGTTTTCTAGTGCAAACCAAAGCCCAATCACTTGTCTTAACACCATATACAAGTGGTTTAAGTCCTGTCTCTTGAGACCAGTAGATCAACATTTAAATGAGAACGGGCTGATGTAAGGAGAGCAGCGAGGCGCCATGGCGACGTGTAGTGCGACAATTGATAATTATAGACCGTATGGTCTGTCAGGACAGTCAGAGAGTGCATCGCAATCTGAGTATGGCTTGGATAGACGTAAGAAAAGCGTATGACTGTGTGGATCACCGTTGGCAGGCAAATAGATGAGAGAGAGAGAGAGAGAGAGAGAGAGAGAGAGAGAGAGAGAGAAATAAAAAGGGATATGTATTAAAGATTTCTGACTGAAAACAAAAGCAATAGGCCAGTTTCGAATTGTAGGAGGACAAAAGAACCAAGTCGAGGTTCAGGGGAATAGTTTGCATTTTCTTTTGTCAAAACAAAGGAAAATGCAAATTATTCCCTTGAACCTCGACTTGGTTCTTTTGTTCTCCTACAATTCGAAACTAGCCTATTTAACAAAATAACGACACCACGTCCGTGGTGATGCTCATCACCCGAGGTCGACTCCTGCCATTGGTACCTCATTTTCTTTTTGCGTTTCGCTTTTTCTTCTTTTATTATTTCTTTTGAAAGTGTATTATTAAGTGTTAATACTCTTTTTCACGTGTTGGAGCAAAAGTGTGGAATGGGATACCTGAAAGAATAAAAAAGTTGCCAAAAAAAATAGTTTTAAGAAAGAAATGAAAAGAGTATTATTTGATATTTTGAGAACTGAAGATAGCTACATTGAAATCGATAAAATAATATTTGATCTAAAGAATCATTAGAGAAGACACAAGTGCAAGTACTTTTATTATCTTAGTATCTCAAGCTCTCCCTCTCTCTTTTCTTTCGTTTTGTTTTTTGTCGCTGTTGTTGTTGTTTTTTTAATCTCGCACAAATACACTTATCTTTTTTTTTTCTCTTTTTTAATCCTGTACTGTAATATATTTGCCTCTGTTTCAATAGACTGGCCTGCCACGATTAGCTAAGCTACCTGTAGGTCAGTCTAAATTGTAATATTTATATCCATCACTTTATTTTTAATAATGAAACCTTATGAAACCTTTATGAAACTTTAATTCAAGTGCAACAAGAGACTGGTAAATATAAATATTGATTTGTTAAGAAAAACGCAAAGTAGTGGCTAAATTGCAACTGACGGAACAATTTTAGTCCCTAAAGAGAAACGTTTAGTCTCAAAACCGCCGGCTCCATACGGGTACCATTTCGACTCTTTATGACTATCTTCAGGCAATGAAATTTGCAACCCGGCAATTTACTTACCAATTACAGAACTACTTCCTTCTTCCTGTTGAGTATGTGAGTGATGCTCAGTTTCAAGGTTTCAATTACAGAACTACTTCCTTCTTCCTGTTGAGGATGTGAGTGATGCTCAGTTTCAAGGTTTATGTCTATTGAAAACAAAAGCATTACATGTACTTTTAAATAGAACACAGCCGGAGAGATATCTAAAGGCAAATTAGAATAATTTATTGACAACCCAAATTCTTGCCAGTGCGTTTGTTTATCTCTCGCACATTTAGCGGCGAGCTAGTCTCTCCCTCAAGGTTTTCTATTGAAAACAAAGCAATAGCAGGACTCGAAATTAAAAATAAATGTTCAGTTAATTTCGCTTGCTTACGAAAAGTTCGTTAAAAATTCGCTACTTTCAGTGGCAAAACTAATCATTAACCACAGTTAATAATAAAATGACTTTAATTACAAATGATTAACGAGACTAAGATTTATTCCTTAGCATCTTTCGCCTCGTCGCTAACGACGTCTACTGATAGTATTCCTATGCGGACTTATTCAATCCTGCTTGTGGAGTTAACACAAAACGAAATTCATATCTGCATATCACTTGAAGCTACTGAAGTTACATAGGGGTCACGGTGTTTGTGGTTAACTTTCATTTACAACAAAAGTATCACTGTTGCTAATTAAAAATAAATCACAGTCAGAAAACCATTTTGATACACAAAGGCTCAGTGTTTACATTTAACTTTTGTTTCTGAAATGTTATATCCTTTCTTTACTTGTGGTTCTTCGGGAAAGATCCCAGTGGAAAAGACGTTGAACCCGACTCATCATGTGGTTTGCAGGCCTAGGAACGCTCATAAACACGTGAATACCTGTTCTTTAATCTAGTTGTATTAAGGTTAAAACAGTTTTGAGGTTGATTCGTCTATGATAGCGTTTCTTAGGACCTTGATAAAGTTTAGCGTGGAGCCCTTAAGAGTTAAAGGACGACACACACGTTGTCTGCAGCTAGGTTCTTTTCCTGCTGTTTAATCATCAGCGTTAAGAGTTCCGCTTGGGGCTCTGTGACAGATCTGGTCCAGGGCGGTCCGGAATGTTTAGTCGAACCTGATGTGTGGTTTGGGCCTATACTGCAGTCCCAAGGCACACGTGGATTTCTTCGCGTGTTCTCGTATGACTTGTAGCGACCGCTTGCTCTTAACTCGTCTGGTTTCCAGTGTAGTAGTAGGCAATTCATGATGGTTTTGAGCCCCTCTGGATGTTCAGTTCGTTGTTGTTGTTGTTTTTGTTGTTGTTTTTTTGTATTTTGATGGTTTCCTCTCCTAGTTCCTCCCACCCTTCTGGCTAAATGACGTAAATGCCTTGTTTTTCGTGTATTTCAGCACTTTTCCTTTAAAATCTAACCAAGATTTCATTCAATCTAAAAATGTAAAATATTGACGTCCTTGGTCCAGTAAATCTTTGAAATCTTTTTGATGATTTTTGACTTAGCCCTCCAAACAAGTTCACTTGATAAATCATGGACACTGCTGCTTCTGGTGCCGAGCTGGTTTCTGGGTGATTCCAAACAGAATGGTTTCTCTTGGCATCATATTCATAGCAAGGTGACTGGTTTAGTTAACTGGACAATTTATAGGAGAGCCCAGTATTTGATTGACACAAAGGAATATTTGAAGATGATTGGTTTAGTTAAATGGAGCGTTATATTGTTATACTGCGTAACGTCGTCAGCATTGACGTCCCTTTTTGCATCATCGAAACTGCTTTGCAGATGGATGTATTTAACTGTGGCAATTGTGTCAGTGGTATTGATGACATTTGGTCGTTAAAGTTGGTCGTCAACAGTCGAATTAAGACTCAAATCAAATTTCCAAATTAAAAAATTACATTAGCTGCTGATTGACTGCAGTCTTGTACCCAGGCCTTAACAACAGGCCCGGGCTATCTGTATAAAAAGACGTGTATCAGTTGCAAAATTCAGTCGTCAAACTTAAGGGAGTGTTCGTTATTGAGATAGGGCCAAGGGGGTTTGGATTTTAAAGGAAAACCGAATAAAGAATGGTATTGTTAGTATTATGTTTTAAGGGGTTTCACTTCAAACATTGTCAAAAAGTAGGGGACTACGGTGGGAGACAACTGCTTCTCCGTTCCTCTCGAGCATTTGAGTTATGCTCTGTTTCAAGGTTGATTTCTACTGGAATAAAAGTGTTACATATAGTTCCAAATATAACAGAACCGCAGAGATAACTATGAGCAAATTACAATCTTGCAACATCTTCAGTGAAACGTTCTTCGCCTTTTCCGAAGTTGGTCATCTTTTCCCTCATCCGCACACTTTCCTCACACTTTTACCAGTTTTACGTTTGGCAGTGAAATATGAGAAAGTTTTTTTCACTCTCTAATGCGAGTGTACTCCGGTTTGCCCCTCTGATTCAACTGAAATCAACGTTGTTAATGGTGTGAGTGAGGCTTCTGGAGGCCTGCTCACTGGTTTAAAGGGGGACGCTCACGTGCTTGGAGTCCTCAGCTGATATAACAACAACAACAACAACTTTATTGCACATGGAAAAGTTTACAAGTAATAAATTAAAGTAAACTAAAAAGGAAAAAGTAACTATTTCACACAATCCGCAGTTAGCTTAAGCTGATCGAGGCGACAGATAAAGTGGAGAAAATGTAAACTAGTGGTAATAATAATTTTACAAAGAGAACAAAATTCGATACCCTACACGGCGTAATCATTTGCTAAAGTATTTAAATTTATTAAATACATCTATATTGAAGAACCTGGGTGTTATTATTGAACTTAAGTGTCGACGTCAACATAATCATCCTTAATATGACTGTGTCCCGTTCTTCGGAGGGCTCGACTGTTCTTCACAGAACACTTTAGGCCTCGCAGACTGTCCTTACGGCTTATGCCCAACGACGAAAGGTAGTATCTGTAGACCTTGGACCGAAGCCTCGACGAAGACCCAGTCGTCAAGATTTACCACCTGTTTTGTGTGAGTAAGCCTATAAATTCCTCCCCTCGCATTAATCATGGCTAGGTTTCTCACGTTTTAATGTTAATAGGTTTCGGCTTTTGCCTCATCCGCTTACTTTCCTCACACTTTTACCAGTTTTACGCTTGCCAGTGAAATATGAGAGAGTTTTTTTCACTCTCTAATGCGAGTGTACTTCGGTTTGCCCCTCTTCTCAAAACAAAACGTAAAACGAAAAACCCAACTCGATCTGCATCTAGAGGACAACACGTTAAAACACCCTTGTTAAAAAAGTTGATTTATTTGCTTTATTTTTATTCAGTGTGGGAGGTAGGAAAATATGGTTTCCATCCCCAGCAAAACTGAAGAAAGGGTTCTGCTCAGCCAAACAGGCGAGGACGACGGCATTAAAATAGTAGACGAAAGTTGCAAGTGCGACAAGATAATGATCAACATAACATTGATTTAGAAATTTCAGTCACTAGAGAGAAGTTAACGGCCACAATTTCGACCCCTTATGCCGATCCTCAGGCTATAATTGGAACCAATTTACTTACCATTTGCACAACTGCTTCCCTGTGAATACGATGCCCGTCCGTCCTCGCGGAAGAGTTTTACTCCTCTTCGGTCCTTGTTCGATGAATGTTGTGTGGTAGATGTTTGGCGTCATTTAAATTCAGATACGCGAGCTTTTGCATGGACTCGGAGACAAAGTTCTTTGTCCTCGCGAATATACGTCTCTGGTTGTCCTTTGTCGTGGCCGTATTGATGACGGTGTTGTTTCCCTGATGATGGATATCGTTCAGGGGTTTCATCGAAAACCTGATAAATTGCGCATTAGAGAAATGAGGATGGGTCACCCCAATGCATGTGCAGGTTGTTGCAGGTTGTTGGGGACACAGTGTTAAACAGTTTCATCTAAAGAAGTTTAACTCTGCAATGTTTTCCTGACAAAAGTTCACAGCTCTACAAAACAGGGTGAAAAGTAGGAACCAAGCTGTGCAACCCCTAGACTTTCAAATCTACTTCCTACTACATTTTGGTGTATCTCCAGTGTGAATACTTTCCAAGGTAGACTTATAAGTAGGCTGGGTAAGCAGAGATCCATTAAAAATTTATGCCCTGTCGCCTGAACAAGACATTGATTATAAGCCAGCTAGCCACTTTGGTTTATGAATGTCCTTAAAATCCTTAGCTATCCAAGTTTTGACGACAGAATCATTGAGATAGTATTATATGACAAGACCGTTACTTGGCCCTTCGGGGAGCGGAAGAGTCAATACTTTTGAATTTTTGTTAGTAAATAAAATCACTAAATGACAGTGTATTTTAGTGTTTCTTACTGGAAACGGCTTCTCAAAATACTTATAGGTGGCTCACTTAAGTTTTTTTTTTTAATTTGGGGTGCTCACCCAAGTATTTTAACGTAACTTTTGAGGAGACCTGTGTGCTATTAAGCGATAGCTCATTGAACATGGATCGATGAGCAGCAAAAATACTCGGGCTTGCTACCTTAAAAATGCTCTTCTGTGAAATAAAAGTGTTACCTCTCCAGCCACAATCTTTTCAAGCTTCTCAATAAATAGTATTTCCTTTACATTGCAGGAGGAAACTCTAAAATGTGGTTGCCAGTTTGAGAAATAATAGTGTAGATTTCATATTATTGAATTAATGCAATCAAATAGGGTGGGCACTTTGTGTCTCGCGATCCTTACGCAGTCCGAGTATAATTAAGAACAGAAAGTTGCTTCTAACTCCATTATGAAATTAATCAGCGTCTTATAAGGCTGAAACAGGACGCAACGATCAGGAATGCTAACAATAATACCATTTTTAATCCTGTATTCCTTAAAAATCAAACAGTGTCAAACATTGTCAACTAGTAGGGAGCTACAGTGGGAGAACTTAGGTCTCTGATAACAATTTTCTCCAGTGGATGTTGTTAAAACGATACGGAAATCCCTGTCTCTCTCGTTGTCATGGCTTTATGAGGTGGCTTAACTCCTCAAACCAGTTCTCTTTATCAGAATTGCAAAGAAAAAGGAAACAGACAGATAAGAGAGATACAAATAAAAAGGGATTTGTTCACCCATGTATTTTGACGTAACTTTTGAGGAGACCTGTGTACTAGTAAGCGATAGCTCATTGAACATGGATCGATGAACAGCAAAAGTACTCAGGCTTGCTACCTTAAAAATGCTCTTCTATGAAATGTTACTGTTACCTCTCCAGTGGATGTTGTTAAACCGATATGGAAATCCCTGTCTCTTTCGTTACGCAAAATCCAAAGTGACAACTAAAGTGTAACGCGACTAAATGAAACCGGATAGTAGATAATAGTGCACAAAGGAAACTAATATGAGAAATGTACAATACAGTAGGTGTTTCAAAGTAACAGCTTCTCAGTCTACTTGTTCGTGGTTTCGCACCATTATAAATGGTAACGGCGTCAGAGTTGCATTCTGTTTCGACATTATTAAAACTTCCCTGCGGATAGATGTACTTTACGGTCACTATTGATTCCGTAGTGTTTATGACCCTGCAGGGCCATTTTGAAATCCTTTGCTCTTTTACTAAACCGAGATCCATCCTTTTTAAGTTTCTTCTGAGCTGATCGTCAACAGTCTGATCAACTAAAGATTCCACTTGGCGACCATCCCTCCTCCTCCTCCTCCTCCTCCTCCTCCTCCTCCTCTCTTCTTCTTCTTCTTCTGACGCTTCTTCTGACGCAGTGGAAATGTCGTCTGGACAGTGAATGGTCAGTTTACGATAGCGATGAGAAGAGGCTAACGTAAACAAGAGTAATTTAGAGGGACTTACCTCCCTGATTCCCACCAACAATGTACGCTGGAGGGGACGGCGCAAGCTGGCAATTGGCTGGAACTATGATCGGGTGTTTGGAAAAGCTCTTCCTCGTCACTACTGTCGCCAGCCAGGGAATATGTTCAATTTGTGGCATGAGTTGCAGCAAATGTGTAACTAACACCTCATCATTTTTTGCGAGGTAGACCGTGCTCTATGGAAATCAAATCAAGAGTGGAGTGGCCTTGAAAGTGTAATAACGCAGCCTGCGTTCCATTGCGGGTTGATCTTCAGGTTTAAACTACAATTTTGACCGCGGTTTATGAACGATCTGGGTGTTTGATACTTGATATCACATGCCGTGAAGCCGCCTTACTTCAAACTTTTCCAATCGTCGATGTCCATGGTCGACGTGGACGCTTCATCTATGAAAATCCCCTCGGTAGTCTTTGTAATCATGGCCTTGTGTTAAAGACCCTCTGTTTGGTTATCGTAGCTATGTTGGAATGATGGATAAGGCCGAGGAAGGAATGGAAAAGGATGGTTTTGCCTCTGTTGGCATCACCGATCAGACATGGGAGCCTCTCCCTGAGGCGTTTTTTTATTGAATGGGAAAGGCTTTTTCCAAAATTTCTCTGAAGTATTTTCAGTTCGGACACTTTTTGTGCGTCGTATCTGCTAAAAGCACGCGAAGTAACCATGCCAACCTTTTCGTCTGAGATGGGGCTCTCTAGGAAGTCTCTGTCCTTATAATCAACAAGCAATAACCAGCATCCACTTCAGTAAGGTTGTAATCGATGGAAATTGGTCATATCACTTCGCAGTCGGGCTCGAAAAGTATTCCAATCACCTTTTTCATGTCCCTGAGTAACCTCGCTTTAAAAAATTCGTTTGTCGCCAAATAATAGACAATATTCGTATTCTCGGTATTGAACTGGATCTAGCATGAAGTGGAGGCTCTTGCGGGGAAATACATTTACATATGAAAAGATTCCCCCGCAAGAGCCTCCACTTCATGCTAGATCCAGTTCAATACCAAGAATACGAATAATGTCTATTAGCAAACGCTCGCACCTCGCACATGTATGCGTATTTGAACTTGGCTGCTGGGACGTTTCTGTAAATTTTACCACGGAATAAGGCGTACTCCATTTTCTTCATGGCGGTATTCCAATTTAGTTCTTCAGATCGGTCAGTTTATCAGACAATTAGTCACTTTCGTCAAAACCGTCATCCTCTTCGTTTCCTTTCTTTTTTCCTCGTTTTTTTTTCTTTCGGCTTTGAGCACTGACTGCTCCAAAGAATTATGCTTCATTTTTTATTCCTGTGGAGAGAAAAAAATAAGTAGACTCTCAAGCAAAGTCGTGTCCTTTATAATAGCAAATAAGAACCCATCAACTTACCAGAAATTGCCTTTTCACAAGTATCTCTGGTTTTGCATACATCCTTCCAGGCTCTTTGATTTCCTACTTCAGTGACAAGCTTTGCAGCCTCAAGCTTTTTTACTATCACCCGTAGAATTGCGTTGATTGACGAATTTACAAGGCACACTCTGGCAGCCGCGTTTTCCGTACTGAAATCACCAACATCTTCAAAGTCAGTATCCCCCACCAACGTTTCCATTTCATCTCGAAAGCATTGCTCGAAGGACAAATTGACCAGTTCCTGTTCTTGTGGTCTTTCAGTACCTTGCATAGTCTGTTCAGCGCAACTGACTCTTTTCCTTCATAGCAGGGTAACTAAGTGTAAAATTGTTCAACGAAAATGTACTTACTGTATGCAACTGTATTGCCTGAAAGCTCGTTCTATATCCTTTAGGTGACCTACTTCTTAATTATTTCTTGATTTATTTCTCTTATGTAATAGTCAGGTTTCCATTGACGCAGCGCTATAATCAAACAATAGAATAAATGACGTTTCCATGTCCTTCTCGAAAGGCTTAGGTCTGATCAGATTCGTAACTGGCTAACATTAAAATATAATGTACCTGATTTGCCATGGTTTCCACGCCGCAATCTGAAAGAGAACGGTGAATGTAGATGGGATTTGCGGGGGCACCGTTTTTGTAGTTAGCGCTATCCAGTAGTTAATTGTAGGACGCAATTTTTCATCTATAAGGGGCGGATGGTTTGAAAGCCATTCTTGATTAGTAGTGATGGCAACTTAACTTGGAGTTGTTTCTTCGTCATTGCTTCCACCGCTTTTTTTCCTCGCCTTCTATTGCGGCCTTCTGCATTTTATTGCGCTGAAGAAAAATACCACGCTCTTTATTCCTGTGAAAAGTATACAACAAGAATGAAATTTATAAGCAATTGGACCTCTCGTCTATTGAAGAACTTCGAGCGTACAATAGAAACAAATAGAAACGAATGCTTACCGTGAATTGCCTCGTCTCAAGCTTCCCTCGTCTTACATACCTAATTCCATGCTCTTTGCAAGCCTCCTTCGTTGATTTTACAAAAGCATTTTGCACTAACTATGCTACATTTTCCTGCGACGATAAATCTTACGTAGCATTATGCTGCACACTTAATTGCCTGACTGCTTATCTGTCGACACGGATGTCTCGTGCTTGACATTTTACAACTGATTTGGCTGGAATCGAGTGCTTTGTTTTATGAGAAACGCACTTGTCATATCCCGGAAAATAAATTTGAAAGTCACACCAAAACTCAAGGGATGCCAAAAAGTGTACAATGTTGGATTGCAGCTGTGAGACTTTTGGCAGGCTCTTAAATTCGTAGGTAGTGAGTGTCTGTCCATTGCAGGCTGGTCCAAAGGGCCAAATTTGAGTTTCCGTTGACTGCTAATTAGCATGGGACAGCGGTTAATGAATGGTTTGGCGGTCTGGTACTTGACGTCGTGTGCCATAAAACCTCCTTGAGTTAGATTCTTCCAATCGTCGATGTCAAGTGTAGACTCGGCAGCTTCATCCATAAAAATAACCTCTGTAAATGGCGTGATCGTGGCTTTGTTGAATGTCTTTTGTTTGGTTACTGTAGCGACGTTTCCATGGTGCACAAGACCGAGTATAAGAAAGAACAAACTTGTTTTTCCACTGTTGGCGTCTTCTACAAGGCAGGGACCTTATCTTTATGCCTCTTACTGTTGTAGCCCAGAAGGCGCATGAAATCTGGTATGGTATGGTATATCTTAGTTAAATCAAAGAAACCCTTTACCCCAACAAGTCGACGACTCTCCGAGCTCCTCTGTGGTTGGTAAAGCTCCATAGACACCCTTCACCACATCCTGATGCCTGTTTTAAAGCAGACTTAGAGACAAGGCCTCACTGGAAACAAGTATTTAGAGGTTGCGGTGGTGGCTCCTCAACTTGTCTTCAAGGACTTCACGGTGCGCTGTCAACGACTTTCGCATGACGGGATCGAGGCAAGTCAATATGGACTTGACGCAGTCGTGTAGCTCTTTCGCCCTACTGAGTAC
The DNA here is from genome assembly GCA_016490735.1 of Pachyseris speciosa. NCBI lineage: Eukaryota > Metazoa > Cnidaria > Anthozoa > Scleractinia > Pachyseridae > Pachyseris > Pachyseris speciosa. The sequence continues at coordinate 1,914,347 of JAEMWC010000010.1, forward strand.
TGAGTAACCAGGGACCTTCAAATGCTTTGCGTGTTTTTTTCGCGTCGCTCTTGTTCCTGGCGTTCTTTTCGGTCATCATTGTTTCTCTATAGATCTCTCTGGATAGCTCTTGGCAAACTTTACTTGCCAACAATTTCAGAGGAGTTTAATTTCGGACAAAAAAGTGTCCGAAAATAAAACCGTCCGAAATTTTTACAGTGTCGTATAAAACTTTTAAGTACTTTCTTAGGCGACGCCATCACTTGCATTCATGGAGAATCAGCACATGATGTAGGTAGAACTCGGATTAGATTTTGTATGTAAAACATAATGTAAATAAATTCCATTTTGCAGAAGTTATATTTCCAACGAGGCCCAGTTTTATGATAATTGCATTGCCAGTGCCAGTGGTTTTACAGTCCTCCTCTGCTTCACATCATCAATCAAACACAATCGAAAGGCCCTCACTCGCATGTGGTTCTTCATCTGTTGCTGTCGGTGACTGAGGTCAGTTTATCAAGAAGCTCGTAGTTCTTTTCAATACGCTTTTTGAGACGAAGAAGTAGAAACCGCTTACTGTCGTTGATTTTACTTGTGTTATTTACTCGTCGGTGTATCTTAAAACCTTGAGGGTGTACACAGATGCTAATTTCTAATTTCTTTTTTGTAGGCGTAAATTTACATTAAATATTTTTCAGCAAAGTGTCCGAAATGCGATAAAAAGTATCGCAAAATAAAACGTCTGAAATAAAATTTTAAATCTTGGCAAGTAATGTAGTTGGGTCGGGATCCATGGAAAGTAATTCATTATTCTGAGTGGTGACCCTCTCCTCTCTTAGGGCGGCCAATCTTGCTTGATGTCGTTTCTTGGCACGGTCACGTAGCTCGGCTTACTTCCGTTTCGCCTCTCAAAGCATGTGTTTTAGCTGCCAGTGCCTACGGCTATCTGGATGCAACTTTGCTAAGGCCTCTCTCGCGACAGTAATTGCGTGCGTCGTTCGCTGAGCCGGCCTTTTCCGTGCTATCTTCTGAAGTTTCCTCGTAGCTCGTGTCGGCAACGGTGGTCTCCTGCACCAGAGGACTGAAAGTGAATGTGACCTGATGGCTTTTTTCTCCTCTTCCTTTAAAGTGCCTTGCACCCTTTCCAAGGTGAGTTTTTCATCAGTGTCTGTGTCGTTCTTTTCGTTCTCGGTGTCGCCTTCAGAGCAGTTTGCTTTGTTTGTAGCCCACACCACTCAGTCCATGGCATGCTTTCTCAGCCAAGCTGCTGCCCTCTTTTTCGGATTTGGGAGGTTCTTGAAGTGATACGTGCGCAGGCCTCTATCCATAGCTGATTGGTGAGTGGGACCAAATTCCAGCTTACGCCTTGCAGCTACTAGCATCGGGCATCTGTTGATGAATGCTTTGGAGGTTTGATATTTTATGTCGTGTGCAGTGTATCCCCCCACCCCACTGCCTAAGGATCTTCCAACCTGAAATGTCAAGGACATTCTCGTCTGCTTCATCGACGAAGATCTCTGTGGATGGGATAATCATGGCCTTGTTAAGTGCGCGTTGCTTTGTGACCGTTGCAATATTTCCGTGGTGGACAAGGCCGTGAATTGGAAAGAACAAGTTGGTCTTGCCAATGATTGCAGCTCCTACAAGACAAGGTACTTTGTCTTTGCACTTCTTCTTGTTGTAGTTTAAAAGTCTCACGAAGTCTTCACAGAACGTTACTACTTCACTTGCGGATATGCTATACTCCAGTATTTCGCGAAAATACTTAAGGTCGGCCTCTGTTGCGGAATCGTACGCGCAAAAGCACCTCGGCGAAACTTTTTCTATTTGGCGCGCTTCTGTGGGGCTCTCTACGAACGCACGCTTTTTCACAGACCCACGAACACTATCGTTGACTTCTTTAGGTCGTAATCGATCGCCAGAGGTTGGAAGAGTTCGCAGTGTGGATCTGCCAGCATGTCGATTGCTTTTTTCATGTCTCGTATTAGTCTAGATTTGAACTGCTCGTTGATCGCGAGGCTGTTCATAAACACCCTTGCCTCGCAATTGTATGAGAAGGTGTGCCTTGATCTCGGATCCCTTTTATACACTTTGCCTCGGTAGCTTACGTATTGCACCTTTTGCATGGCGATGGTTATGTCGTTAACGAGGATAGTCAGCTTGTCAGACGGACGTTTCTCGTCATAACCAAAAGCTATCACCCCTGCATTGGCCACGGTGAAGACAAACTTGTCGATATGTAATTTTGCATCGGCCATCCTAGCCGGAGCATTCTTTAAGGATGGTTGGCAACTTGGGTTTATTAATCATGTTTAAGCGCGCAACTTTTCCCGTATCGCTGTTTCCAGCTCTTGTGAGTCCATTTGTGAAATTCTAACCAGGTTTGAGAGTTCCTCTTGGTAACTATGTTGATAGGAAGCTGTCACGATGCCTTACATATATGGATTTTTCGTGGTCTCTAAGCAGGTTGTAGACTTCCTTAATGGCAGTGCACTCTTGTCCATCTTGAAACTGAAACTGTAACATTAAAAACCTGAATTTAATACGCGCAAACCTTTGCAGCCTTCACTGAGGTACTTAAAGAGAAAAGGTAACTTTGTCAGGTGATAGCTTAGAGTGATTTTTTTATGCACATTTTCTCGGGGAAAATGTATTTTAAAATCGCAATAAAAATCGCGCCATCGATCAATGAAGATCTTACAATCATTCTAGTCGTAATTACCTGAGTTGCCGTGACACCCATTCCACACTCTAGAAATGCTCGATAGACTACCAATGGATTGGCAGGGGCACCGTTAGGTGTGGTCAGTGCAAGCCAATACTTGCATGATTGCCGGCCACAGGTGGAAGCGGTCTTTCATCAAGCCGCCGTCAAAGATCGTGGACGGAGGTTTCAAGACGAATGACTTGAGCCCACCGATTCTCACGCATACATTTAGATTAATTCCGCTGTCATTTGGTGATCCCTCATAGGAACACGGCGTTCTGTAAACAGAACTTAACTCGTGAAAAGTTACATTTACTTTCTCTCGTTTTGGATACGATGCAGGAAGGAAAGGTAAAAAATCTTAATCACGAGTCCAAGGCACGTTCTCGTGCTTGTCGACTGGGCATAGGAAAACTCTGATCTACCAGTTGGCTCTACTTATTGCACGAACAGGGACGGTTAGAATTTTTCAATCGAAGCCATTTGTTGTAGTTGTTTTCTTTCTTCTCCAGTATTTACCGTCAATAATTTCAGTATCACCAGCAACTTTTCCGCTATTCTCCAGATCCTCTAATTCCATTGCTGGGCTGGAGTCAAGGCGGTCGAAGTTGAAATCTTCCTCAAGCAAAAGGGTCTGGAACGGTTCATTATTATTATTATTATTATTATTATTATTATTATTATTATTATTATCAAACTTACTTAAGGGATGTTTGTTATTGATGATTTGGGGGGGGGGAGTTGGTGAAATAATGGGGGTAGGGAGGGTAGTTTTGACGTCAAATCCCTTAACAAATAATATCAACGCCAACAATAATGCCGTTGTTAATCCTGTATTGCTTAACAATCCCTTAATGTCAACAGTGTCAAACATAGTGAACTACAGTAGAAGAACGTTTCTGATATGAATGTTTTCAAGGGGATCTGTTTGAAACGAAGTCCAAATTCTAGTCTTTCTCGTTGCATGCTTTGATTTTATTAGATGACCCTGTTCTTCAAACCAGCTCTCTCGACTCGATGCGGAGAAATAAAACTAAGCAGGGATATTTATACAACTAGTCTCTTTCTCAAGGTTTTCGACTGAAAACAAAAGCGATTATAGTGCAACACACTATTACTATTTTCAATAAATAATTTTTTACCAGCAATTTACTTACCAATTGCACTGTTTCCAAGGGCGTAGCTAGAGGAGCGTCCTGGGGTGTCCGTGACCCCCCCTTTGCAAGCTTTTTTTACGCAAACAACCAACAATATTCAGGTGACAAAAAACGCCATGACGATATCTTGGCACGCATATGCCAAAGTATGACCCCCCCTCCCTCCTTGAAAATTCCTGGCTACGCCCCTGGTTTCTTGCCTTTTCCTCTTGAGTATTTGCGCTTGTCTCTGTCTCAAGGTTGATGCCTACTGAAAGGCATTAAGTCCAATTATAAGAGAGCTGGAGAGATATTTATCGGCAAATTACAAACTCCTTTTCTGTTAGAGGATTGGCATTTGGTTGGCATAATAAAATTAAATATGCCTGCATTGTTAAGGAAAGCTTGTTACCGTAAAGTTCCGAAAGTAGCGATAAAATTTCAAAGTTGTTAGCAAATTGCGAAAATAACCACACAAGTGATTTCCCTCATTAGGAAGAAACAAAGAAAATGATAGATATAACAAGCTATACCAGACTGATCCGAGGTTTGTTTTTAATGATTGTAATGATATTTGACAATCCTATTCTAAGGACAACTCTTAAAAGTTCATTGCATTTTTTTTCCAAAAGTATTCCTTAAGTCTCTGAATACCCCTTACATGCGTCATAGGGATAATCAAACCTTTGCCTCTAGTAAAAGAAGCTACCATATAATACCAAACCCGTTCTTTTCAAATGCCGATGCTCAACACTGAAAAACAGAACCTATTAACATAGTTAACTGTAACCGCGAAATAAAACTAGACGGAGTAGAAGTGCGCCGGAAGGTGTTTGGGTGCAAGGTGGTGCAATAGAAATTCCATGTACATGTACATATGAAGTGAAAGTCAAAAAAGGACTACGACAGCTGAGGAAAGATTTGAAGGAAAGCTAGCTGCAACGACTAACTCCATCTACTCAAAATACGAAAAGTTAAGGTGGCTCTGAATCCGCTCCAACAATTTTTTTTAAACTTTGCAAAAAAATTTATTATATTATGCAAATCATTTTCCAAAAATAAAAAATGGTGGTCACCGAGCTCGTTTTTGAGTTATTGTCACTTAAAGCTAAAATAACGGATGTTTTTAACAGGCTATGGTGTTGCTATGGTAACCTGTTATGTCAAAAAATGTTTCATAACTTGTTCACCAATGATTGGGAATTTCTTTGATACCACTTTAAAGGTATTAACTTACAAAATTGGTAGTAATGATCCATCAAAATAGTAGTGCTTGAAAATGCTGGAAACCGGTAGGAGCCACCTTAATTCAGCTTATTTTACATCACGTCAGCATGAATCAGCAGTTTTCGTCAATGTTGTAATGCTACTAATTTTAGCCTATTTTAGAAGGTTCTAGAATTTTATGTAAAAGGTACATTAGCCACCGAGCTAGAGATTTAGAGTAATCGATTGATCGAGTAGTGTTTACAAGCGGCGAGGCCGTGTTTATTCAAGTGTGACGGAGGTCGCGGTTTAACTCTCAAACCGGTAAGAGCTGTGAGTTGTTTGACAGAGGTCGTGTTTTAACTCTCAAGCCTGGAAGAGCTGTGAGTGTGTAAAAGTGTCTTAAGCAGTAATCACTACGTTCTTGTGGAATAAATCTCCTTGTTGCTATTCCGACATCCCTGCGTTCTGCTGGACTTCAAACTACATTCCTCTAACCACATTCGAACTCGTAACACTCTGCTTCACTGCCCTTCACTTCAGTTCTAATCCCTTCCCTCCCTTTCCCTCCCCTTCGTTTCACTTGACTTTCCTTCACTTCCCTTCTCTTCAGTTCAGTTCACTTCGCTTCACTTCCCTTCACTTTTTTCACTTCCCTTTACTTCACTTCAGTTGCCTTCACTTCCCTTCAATTCGCTTCACTTCGGTTCACTTCCCTTCCCTCCACTTCAGTTCAGTTCCCTTTCCTTTCCTTCCCTTCCCTTCCCTTCACTTTCTTTCACCGCCCTTCAACAAAACTTCACCTCCCTTCCCTTCTTTTCACTCCCCCCCCTCCCCCCTAAGTGAGGGAAAAAGCCCTGGGAACGAGGTTGCTCCCTTCACTTGTTTTTACTTCAATTCTCTTCAATTAACAAGAAATAACACACAGACTGCGGTGATAAACATGACAATAGAACGCATTGTTGGAAAACAAAAATAAAACTATATCGTTTAACTTGACGTTTCGTATGTTTCGACATACATCTTCAGAAGTGACCGTTAGGAATTAAAGTAACAACTAAATTTGAAATTTAAGATAAGTAACTAATTAACAATAACCTTGACAGAAGCTAAAAATAATTTGCATATAAAAGATGCAAACTAATAGAGATACAGCTTTTCGCTGCTTACATTTTCATTTAGGGTAGGTTTCAATTCTCTAATTAGTAGAGTCTCCTTTATCTTGCAATGAGTGTCTGAGCGACCTTTCGCCAATATCTCAAAGTGGTCCCATTTTAAGTTGTGACCAGTTGACGTGACGTGGTCTGCGATAGCAGATGCATGACAGCTACTCGTGATCGCTTTAAAATGTTCAGTTTTTCTGTCATGCAATCTGCGTTTTGTTTTTCCAATGTAGAAATCCTGGCAGTCCCAACAACTAGCTTTATAAACAACTTTTGACATTTGGGAACGGTTAATTCTATCTTTGTAGGGAAGAGCGCTTTGGAAAATAACCTTAAGATCAATGCAGCCATAAAATTTACTAATGCAGGTCTTCAGTTGTTTGGTAATAATTTTGCTTTGTACTCCTAAATAAGGTAGAACTAAGATTATTTCCTTTTTGGGGACTGTGCCGGTGGTTGGAATCTTCGGTCTGTTTTGTTGCCTGTTCAGAACATCATTAATGTTGTAATTGACAACACCAGCAGGATAACCGTTTTGTAACAACAACTTCCTCAATTCATTTAAACAAGACCGCAAAAGAGAAGGTGACGAACAGATGCGGAAACAACGAAAAGTGAGCGTGCGGATAGGTTTACTTTGTATTTCCTAGGTGTGAAGGAGTCCCATTTTGTGTACAGGCCGGTAAAGGTCTTCTTTCGGTAGATGGATGTTGAGAAAGTTTGATGAGAATGTCCAGGAAAGGGATTGTATTGTTCTCTTCAAATTCAATGGTGAATTTGATATTTGAGTGACAGTTATTGAGGTAGTGTAGAAACTGAGTTGCTGTGCTTTTACTGTCGAACAAGGTGAAGGTATCGTCAACGTATCGAAACCAAATAGAAGGACGAACATTGTTGTTAAGAACCCATTTCTCTTCAAAATGGCACATGAAGATATTGGCCAAAACAGGACCTAAAGGAGAGCCCATAGCCACACCGTCAATTTGGTCGTAGTATTGGCCATCAAATATGAAATGGCTTTTCTTTGTGGCAAACTCAAGCAGAACTTTCAAGACTGAGCGGGGCAGTGTTGGCGGATTGGGGAGGGCATACAATTTGTCAAGACAAATTTGTATTGTCTCATTAAGTGGAACGTTCGTAAATAATGAACTAACGTCAAACGAGCACATTATTTCGTTGTTATGGTTATACGTCTTGGCCCAGTCCGCAAAACTAAAAGAGTCCTTGATTGTCAACTGATTCGTGGAGATGGGCTGAAGTATGCGTACAAGATATGATGCCAGATTGTAGTTGTAAGTGTTTATAGAGGAAACAATTGGGCGAAAAGGGCAACCAGGTTTATGAACCTTAGGAAGGCCATAGAGGACACCAGGAGTAGAACCACATGGTAGTATCTTATGAAGGGTGGCATCATCGATGATTTTATCCTTCTTTAGTTTGCGAAGATACGATATTAAGCTGTCTTCTCTAGATTTCGTAGGGTTCTGCGTAAGTTTTCTAAATTTTGTTTCATCTGAGACCAGCAGTTTCATTTTATTCAAGTAATCAGGTTTGTTGATGATTACAACCCCGTTCCCTTTATCCGGTTTTGTGATTATAATGCTGTCATCTTTTCGCAAATCAGTCAGGGCTTCCCATTCCTCTTTGCTAAGAATGTGTTTCTGTTTTGAGAAATCATACGCATAGATGTAGCCATAAGATATCTGTTTCAGCTGACATTTGAGTCTATCTTGGTTTTCAGCTGTCAAAGGTGGCCCGAATCTCGTAAGATCACGGAAAAGCAATTCAAACGAACATTTGACATCATATCCATCCACTTTTTTGGGTGGTAGACAGAAACGTAATCCTCTCGCTAATACCATTTTCTCAGCCTCTGTCAAAACTCGATGTGAGTAATTGAAGATGATATCATCACTGTTCAAGTTTGATACAAGTGGTATTCCACATTTCCGTTTTAAATTATTGAATTTCACCTCTAGCTTTCGCGATTGGCGATCCTTCAACTTGGATGCTTCGCTCTCGAGGGTAGAACAAATGTGGTTGAAATCAAGCGGGGATAAGACAGATTGAAGAGAGGCACGAGCCCGCTCGTAAGACTCCTTGAATTTGTGACGGGCGGACATTTTACGATTCAGTTCGTACTTCAGTAAATCCTCCTTGAAGCGACGGCAAGCTTGCTTTCACTTTCCTTCCTTTCCCTTCTCTTCACTTCACTTCAGTTTCCTTCCCTTCGCTTCCCATCCCTTCCCTTTCCCCCCAAGTAAGGGAAAAAGCCCTGGAAAACAGGTTGCTCCTTTCGCTTCCCTTCGCTTCACCTCCCTTCACTTCATTTCACTTCAGTTTCCTTCTCTCCCCTTCCCTTTGTTTCACTTCACTTCCCTTCAATTTTATTCCCTTCCCTTCCTTTCGATTCCAATCACTTCGCTTCACTTCCGTTCACTTCACTTCCCTTTTCCCTCCCTTCCCTTTCATTCACTTCCTTTCCCTCCGTTTCTTTTCCACTTGCGTCACTTCCCTTATTTTCACTTCTCTTCACTTCGCCTTATTTCACTTGATTCACTTCACCTCCCTTCACTTCGCTTCGCTTTGCTTCCCTTCCTTTCCCTTTCCCTTCACCTCTCTTTCCTTCACTTCCCTTCCCTTCATCTCCGCTCCACTCTCCTCCCTTCACTTCATTTTTCATCACTTTCCTTTCCTTCAATTCACTTTCCTTAACTTCCATTCCTTTGACTTCCTTTCATTTACCTTCTCTTTACGTCACTTCCCTTCACTTCATTTCACTTCCCATCCTTTCCTTTCATTTCGCTTCCCTTTGCTTCCTTCGCTTCACTTCCCTTATCTTCCCTTTCCTTCAATTTCTTTTGTTTGGCTTCACATCACTTCCATTCACTTTACTTCCCTTCCCTTTTCTTCACTTCAGTTCCCTTCTTTTCCCTTCCCTTTACTTCATTTTGCTTCACTTCCCTTCCCTTCACTTCCCTCCCTTGTCTTTACTTGCCTTCACTTTACTTCACGTTCCTTTTCTTCCCTTCACTTCCTTTCACTTTATTTCTCTTCACTTTTCTTCTCTTCATTTAACTTCCCTTTCCTTCACTTCTGTTTACTTCGCTACCCGGTATACCCATCCCTTGGGTAGGGCTGCACCTCTTTGAAACCTCTAATTTCACTGGATCTTTATCAGTTGCACCTCTATTGTTTTATGGCTAGGTTCCATTGTTTTAATTCTTTGTTTATTGTTGTTTTGAACCAATCTTGTGAGGAGTTGCAAATGGTGCAGGTCGCCCCCAACCCTTCACTAGATTTTACTGAAATTGTCTGTCTTGAATAACTAATATTACCCGCTACATTTCGTGCATTCTTGTGCGCTAGGTTCGTTGACATATATACAATTAAACTTAACCGAGCCCATATTCAGTAGAATTACTAAGCCTTTACCATCCAAAAAAGACGACTCCTCTGAAAGCCCAGACCCTACAGAGTGCTAAAGTGTGACGTCACAATTATTAGAATTTGTTGAGATTTTCAGAAAGAGCAAGAGGAAAATTGCTGACTTCCCAAAAATCAGCATTTAATGCAAATTGGCTCTGAGACATTAGCAACGTTATGCTCTGTTGACACGGTTCATAACGTTAGGAACCGAGTAAAATTTAGAAGGATTTGTATGGAGTCAGCAGAGCATAACGGTGCTAATATCTCGCTCTCAAACAGTAAGAAAATGCTGATTTTTGGCAAGTAGGTCTTTTTGATCGTGTTCTTTCTCAATATCCGAACAAATCCCATAATTTCACAAATTTAGTTTTTGTGACGTCATCACTTTAGTACTCTATGCTCAACCCACCCTAACCTCCCTGACACCCTGGTACCCCACCTGTCACCTAGTGGTACCTCTGATTCACATTTTTTTCAAATCTATATCGACACGTTTCACACAGTGTCATTCTTTTAATCTTTTTACCATTAGAAATGCAACCCACCGATTTGTACAAAATAGCATACAATGCTGATAAACTGTTTTTTGTAAAATCTTCATTGCATCTTATTGCCACCTCCTCTGCTCTTGAATCTGCGGGTTCTGTCAGCATTAGCGCGACTATAGCCAGTTTTTTAAGGAGTTGAATGCAATGGTTATAGAAGAGTTTATCGACATTTAGGTTCATGTTTAGAATTGACGGGTGAGGGTAGTTAATTTCATTGTACTACTGCTTAAGTAGTGTTCGTAACTGCGACGATGACTGCTAACGATCACCAACAATGGTAGGCTGTGCTGTCGTCCAAGTAACTTGTTTATCAAGCAAAGGAATTCGGTAAAAGTGGCTCACTTCAGACGAGTTGGTCTGTTATTTCAGCTGAATTTCCCTTGCGTGCCTGCGACCGCTTTAATTTGTGAGACCAATTTTTTTAGTTTGCCCAGTACTAGGTCACTAGGTCACGAATATCCAGATATCCATACGTTTGAGTCGCTGTTCTGGTCTCGAAAGAAAACGGACTAAGGACTTGTTTTCTATTTTCGCCGCTGTCCTATGCGAACAACAAAAACGTGAAAGAGCTGGCGAAAGTGGAACCAATTTAGCCAACGCAGCCGACGGAAAACAGGATACTATTAAACCAAAGTGGGGACGTTGCTGTTCTCTTTGAACAAAAACTACCACAAGTACAAAGAATTACTCAAAAACTTGAACTTCAAGGATTTGGGAGATGATTACGGCGAGCATGGTACGTTGGGGGTAAATATAAGTTTGAAAGTTCAACACCACCAGGAACAAGGGAAATGGAACTCGTTAACTTCAGCACTGCATAGACTGAAATACTGATGTTATAGACTTCAAGCTACAGGCAACTTGTCGAAGCAGTAGAGAAGAAAACTAAGAAAGAAGACACCATGTTGTCTACAAAGCTAGGAGTGATCATTTATTTGGGAAAATACAATCTTCGCTATTCATGGGTGTTCCAAAACAGCCATATTAAATTCATAATTAACCCCAAACGAACGCAGCGACGGTTTAGAAACTTTGAATGTCTCTACAACCGTATGTTTCCCTCGGACTACATTTCACTGAGCTTTTTAACAGGATCATCTTGAGTCAACTTTTTCACAAGACAACAAAAAACTGACACTTGAAAACTATTTTTTCAGCAAAACTGTTTGGGGTGGTTTACTGTCTAAAGTCATTGGCACCAAATCTGGTTGAACTTTGTCTGAAGGACAAAAGCTACAATGTCCTTCTCTTGTTTGTGAGATTTCACTAATCAGAGTTTCTAGCGCTAAAACTTGCATTTTCAACTATATATACAATTCAAAAGGTATTCCAAAATGCTTTTGCCGTCCTGCAGTAAGACTACCACAAAAATCTATTGAAGAATTAACTAAACACATGGAAATGTCTTTGACAACGTTTAAAGATGCTGTTTCTGTTCCTTCATTGGCTTTGCACGCTACTGGGATTTTCCTCTGTCCATTACAGCCACCAAACGTTCATGTTCGCTTACGTTCACCTTGAAAATAAACTCTTGTGGATTGAGCCGTGGGCAAATTCCGTTAACCACGTGAAGGATTTTGTGACGAGAAGGTTATCCCATTAGCAACTGGACCATGCAAGTTGAAACTTACGACGAAGTATACCAAAGCACCGGGGGTAAAGTCACGTTCAGCTTTGCCAATGTCTGCATTCTTGCCAACGTAGAGTTGCAGATTTCCTTGCACCAGTTCAATGTATGGATGGATCTTTCCAGCACGACCAGATGACTGCTCCACTCTTATCCGGCCTTTGCATTCAAGCAACTTCCTTCTGCTGTCTATTAACCAGAATTTTGATACCTTTCCGGAGTCGTCTGTGGCGTAGTCGGTTTCCCCTCGAAATAAGGTGTTGCGAGTGATGAGGCGAGACATCCCTTGTCCGTCTTTGCCCACGAACAGTGTTGACTGCATGCTTCGAAAATGATTGTGGGAGTTTTCTCGACACATCCTCAACGCTTTGATGTATTTGGCTGTGTATTCAAGCGAGTTGCCATCAAGAATGTTCAAAAAATAAATCACCATTTGATAAAAATAAGGCAAGCAATCATTCGGGGAGACATCACGCCACCTCTCACTAAGAGTAAGGCCTTGCTCGAGGCTGTAGCATCTTGGTCCTGTGACCAACACACAGACCTTCATAAGGTGGTAAGCAAGCCGGTATTCGCTCTCCACCAGTACCAGTTCTTCCAACAGCTTTAGTAAATACTCCAGGCTTTCATGGTTCAAGACGTCGACAGGATCACTGTTGCTCAAAATAAAGTGCGCCTGGAGTTTCTTTAGCTCTACTTGTGACGACCTCGGAAAATTGGGAGCACTACAAAGTGCTTTGCAAACTTGGATCAAATCTTCGGCACCCCGTCTACGTCCAGAAATTGAAAGCCCATGTTTAAAGGTCTTCATAAGGGATAATCGGGCGTTGTGACTGAGCCTCTGGGTTTCTTCGGGATCTGTTAGGTTGGGAACAGTCTGCACGATATTGTCCACGACGTCCAAGAGACAAAATGAGTCACTTACACAGGTACGGAAGAAAGCGGGTGCGCGGTTGGTAAGAAACTTCAAGGTGTTCTCCGAATCGTGGTTGCATTTATTCTTCATGATCCAATCAATACAAGCCAGCCAAACTTCCACTTCCCCGATTAACGGATGGGGATAGGTTGGCGGAAAATTGCGTGCATCGTGATACGCCTTAAGGACTTCATGGGCAAGGTCTTCAAGCTTCTTTAGATCTTGGACTTTACCATTATGAATACTGTGTTTCATCTCAATAAATAAGATTACTCCCTTAGTGTGATACAAACCACGCAACCTTACCTTGGCATTATTGGCTTGAAAAGCTCGTTGAATGACATCTTTGGCCTCTGAAAGCGAGGGAGGTTCCTTCTTTGCAAGGAATCTTGCTGCGTTGGCAAATATGGCGGCATCGTTCGTCTTCACTGCAGCCTCGCAAAACACCTGTGCTGCAAGCTCTGGATTGACCCCTCTGAGCTCTTCGAACAGTACTGAAAATTTCAGCTTCCTTCCGAACTTGTTGTGAAGAAAAAGTTCCTCAAAAAGGGGAAGGAAGAATTCATGCTGGTAAATGGGAAACTGAAGGAACTTCCTCACCACTCCAAAGAGATCACACTCCTGTGCCCTGGAAACTTTTCTGAATACCAAATCTGCAACCAGTGGATGTTGGAAAGTGTAGCTTTCGGGGGCAGCCTCCCTTAATGCACTTGATCTTCCTTTGGACCAAGGTGGCTCTGTGGGCACCATTAAGTTCAACAAATGCTCTGTGAAAAGGTGCTTTATGTCTTCATAGGTAGTGGTTTTCCCCCCTGAAACAAGAATAAAGCCTTTAAACGCTTCATAAAGGAGAAGGGCTGGTGTCGCGTGATTTGCGTATTTCTGTAAGAAAGCGACTACCAAGGCGATCTCTTGCTGAATGCCTCCCATCTCATCTAGGGTATCTTCGATGATCTTCTGGAGTTTAGGACGAAATTCTTCCATCATGGCAAGTAGAGGAAAGTGAAACACCCGGCACAGGCTAGCCCTTTGGTATTCACTTAACGACTGAGCTATGTACTCCTTGTACTTGAACTGGAACTCATTAAGATCAGCACGCGAGTCTTCTAGTTTGACGTTCACATCAAATACGCGGTGGACATTCGACGACTCCTGAGTCGCTCTCTTAGAGGCTTTTGATCCATGCTGACAACGTAATAGAAGGGCTCTTTTGCCTTTGTTGCATAGCATCCTCACAAGCTTGTACGACAGACCCTCGAGCATGCTTGATTGTTGTCCGTCAATTAGAATCACTGGAGACGTTTCGCAAATTTCTTCCAATGCTGTTATACGGTTAGCAATTTTGTTTGACAGCGCGTTGTCTTCATCAAAGTAGTGGCGAGTGCTCGATATTTCCAAAAAGGCACAAGGGTAAGACCTGTGAAGGTCCCACATGATACGACGAGCTATGGTAGACCCACCCGTTCCTGGAGAGTGTCTGATTTCTACAATCAAAGATCGATTTACGCCTTGATCAAGGAGGCGTTGGACGTGACTTCGAATGTCCGTCGCGATCTCTCTTCTTGCGTCGTGATTGTCGTAGAGGCTCACAAATGAAATCTGGTTCCCAGATATGAAGGATTTTCTGTGTTGCTCAAAGAAATCTTCTGCTTCAGCTGGGTCGCTGGAAAATTCTGGAAGGTCTTCGCATCCGTCGTATAGGATTTGTAGATGTTCTTTGAGATACAGAAATTCATTCTGACTTAACTTGGCAAAAACTCCAGCCTGTGAAGAGGGCATTCGGTATTCCTTGGCCACTGGAGCACAAAGCATATCTGCAAGGCCACGACTGACAAGCTTGGGGCTTAAATCAAAGTGTCGCACCTCAAACTTTTTTGAAAGCAGGTGACAAAGCTTGTGTTTAAATGAGACAAATCTTAACCTGTATTCGTCAAAGTTCTCGATCAGACGATTCAGTGTCACTTCCAAATACGGCAGAGAGTCCCGACTGAATGGAAGGATCAGGCATACCACTGGTTTCTGCTTGTCAAATTTGTCAGGATCAGAACAGCAACCAAACAGCCGCGAGATGTGTTTGACTGAAGTGGCCTCCCAATCTGGAAATGACTGTGCACTTCCCTCAGAGTCACTATTCCGACCATTAACGAAGAGCCATTGGACCTTCTGGGGATCTATCTGACGTAACAGACTACCCATAGTGCTCTTCCGTAACTCAGCTGGTGTAACCATGCTGACCAAGTTGCTTCGCCCTTCTTTAGACGTGAACTTGCGATAGAACCCTTTTTCTTCTGACATGGGGTCGAAATCCAAGACCATCTTCCACGGCACGCCTCTCAGAATAGAAAAGTACTCCAGATCTTCAGCAGGAAGAGCATCTGTAACAAGGATGTACTGGTTCTGGTGGGCCTCAAAATCACCAACTGCATCACAAAAAGTCAGCCATTCATCAAAGTTGGGACCACTCAAATCCTTTGGACTGGTAGGAGCGGCGAAAGAGGCAGACGATTGATTTGCAATTATGGTATCCAGTTTGCTGTCTATGGCCTCAAATTTTTCCCCACAATGAACTTGTTTCGCTCGTTCTGCCAGAAACAGCTGCTTGTAATACTCTCCTGAGAAGATGATTTCATCTATAAAATTGAAAACATGATGAAATTTTAAATTTCTTTCAACAGACACCAAAATTCACTGGGATATAAGATAAATATACTGCTCCTACTGTACATCTTCTTGGTCTTATTCTGATATATCATGTCCTTGAATGCTAACTAAGTACCGGACATTTTCTTACGCCGGATTGATGGATTCCTGGTAATGAAAACAGCGTAATATTGCGAAACGTTCCTTTCGCCGCGGTCTCAAGCAGTTTATAGCCTGATTCAGGGGTTTCTTTTAGGAGAAATGGTTTATCTGACATATAATTGGTCAAAAGGATGACACTGAAACAAACGTTGGCTCATAAGAAGTTCGTCTTCATCATTATTAGCATTTTCAAGTAAGATGAACCTGAAAACAGTACATATTAGAAGAACTGGAGACGGTTTTAGAACATACGATCGAAACTCTTTTTTTAATTTTTCACACTTTGATCACGTGACGGGCCATGTGATCCAATTGTACGTCAAGGCAAACGAGAACAACAAGGTTTACGTTCAGGGAAAATTGCACTCTGTTCCACGCAATCTGACGGTCAACCATACTACCAAACACACTATATATGGATTTAAACTACTTGAGATGGTTTATGGCGAAAAGCTTTAGGCCTCAGGTCTCTGGGAGTTATGTCCCTCTGGAAACGCAAAGGAGACTAGTAGTCTCCTGGCTTTTTCTCATCAAACCTCTCAAACGTACGTCGTTTTTTCAAAGAAAATTTATTGATCCCGATCTCTTCATCACTGCACGTACAAATACCTTGCTACAGTTGTTCAGATATTGTACTCCTGAGCTAAAACTTTTACCCGGATAGCTGCGCACATATAGTCGAAGAGAGACGAAGCGTCAGCCTTACAGAGTTACCTGTGATCAATATCAGTTGTCTTAGCTCTACTAATGGTACTTCCTACATTTACCAGACGTACCTGACTGGAGAATTATCTCTGCAATTTCATCTGGATCGGCACCTAGTATCACAAAATTGTCGCATAGATGAGGCCAGAAGGTGCTAAAATCCTCATCAGACATTTTCTCTGTAGATGGATGCCCTATCACGCTGTTGCGGCAGTTCTTCAGTTCGCGCAGAGCAAGTGCGTAGCCTGATCTCTTGCTAATTTCCAATGCACAACTCTTGGAGTAAAGAAGGGCAGTTGTCATCAATGAGAAATCCCATTCAATTATGTTCCCACGGCTGAAAACGATTTCTTCCTCTTTCGCGAGCTTCATGCTGCCCCGATCAAACGTAAGTGCATCAGATGGCTGGTTGGACCATGTGGGGTTGATTTCCATGAAGAGCTTACGAAGTGCTCTCAGACCAACTCCGTAAATAAGCTTGAAAATGCATAACATGTTTCTTCTGAAAAAAGAGTAAGGAAAATTACACAAACCAATTATGAATCCTGAATGGTAATTCTTCTTGATCACTGTTCAAGTAATACATATAAAAAACGAGTGCGAGTGTTTCATCAGGGGTTCCAAACACCCAGATACAAGGGAGCTTCCGCAACTGCGACGGCGACGGCAACGAGAACGCCACACAACAACATAAAGCCAACAATGGGCTTAATGAGCAAAAACAATAGCTCTGCACGTGCATTTTACATTTTGGTACATTTCTTTGCTGTCATCTGAAAAGTGACGACGTGAACATTTTCAGTTTTCACTAGAACGTGACCGCATGACAGCAAATTTTCTTTCTGTTTCTTTACTTTAACACCGTTCACAGTAATTCAGACCATGCACAGTTTGCCAGCATTTTTTAAGTTAAAGAAGTTGGAATAATCGTGAAAGAGTTACAAAACGGGAAGTTTCATTTTCAAGTGACGTTTGCGTTGCCGTTGTCGTCGTCGTTGCGTAAGCACCCTTACAAATGAAAGCACGACGCCGAAGGCGGAGTGCTTTTATTGTTTCGAGGTGCTTGGAGTCCCTGATGAAACACGAAGCACGAGTTTTTGATATGGCTTCTCAATCACGCATAAAAATACAATACAATATAGCAATATATTCTCTGTATAATTAGCACCGATTGATTAACGAGCAACAGCGAATACAATCGTTCGCATTTTTCACAACTCTTTGCCTGCATAAATTTTGTGGGAGTTGTTTGTTTCGCGTCAGCAGTCATTCCATGTAGGTGACACATGATGGCGGAGACTAAGGACGGAGGCAGTCGTTTTCGCCCACCTAAAACTTTATCTGAGGACCAATTTACAGCTTATGAGGCAGTTCCTGCTTCTACAAAGTACAAAAACAGATTGGCTTTGAACATTTTTAGACAGTGGCAGTTAGACAGAGAGACGAAAGTACCGATTTTATATCGTGCCCTGGTGGTCTTTACAGAGATTGACTTGTACAAGATGAAACCTGTAAGTTGTGAAATATCGCAAATGGATGCCGTATCGGCTCTTAATTACTAGTTCGCGAAAAGTTACAAATCA
Organism: Pachyseris speciosa; assembly: GCA_016490735.1. Lineage (NCBI taxonomy): Eukaryota > Metazoa > Cnidaria > Anthozoa > Scleractinia > Pachyseridae > Pachyseris > Pachyseris speciosa. The sequence goes on from JAEMWC010000010.1 coordinate 1,932,148, forward strand.
TGATGTAAAACTTTTTGTAAATGAAAGAAATGAACTAGCACTGCACAGCTTATGGTAATTAGAAGTGCGCTAGTTCCGTTATAAACAAACCACAAACTCTCTATTTCATTCCCGACTGGTTATTACAAAACTGTTCTATGAACGATAATGGAGTCATGATCACTCCGAAACGTCGGATATTACCGTTCTTTTTTCTTTTTTTTTTTTGCCGTTGTATGCTTAAACAAATCTCTTTTAATACGAGCTCTCGTCTATCGCAATAAAATATCTAAATCTCGATACGATCTGACTTCTCAGCGATTGGTAACCAACCAATTTGTTTTCCGCTCCGATAGTCACGCATGATCTAAGCT
>JAEMWC010000010.1:1935000-2030000 GCA_016490735.1 Pachyseris speciosa
ACCTCCTTATCTGCATTTCTATTGTTTTCCTCCTTCTCCTCATTTCTATTCTTTTCCTCCTCCTCCTCCCCATTTCTATTCTTTTCCTCCTCCTCCTCATTTCTATTCTTTTCCTCTTCCTCCTCATTTCTATTCTTTTCCTCCTCCTCATTTCTATTCTTTTCCTCCTCCTCCTCATTTCTATTCTTTTCCTCCTCCTCCTCATTTCTATTCTTTTCCTCCTCCTCCTCCTCATTTCTATTCTTTTCCTCCTCCTCCTCCTCATTTCTATTCTTTTCCTCCTCCTCATTTCTATTGTTTTCCTCCTCCTCCTCATTTCTATTGTTTTCCTCCTCCTCCTCATTTCTATTCTTTTCCTCCTCCTCCTCATTTCTATTCTTTTCCTCCTCCTCCTCATTTCTATTCTTTTCCTCCTCCTCATTTCTATTGTTTTCCTCCTCCTCCTCATTTCTATTCTTTTCCTCCTCCTCCTCATTTCTATTCTTTTCCTCCTCCTCATTTCTATTGTTTTCCTCCTCCTTCTCCTCATTTCTATTCTTTTCCTCCTCCTCCTCCTCATTTCTATTGTTTTCTTCCTCCTCCTCCTCATTTCTATTGTTTTCCTCCTCCTCCTCATTTCTATTCTTTTCCTCCTCCTCCTCATTTCTATTGTTTTCCCCCTTCTCCTCATTTCTATTGTTTTCCTCCTTCTCCTCATTTCTATTCTTTTCCTCCTCCTCCTCATTTCTATTCTTTTCCTCCTTCTCCTCATTTCTATTATTTTCCTCCTTCTCCTCATTTCTATTGTTTTCCTCCTCCTCCTCATTTCTATTGTTTTCCTCCTCCTCCTCATTTCTATTGTTTTCCTCCTCCTCCTCATTTCTATTCTTTTCCTCCTTCTCCTCATTTCTATTGTTTTCCTTCTCCTCATTTCTATTGTTTTCCTCCTTCTCCTCATTTCTATTGTTTTCCTCCTCCTCCTCATTTCTATTCTTTTCCTCCTCCTCCTCATTTCTATTCTTTTCCTCCTCCTCCTCCTCATTTCTATTGTTTTCTTCCTCCTCCTCCTCATTTCTATTCTTTTCCTCCTCCTCCTCATTTCTATTGTTTTCCTCCTCCTCATTTCTATTGTTTTCCCTCCTCCTCCTCATTTCTATTCTTTTCCTCCTCCTCCTCATTTCTATTCTTTTCCTCCTCCTCCTCATTTCTATTGTTTTCCTCCTCCTCCTCATTTCTTTTGTTTTCCTCCTCCTCATTTCTATTGTTTTCCTCCTCCTCCTCATTTCTATTCTTTTCCTCCTCCTCCTCCTCATTTCTATTCTTTTCCTCCTCCTCCTCCTCATTTCTATTCTTTTCCCTCCTCCTCCTCATTTCTATTCTTTTCTTCTCCTCCTCATTTCTATTGTTTTCCTCCTCCTCATTTCTATTGTTTTCCTCCTCCTCCTCATTTCTATTCTTTTCCTCCTCCTCCTCATTTCTATTCTTTTCCTCCTTCTCCTCATTTCTATTGTTTTCCTCCTCCTCCTCATTTCTATTCTTTTCCTCCTCCTCATTTCTATTCTTTTCCCTCCTCCTCATTTCTATTCTTTTCTTCCTCCTCCTCCTCATTTCTATTGTTTTCCTCCTCCTTCTCCTCATTTCTATTCTTTTCCTCCTCCTCCTCGTCATTTCTATTCTTTTCTTCCTCCTCCTCATTTCTATTGTTTTCCTCCTCCTCATTTCTATTCTTTTCCTCCTCCTCCTCCTCATTTCTATTCTTTTCCTCCTCCTCCTCATTTCTATTCTTTTCCTCCTCCTCCTCATTTCTATTGTTTTCCTCTCCTCCTCATTTCTATTGTTTTCCTCCTCCTCCTCATTTCTATTCTTTTCCTCCTCCTCCTCATTTCTATTCTTTTCCTCCTCCTCCTCATTTCTATTCTTTTCCTCCTCCTCCTCATTTCTATTCTTTTCCTCCTCCTCCTCATTTCTATTGTTTTCCTCCTCATTTCTATTGTTTTCCTCCTCCTTCTCCTCATTTCTATTCTTTTCCTCCTCCTCCTCATTTCTATTCTTTTCTTCCTCCTCCTCCTCATTTCTATTGTTTTCCTCCTCCTCCTCATTTCTATTCTTTTCCTCCTCCTCCTCATTTCTATTGTTTTCCTCCTTCTCCTCATTTCTATTCTTTTCCTCCTCCTCATTTCTATTGTTTTCCTCCTCCTCATTTCTATTGTTTTCCTCCTCCTTCTCCTCATTTCTATTCTTTTCCTCCTCCTCCTCCTCATTTCTATTCTTTTCTTCCTCCTCCTCCTCATTTCTATTGTTTTCCTCCTCCTCCTCATTTCTATTCTTTTCCTCCTCCTCCTCATTTCTATTCTTTTCCTCCTCCTCCTCCTCATTTCTATTCTTTTCCTCCTCCTCCTCATTTCTATTCTTTTCCTCCTCATTTCTATTGTTTTCCTCCTCCTCATTTCTATTGTTTTCCTCCTCCTCCTCATTTCTATTCTTTTCCTCTCCTCCTCATTTCTATTCTTTTCCTCCTCCTCCTCATTTCTATTGTTTTCCTCCACCTCATTTCTATTGTTTTCCTCCTCCTCCTCCTCATTTCTATTCTTTTCCTCCTCCTCCTCCTCCTCATTTCTATTGTTTTCCTCCTCCTCATTTCTATTCTTTTCCTCCTCCTCCTCATTTCTATTCTTTTCCTCCTCCTCATTTCTATTGTTTTCCTCCTCCTTCTCCTCATTTCTATTCTTTTCCTCCTCCTCCTCATTTCTATTGATTTCCTCCTCCTCATTTCAATGTTTTCCTCCTTCTCCTCCTCATTTCTATTCTTTTCCTCCTCCTCCTCATTTCTATTCTTTCCTCCTCCTCCTCATTTCAATTGTTTTCCTCCTCCTCCTCATTTCTATTATTTTCCTCCTCCTCGTCATTTCTATTCTTTTCCTCCTTCTCCTCATTTCTATTCTTTTCCTCTCCTCCTCATTTCTATTCTTTTCCTCCTCCTCATTTCTTTGTTTTCCTCCTCCTCATTTCTATTGTTTTCCTCCTCCTCCTCATTTCTATTCTTTTCCTCCTCCTCCTCATTTCTATTCTTTTCCCTCCTCCTCCTCATTTCTATTCTTTTCTCCTCCTCCTCCTCATTTCTATTGTTTTCCTCCTCCTCCTCATTTCTATTGTTTTCCTCCTCCTCATTTCTATTCTTTTCCTCCTCCTCATTTCTATTCTTTTCCTCCTCCTCCTCATTTCTATTCTTTTCCTCCTTCCTCATTTCTATTCTTTTCCTCCTCCTCATTTCTATTCTTTTCCTCCTCCTCATTTCTATTCTTTTCCCTCCTCCTCATTTCTATTGTTTTCCTCCTCCTTCTCCTCATTTCTATTCTTTTCCTCCTCCTCCTCGTCATTTCTATTCTTTTCTTCCTCCTCCTCCTCATTTCTATTGTTTTCCTCCTCCTCATTTCTATTCTTTTCCTCCTCCTCCTCCTCATTTCTATTGTTTTTCCTCCTCCTCATTTCTATTCTTTTCCTCCTCCTCATTTCTATTGTTTTCCTCCTCCTCATTTCTATTGTTTTCCTCCTCCTCCTCATTTCTATTCTTTTCCTCCTCCTCCTCATTTCTATTCTTTTCCTCCTCCTCCTCATTTCTATTCTTTTCCTCCTCCTCCTAGTTTCTATTCTTTTCCTCCTCCTCCTCATTTCTATTGTTTTCCTCCTCCTTCTCCTCATTTCTATTCTTTTCCTCCTCCTCCTCCTCATTTCTATTCTTTTCTCCTCCTCCTCCTCATTTCTATTCTTTTCCTCCTCCTCCTCATTTCTATTCTTTTCCTCCTCCTCCTCATTTCTATTGTTTTCCTCCTTCTCCTCATTTCTATTCTTTTCCTCCTCCTCATTTCTATTGTTTTCCTCCTCCTCATTTCTATTGTTTTCCTCCTCCTTCTCCTCATTTCTATTCTTTTCCTCCTCCTCTCCTCATTTCTATTCTTTTCCTCCTCCTCCTCCTCATTTCTATTGTTTTCCTCCTCCTCCTCATTTCTATTCTTTTCCTCCTCCTCCTCATTTCTATTCTTTTCCTCCTCCTCCTCCTCATTTCTATTCTTTTCCTCCTCCTCCTCCTCATTTCTATTCTTTTCCTCCTCATTTCTATTCTTTTCCTCCTCCTCCTCATTTCTATTGTTTTCCTCCTCCTCCTCATTTCTATTCTTTTCCTCCTCCTCCTCATTTCTATTCTTTTCCTCCTCCTCCTCATTTCTATTGTTTTCCTCCACCTCATTTCTATTGTTTTCCTCCTCCTCATTTCTATTGTTTTCCTCCTCCTCCTCATTTCTATTCTTTTCCTCCTCCTCCTCATTTCTATTCTTTTCTTCCTCCTCCTCCTCATTTCTATTCTTTTCCTCCTCCTCCTCATTTCTATTCTTTTCCTCCTCCTCATTTCTATTGTTTTCCTCCTCCTTCTCCTCATTTCTATTCTTTTCCTCCTCCTCCTCATTTCTATTGATTTCCTCCTCCTCATTTCAATTGTTTTCCTCCTTCTCCTCCTCATTTCTATTCTTTTCCTCCTCCTCCTCATTTCAATTGTTTTCCTCCTCCTCCTCATTTCTATTATTTTCCTCCTCCTCCTCATTTCTATTCTTTTCCTCCTTCTCCTCATTTCTATTCTTTTCCTCCTCCTCCTCATTTCTATTCTTTTCCTCCTCCTCCTCATTTCTATTCTTTTCCTCCTCCTCCTCATTTCTATTCTTTTCCTCCTCCTCCTCATTTCTATTCTTTTCCTCCTCCTCATTTCTATTGTTTTCCTCCTCCTTCTCCTCCTTCTCCTCATTTCTATTCTTTTCCTCCTCCTCCTCATTTCTATTGTTTTCCTCCTCCTCCTCATTTCTATTGTTTTCCTCCTCCTCCTCATTTCTATTGTTTTCCTCCTCCTCATTTCTATTGTTTTCCTCCTCCTCCTCATTTCTATTGTTTTCCTCCTCCTCATTTCTATTGTTTTCCTCCTCCTTCTCCTCATTTCTATTCTTTTCCTCCTCCTCCTCATTTCTATTGTTTTCCTCCTCCTCATTTCTATTGTTTTCCTCCTCCTTCTCCTCATTTCTATTCTTTTCCTCCTCCTCCTCCTCCTCATTTCTATTCTTTTCTTCCTCCTCCTCCTCATTTCTATTGTTTTCCTCCTCCTCTTCATTTCTATTCTTTTCCTCCTCCTCCTCATTTCTATTCTTTTCCTCCTCCTCCTCATTTCTATTCTTTTCCTCCTCCTCCTCATTTCTATTGTTTTCCTCCTCCTCCTCATTTCTATTGTTTTCCTCCTCCTCCTCATTTCTATTGTTTTCCTCCTCCTCCTCATTTCTATTCTTTTCCTCCTCCTCCTCATTTCTATTCTTTTCCTCCTCCTCCTCATTTCTATTCTTTTCCTCCTCCTCATTTCTATTCTTTTCCTCCTCCTTCTCCTCATTTCTATTCTTTTCCTCCTCCTCCTCCTCATTTCTATTCTTTTCTTCCTCCTCCTCCTCATTTCTATTGTTTTCCTCCTCCTCCTCATTTCTATTGTTTTCCTCCTCCTCATTTCTATTGTTTTCCTCGTTCTCCTCATTTCTATTCTTTTCCTCCTCCTCATTTCTATTGTTTTCCTCGTTCTCCTCATTTCTATTGTTTTCCTCCTCCTTCTCCTCATTTCTATTCTTTTCCTCCTCCTCCTCCTCATTTCTATTCTTTTCTTCCTCCTCCTCCTCATTTCTATTGTTTTCCTCCTCCTCCTCATTTCTATTGTTTTCCTCCTCCTTCTCCTCATTTCTATTCTTTCCTCCTCCTCCTCCTCATTTCTATTCTTTTCTTCCTCCTCCTCCTCATTTCTATTGTTTTCCTCCTCCTCCTCATTTCTATTCTTTTCCTCCTCCTCATTTCTATTGTTTTCCTCGTTCTCCTCATTTCTATTCTTTTCCTCCTCCTCCTCATTTCTATTGTTTTCCTCGTTCTCCTCATTTCTATTGTTTTCCTCCTCCTTCTCCTCATTTCTATTCTTTTCCTCCTCCTCCTCCTCATTTCTATTCTTTTCTTCCTCCTCCTCCTCATTTCTATTGTTTTCCTCCTCCTCCTCATTTCTATTCTTTTCCTCCTCCTCCTCATTTCTATTGTTTTCCTCCTCCTCCTCATTTCTATTCTTTTCCTCCTCCTCCTCATTTCTATTGTTTTCCTCCTTCTCCTCATTTCCATTCTTTTCCTCCTCCTCATTTCTATTCTTTTCCTCCTCCTCCTCATTTCTATTGTTTTCCTCCTTCTCCTCATTTCTATTCTTTTCCTCCTCCTCATTTCTATTCTTTTCCTCCTCCTCATTTCTATTGTTTTCCTCCTCCTCATTTCTATTGTTTTCCTCCTCCTTCTCCTCATTTCTATTCTTTTCCTCCTCCTTCTCCTCATTTCTATTCTTTTCTTCCTCCTCCTCCTCATTTCTATTGTTTTCCTCCTCCTCCTCATTTCTATTCTTTTCCTCCTCCTCATTTCTATTCTTTTCCTCCTCCTCATTTCTATTCTTTTCCTCCTCCTCCTCATTTCTATTGTTTTCCTCCTCCTCCTCATTTCTATTCTTTTCCTCCTCCTCCTCCTCATTTCTATTCTTTTCCTCCTTCTCCTCATTTCTATTCTTTTCCTCCTCCTCATTTCTATTCTTTTCTTCCTTCTCCTCATTTCTTTTGTTTTCCTCCTCCTCATTTCTATTGTTTGCCTCCTCCTTCTCCTCATTTCTATTCTTTTCCTCCTCCTCCTCCTCATTTCTATTCTTTTCCTCCTCCTCCTCATTTCTATTCTTTTCCTCCTCCTCCTCATTTCTATTCTTTTCCTCCTCCTCCTCATTGCTATTCTTTTCCTCCTCCTCCTCATTTCTATTCTTTTCCTCCTCCTCCTCCTCATTTCTATTCTTTTCCTCCTCCTCCTCATTTCTATTCTTTTCCTCCTCCTCCTCATTTCTATTCTTTTCTTCCTCGTCCTCCTCATTTCTATTGTTTTCCTCCTCCTCATTTCTATTCTTTTCCTCCTCCTCCTCATTTCTATTCTTTTCCTCCTCCTCCTCATTTCTATTCTTTTCCTCCTCCTCCTCATTTCTATTCTTTTCCTCCTCCTCATTTCTGTTCTTTTCCTTCTCCTCATTTCTATTCTTTTCCTCCTCCTTCTCATTTCTATTGTTTTCCTCTTCCTCCTCCTCCTCATTTCTATTGTTTTCCCTCTTCCTCCTCCTTATTTCTCATTTTCCGTTATCCCCCTTCTCCTCATTTCTGTTGTTTTCCTCCTCCTCCTCATTTTATTCTTTTCCCTCCTCCTCATTTCTCATGTTTTCCCTCATCTTCATCATAAATTCTTTTGTTTTCTCTCTTCCTCCTCCTCCCCCTCCTCATTTCTCTTGTTTTCCCTTCTCCTCCCCTTAATTTCTATTGTTTTCCTCCTCCTTATTTCTATTATTTTCTCATCTTCGTCATCAAGTCTATTGTTTTCCACCTCCTACACATTTCTCTTGTTTACCCTCTAACTCCAACTCCTCCTCGTCATTTTTATTGTTCTCCCTCCACCTCCTTATCATGCTCATCATCAATACATTTTTCCCTCTTCCTCCTCCCCCTTTCTATTGCTTTCCTCCTCCTTATTTTTGTTTTCCCTCATTCCCCTCCTTCTCATTTCTCTTGTTTTCCCTCATCTTTCTCCTCCTCAGTTCTATTCTTTTATTCCTCCTTCTCACTTTTCTTGTTTTCGCTCATCCCCCTCCCCATCATTTCTACTGTTTTTCTAATCCTCCTCATTTGTCTCGTTTTCCTTCCTCTTCCTCTTTTCTTTTCCTCCTCCTCATTTCTCATGTATTCCCTCATTCCTTTCCTCCTCATTTCTATATTTTTCTCCTCCTCTTCATTTCTCTTGTTTTCCCTCCTCCTCATCATTATTTCTATTGTTTTCCGGGCCCTCCTCCTCATTTCTATTGCTTTCTCTCATTTTCATCATCAATTCTATTGTTTTCCCCCATCTCATCCTCATTTCTATTGTTTACCCTCCTTCTCATCTTCATCATCAATTCTATTTCCTCCTCCTCCTTTCTCTTGTTTTCCTTCTCCTTATCTTCATCATCAATACTCCTCCTCCTCATTTCTCTCCTTTTTTGAAAACAATAGAATTGTTGTGGGGGTGGTGGTGGTGGTGGTGGAAAACAATAGAATTGTTGTGTGGGAGGTGGAAAACAATAGAGTTGTGGTGGGGCTGGTGGTAGTGGAAAAGATTAGAAATGAGGATGAGGAGGAAGGAACACAATAGGGAGTTTAAACAAACGGTATGGCAGGCTTCAGTACAGCAACCGGAAGTAATTTTCTAAAAACATGTACTACTGTGCATGGCAGGCATTCGCGTTCCGCCGTAGCGGTAAATCCTACTATGTCGGGAGAAGAGGTTTCACGTAGTCTCTGGTACGTGAGTTTTAAATCACTTCTTTCTATTTCTTAACAGGCTTCTTTGATTTTTTAACTGTTTAATCGTACTGAAAAACCTTCTAAATTCATTGAGAATGAACATTTATGTACCTTCCTTCTTTCAACCCAACAAATCTGCCTTTATTTTCAGCAGTTGTTTTATGCAGTGAAATGGCGGTGGCAAATGGCAAGAGGATTTCGTTTGTACAGCTTCGTTGTTTCATTTTATGTCAAATTATAAGCTGTTTTACTCCATTTCCAGAATTTTGAATGCTTATTTCAGACATCCTTAGCATGTAGTAAGATTTGCAAGTATGTTTGGATGGTTAATCGATGTGTATTTTACTTCAAAATAATTACACTATATTCCAACGTGATTGACGTGTCTTGATTCATTTCACTCGCAAGTGAGCGTAAATAAATAATCGTTTCCACACTAAAAACAATAGTGTTGTCTGGTGGTGGTGGAAGGCAATAGAAATGAGGGGGATGAGAAGGAGGTTTGAAGAAAAAAGAGCTGTAATGTCCTGATTGTCTCCTTTTGTCCTGTCCTGGGTACTCCCTATAATGGCCTATACAGGGAGGCTCTCCCTAAAAGGGGTACCTTTTTCACGCTTCCGGTATATGAAAGGGTAGGGAAATCTGTCATTCGGGTAGTCAAAAGGGCCATTCATTAAAATATTTCGAACACACATAGCTTATGACTGTACTGTTCCAGTGGAAGGTATATGAAAGGGGTACTATTTGTCAATGGAAAGTATACGAAAGGGGTACCTTTTCGGTCAAAAATGGTATATAAAAGGGTAAGGGGTCAGACCTCGGGGCGGACCCTCCCATATAAAATTTATTTTCGTGCCCCTCCCCCCCCCCGGGGACTGAAACATGCTCCAGTTAATGTTCTTTGGTGCCATTTAAAGTGTCTATATCGTCTACTGGTTTTTGGTGGTTCTGATATGTACATAAGGAGTAGATAGCTGTTCAAAAAGGTTTTTTTCGAATTTTGCCGTGTTTTTGCCCTGAAATTGCCGTTCAAATTTCCCACTTGAGCCACGCCCATCAAACTTGACCTAGCTAGTAAGGGGCATGGGTATATTCCTGATCTGACGTCACAAACTGCTTTGCATGCATGTTTACAAAGACTTAATGAGGTGCAAATCAGTTTGTGACGTCAGATCAGGAATAGACCCACGCCCCTTACTAGGTCAGTCAAATTTGATGGGCGTGGCTCAAGTGGGAAATTTGAACGGCGATTTCAGGGCAAAAACACGGCGAAATTCGAAAAAACCTTTTTGAACAGCTATCTACTCCTTATGTACATATCAGAACCACCAAAAACCAGTAGACGATATAGACACTTTAAACATTACAATATGGCATATCCAGAACACAAAGACAATAACAGCCTATTCAAACTCGACCGCAGTATTTTCATTACCTCGGTTTTACAGCACCTCAATTAACTTTCCTGTTGCAACTTTGGAGCCTGACTGAAAAATTCCCTCAGTAAAAAAGCGGCCTGCCGCAGGAATACCAAGGAAAAGTTGTGAGAAGGTCACGAGATAATGACGTGGTTAAGAGGCGGTGTTGTGCAACTCAGTTAATTGCATCCAGTTTTCTGCCTAAACAGCTTGAACTTCTAAGAGGGTCGAGATGCCTGTTAACTGCATCTCCCAATACCAACAATTAATTAATGGAGTGTCAACATCATTCCGAAGTAGCCAATATAAACTAAGGTGATCAAGAGATTATGACTCATTCACTCCCTTAAGGTGACTTAGAAAATGCTAATAATAATAATAATAATAATAATAATAATAATAATAATAATAATAATAATAATAATAATAATAAACAGGAAACTGCTCCCTGGAATAGAATATCAAGTATTTATCTGTACTTACTCTTCCCGGACTGACGGCGTGTCCTCATCATCAGACTTGGATCCCACAGCCGGTTCATCTCTGTACACACTTGTTGCTAAGGCTTTCCTACATGGTTCACTCGAGGCTATGATCACATGACCCTTTTTATCTTGCATCATCTCAGACATGGTATCTGATGCACAGATTTTCTCTTTTGGAGGCACCACAACAAAACGTGCTTGTTCTTTTTCAGTCTCCTGCTCGGTTGGGTCTTGAAGCAATAGGCTCTCAGATGCCATTTTATTCCGTTCATCTAAGCTAGTAGCTAAAACAACATTTGGTGACTGAGTACTGACTTCCTTTTTCTTTTTCTTTTTTTTCTTCTTTTTTTTCACAGGTGAATCTGTGTGTACATTAAAATCCCCTGGGTTGTTGGAGTCCGGATAATCAATTTCAATCTGATTACTTGCAACCCCCTGGGGGTTCTCTGAGGTGAATTCCAACACAGCCTCCTCAGACTTGGACTCCTCACCTTTGTGATCCTCCCTCCCACTAGTCCTGCTTTCCTGTGCTTGCTGGACAACGGAAGTTGATTCTATTGCCTGAACTCCAACGTCAGTGATAGTGGGGTCTGCGCTGTTACCGCCACTAACAAGGCCACTGCTTTGGGACAAAACAGTGCTGACATTTTCTGTGTCCTTCTTCTTTTTCTTTTTCTTCTTCTTCTTGGTAAGAGCACTTCCTCCGTCGCGGATGATTTCACTTTCGCCTGAGGGGAGAGTGCTTACTCCTTCTGAATAGGAAGCTTCACCCTGTTGCTGTTCGATTTCACCTGCAGCCATCGGTGACACGCTTGACTGTTCATGATTTTCATTACCACAAACAATTGTGTCGTCCAAGGATGTAGCAACATCACCTGATGTTGAATTCTTCTTTTTTTTCTTTTTCCTTTTCTTTTTATTGCTGACTCCAAAGGCATTGTTATCGTTGTCTTTTGGATCTTGGCAAGACTGCCCGCTTGACAATTTTGGAGATGGATCTGTCGCAAGATCTGCTGTCTCAGGTGTAATGAGCGAAGGTTCGGTGACAGTTTGATGAGCGTTTTTGTTGTTATCATCTACTAATATAGATTCCCCTGTCGTCAAGTTTTGGTCCCCTGAATCTGCCATTACAATGGTTTGTATTCAACGACTGCTGCTGTCCCAAAGTCGGCTGTTGCTACTTAGCGGTCAATCTTCATAAAACACAGGTTATAATCTGATGGAGATACATTAAATGTAAGTAAAAATCGAATTGTTGCAGTCAGGCGATTACATATCGACAAATTTTTCTTTTGAATCTGACTAGAATAGATGGTTCCACGGTTATTGGCGCCATATTAACTGGGGGGCAAACATAGCTTAAATTACAGTAGATGTATGGGATTTTGGCCGACCTTGAACCACTGTAACAGTACTGCTATAAAAGAGGCAGATTTAAGCAGCAGAAGTGTCTTTCAAAACACATTTGTACTGACACTATTTTCATGAAGTATAAAGAACAGATTCAGGCTACAACAACCGTAAACAAATTTTTAAGATTTCATACAAACCTCTCTTAAATCAAAATTATGCAAATTACCGCGAATTTAGAAGCCACACGAGAAGATTATCAATTCTAATTTACGAACGTCGTACCTTCATTTATGGCCTTATTTTCTGTTAAATGAACGATATCAATAAAACCGTTAAAAGTAGTGGTATGTTTAAAATCTGCCTCTTTTTAGTGGTGTTACAGCTCGGTTCAAAGTACAAAACGCGGACTGAGTACAAAACACTGTACAACAGGTGGGTGTGGACAAAAAGGCCATGGCCTACCCTATGGCCTACCAGTGGTCAATTTTTTAAAACTTGGTTCAACATTGCTGGAAACACGTTCTCCTTCAATCTGTCATACCTACGACTCTCTTCTATTCTCTCAGCGGCTCTTTACTCAAATTTTCTCAGACTCAGACTTGACAGACTCGTGGTAGAACTGAATTCAGAATATCTTATACCTTTAATTCTTTTTTACTTAATTGTTTTCCAAAATTCCAATACAATCACATCACCTGAGGTACACTGTATGTAAATTTTGGGAAAACTTCGACTAATCACCATTCGCCATTCCCATGGTAATGCACATGCATTTGATTCTGTCCCACTATCCAAAATGTTATTTGAAGAAAAAAGATTGAGGAGAGAGAAAACCTCGGAGCTGAACTGACTTTTCATTTTTGTTTCAAAAGTATATACTGCAAGAATAAACACCAGATGTACTCTGACCACCAGGCATAACACAGCGTCATGCAAGTTGACAAAAATGAATTATAATATAAAGTTTACATCATGGACAGTTCCAACAACGGGAAAACATGAAGCCTTCTGTATTAAAATAATTATGTTTCATATCGTTAAGGCCATGGGTCTAGATGTATTACATGCTTGGATGCTAGATTATAAAAATATAAAAAATGGAAAATGGAAAAAAATGGAAAACTATTTCATGCTGGTTTGGATTCTTTAGTCATTTTCACGCAAGTGACAGAAACTGGGACCCAGCTCGCTGGTTGATGTGCACAGAATAGGACCTTAGCATACAGAAATTTGCGGGTCGAGCTCCGTCATTATGATAGTTGCCCAAAAGTTGTGTTTTTACGGGATTCTGTTGTTCCTGATTCCAATCTCCCACGAGTCTGTTTAACACTGAAATTTTTGAGCGAAATTCTGCCAAGAGAACAGAAGAAAGTTGTAGGTATGACAGATCGAAGGAGGATGTTGTTTACCAAAGCTCAACCGAGTTTTTAAAAAAATGACCACCGGTAGGCCATGGGGTGGGTCACGGTCTAAACCATGGCCTAGGTCACGTTTTGTCCATACCCGCCTTTTGCACAGTGTTTTGTCCTCAGCCTTCAGTCCGCATTTTATACTCAGTCTGCGTTTTACACCCAGTCCGCAGTCCGGGTCCGCAGTCCATATTATATACTGACAGGGATGAAAACGTGGCAATTTTCACATCAAATTCAAAAGTTGTCATAGCTTTCTTTGACTTCGTTGTACGGGTTTTCAAGAAAATTTCAAGTACACGGCTGAAGAAGAGTTAAGCACAAATCGACAGATCTTTGAATATTCGAAATTCTAGTCAGACTGAAACGAAACGAATATGGGTTATGTCACTGTGAAATGGAATGAAATCAGGCAAGTCAAATAGCAATGCAATACGGTTTACCACCGTAAAAAATAAACGTTTCCAAAAGTACATATGGCGAAGACAATTTGATTACTTACGATTCTGATTACTCTGTCTCGCTTTCTGGCCATGGTGCAACGGTTAAGCTTAAGTTTTGGTTCAAGGCTTCGAAATGCTCTTTTACTTCTTCCGCTTTCACTTTAAAAAAATGGGATCATGACAAGGGAAAATTCTTTTCCGCGGGTTTAAATGCTCATTATCCGAATCCTTCTAAACTCGAGAGATTGCAACTTCGTCGAATGAGGGAGAAAATTACCACAATTGCCTCAAAGAGCGGGAATATAAAATAACTCGATTTGGGTTCCTTCCAGGATTGAACATGGCCTCACTTTCGGGTATCACGCAAGCTGACAGTTAGCCTCGATTCTATTTCGCGGTCAATTTGCAATTCGATCGTGCAAGATCTGCAGATTGCTGCCAAAGTGCCAAGGATCGTTCAGGGCAGTGAAACCTCTGCGAGAATCTGCTTTAATTATTAATTACACGTAAACGAGGTAAGGTGATCTTTTGATTTCATGAAGTTTATGAAAAATATTGAGCAGACAGGCATGCAAAATTTGGCTCAGTTGCGGAGTGTCTCCGAGCAATCGAGTGGAAGAAAGTCCACATCCACTGTTTATCGTGACCCCATCGTGACCGACAACTAAATTACTGTTAATCAGAATGAAAATGAAGTGCCAGGGTAGTTAAGCCTTTCCTTTTCATCTGAACATTGAATTTAATTCGGTACATGTAATTGTCGATCTCGGTGGACATCAATCGTTGATCGTTCATAACTGACTTTGTGGGACGTTAAAGAACCCACACACTGTTCGTACCTTCGAAAAGAAACTGTAGGGAACGTAGTTCCCGGTGTAGCCGATGTGGTGGTCTATCTCTCATCTGATGGTTGGGTTGGTAAATGCTCGGATATATTAGCTGTATAAGCTACTCTAAAATCTGAGGGGAAATGAAGTATATATATATATATATATATATATATATATATATATATATATATATATATATATATATATATATATAATAATGTCAAAAACATCCACTGTCGTGGTTGTGTCTCCAGACGAATTAAAATAATAGCCAAAATGTTGCCCTGATGAAGTCTTTTAATAAAGACGAAATATTGGCAAAGTCGTATTTTCCAGTTCTTGGCTATTATATATATATATATATATATATATATATATATATATATATATATATATAATAGGTCAATCAATGTTTGAAGAATGGTTTTCGTGGAGCGCTCAACTTTTCAGGAGCTGTAAATATTCTTGTGTAAAGATTTCCAGACTTCAGAAGTGATTCATAATCGCTTTATTGCAACAGCTCTGTTTCGTATAGCCAAATACTGACTACACTCATCAGGCAATAGCGACGAATGACCGTTAAATTTGAATGCTGGCAATATAAACAAATAGTTGCGTGAGCGCGCGCCTTGCGCGTGCTGTAAATTAACAGTTACGCTATGTTATTCGAAAGTTTCTGAGTACGTATTTGTTCCTGTGAGGGCAAGAACTTGCTAATTCGTTTCGTTTGTTTAGGGTGCACAATCCCTTTCTGCAGATAATAATGAACTTTTCATAAAGACACAAGCTACATTTCTTCGTGATATTATCATAAGGTTTACATGTTCTTAGTACTTTCCACTTTATGTGAAAGGGTTTGTTGCCGTCTTTCAGGGTCCATATGTGTTTGGATAATTCAGTTTCGTTCCTTCGCTTGATGTGTCGGAATGATGTCATGTGGTTCCTGTACCGTTCCTTGAAGTTTGATGCTAATCCTACGTAGGATTCGGTTGTAGATTCCGTTGCCACTGTTGCTTGGTAGACAACGTTGGCCTGGAGGCATTTTCCTTCAAGGGGGCATTCGGGTTTCTTTCTGCAGTTGCATTCCTTTTGTTGTTGATGTTGAGGCACCGTTGGTGTTTTTGGGATGGTCTTTTTGTTGTGTGACGCGATCATGGATTTTATGTTCGGCATGCACGAGTAGCATGCCGAACATAAAATCCATGATCGCGTCACACAACAAAAAGACCATCCCAAAAACACCAACGGTGCCTCAACATCAACAACAAAAGGAATGCAACTGCAGAAAGAAACCCGAATGCCCCCTTGAAGGAAAATGCCTCCAGGCCAACGTTGTCTACCAAGCAACAGTGGCAACGGAATCTACAACCGAATCCTACGTAGGATTAGCATCAAACTTCAAGGAACGGTACAGGAACCACATGACATCATTCCGACACATCAAGCGAAGGAACGAAACTGAATTATCCAAACACATATGGACCCTGAAAGACGGCAACAAACCCTTTCACATAAAGTGGAAAGTACTAAGAACATGTAAACCTTATGATAATATCACGAAGAAATGTAGCTTGTGTCTTTATGAAAAGTTCATTATTATCTGCAGAAAGGGATTGTGCACCCTAAACAAACGAAACGAATTAGCAAGTTCTTGCCCTCACAGGAACAAATACGTACTCAGAAACTTTCGAATAACATAGCGTAACTGTTAATTTACAGCACGCGCAAGGTGCGCGCTCACGCAACTATTTGTTTATATTGCCAGCATTCAAATTTAACGGTCATTCGTCGCTATTGCCTGATGAGTGTAGTCAGTATTTGGCTATACGAAACAGAGCTGTTGCAATAAAGCGATTATGAATCACTTCTGAAGTCTGGAAATCTTTACACAAGAATATATATATATATATATATATATATATATATATATATAGTAGCCAAGAACTGGAAAATACGACTTTGCCAATATTTCGTCTTTATTAAAAGACTTCATCAGGGCAACTGATGTGAAAGCAGTTAAAACCGTTATAAGATATACGCTAGCTGATGTGAGACGCTAATACGAGACTTAAAGCTGCTCACGCGCTGTAAAGCGCGCGCGTTACATATAAGTGAAGCAATGAGAGCGATATTAAAATAAATCCCTTCGAGGATTCCTACTACAGAAAAAATCATCACTATTAAGACCCAGTGGATAAATACATCGAAGACGGTATGCCCACTGGGCCTCCCTATCCCTAAGATATTCCTCACTTGAACACTTGTCTATTAACTGTATTCTAACATCACTCAAACCATGATGGTCTGCCTGATTGAAATGCCTGTATATAACATCGTCTTTAAGTTTATTCTCAGAGGATAGTCCTCTGTGCGCATTAATCCTAGACTTGTGGTTATTAAATCTAGTCCTAAATTTGTTAATAGTAGATCCCACATATTGCATTTGACACATTGCACAAGACAATAGGTAGACTACGTGGTCTGAATTACAATCCAGCTTAAAATTAATCACAAAATCTCTCCCAGTAACTCTACTTTTGAAACAAATGCCCTCATCCAAGAAATCACAAATCCTGCATCGTCTATCCCCACATCTACAACAACCCTTAACAGTAACTGGCGTCTTAAGTTCGGAATGTACCAGAATGTCCTTAGATCGAGCGCGTAGGATTCCCAGGGAACAAACCCTTAGGGATAAGCAGCCTGCTTGTAATAAACGTATTCCTTTTGTGGTCACATTTCATCCGGCACTCCCTTGTATTTCTAAAATATTACACAGGCTTCATCCTGTTTTGCAATCTTCTAGGCGTTGCCAGCTGGCCTTAGAACAGGTGCCTTTGGTGGCTTTCCGGCGGCCTAAATGCCTTAAGGACATTCTGGTACATTCCGAACTTAAGACGCCAGTTACTGTTAAGGGTTGTTGTAGATGTGGGGATAGACGATGCAGGATTTGTGATTTCTTGGATGAGGGCATTTGTTTCAAAAGTAGAGTTACTGGGAGAGATTTTGTGATTAATTTTAAGCTGGATTGTAATTCAGACCACATAGTCTACCTATTGTCTTGTGCAATGTGTCAAATGCAATATGTGGGATCTACTATTAACAAATTTAGGACTAGATTTAATAACCACAAGTCTAGGATTAATGCGCACAGAGGACTATCCTCTGAGAATAAACTTAAAGACGATGTTATATACAGGCATTTCAATCAGGCAGACCATCATGGTTTGAGTGATGTTAGAATACAGTTAATAGACAAGTGTTCAAGTGAGGAATATCTTAGGGATAGGGAGGCCCAGTGGGCATACCGTCTTCGATGTATTTATCCACTGGGTCTTAATAGTGATGATTTTTTCTGTAGTAGGAATCCTCGAAGGGATTTATTTTAATATCGCTCTCATTGCTTCACTTATATGTAACGCGCGCGCTTTACAGCGCGTGAGCAGCTTTAAGTCTCGTATTAGCGTCTCACATCAGCTAGCGTATATCTTATAACGGTTTTAACTGCTTTCACATCAGTTGCCCTGATGAAGTCTTTTAATAAAGACGAAATATTGGCAAAGTCGTATTTTCCAGTTCTTGGCTACTATTTTAATTCGTCTGGAGACACAACCACGACAGTGGATGTTTTTGACATTATTATATATATATATATATATATATATATATATATATATATATATATATATATATATATATATATATATATATTCGAAACATAGTTTTCCTATATATATATTCGAAACATAGTTTTCCTATATATATATATATATATATATATATATATATATATGTCTGTACTTATGTGGCATGTGTCAGAAGGGAGACGAAAATGACAAGAGTTTAAGTCTTAAATTATAAATATTTCTCACAAAAACGGAAATTTTTGTTCAAGTACTTACGTGATATGGAGACATTTCTTTCTAGGCACAATTACCTTTAATATTATTTAAATTCCTTTAAATTCACTTGCAATTTGATTAGCAGGGACATAGGGCCTACATATGTAATAGGGAGACGGAGGGGGAAGGTTGGGGTAAATCTGCATTCAGATTATGCACCTATCAATGTTATCACCGAGGGGGCCGGGATACGGAATGGGGTGGGGACTTTGATCCAAAATGCAAATTTTGTGTCAAACCTCCCCACCTTTACATAAAGTTTCGAGTTCAAAGTTCCCTACTGTAGGGATTGAGATCCAAGAGTTTGACCTGTTAAATGCTTAAACAATACAAACACTCCAGCTTTAAAGATCTCAGTTTTTTTTTTCTTTTAATGACGGGAATGAAAGAACAGTGAAAGAAACCAGTGGTTTATAGTAACAATAGATTGGGCAAATTTCCGTTGCCTTTCTTTCATCCATCTTGTTTGTGCCTCAAGGGGACTTCTGGGTATTTTCATGATGGTGAATCACTCATATCCAGTCCACTCTCTGCAACCCCAGTCCAAGATGCACCTGGCATAAATTTAGCACAACCAACTAGAACAACAATGATACTTGCATCAATGAATTCGCATGATGACTATCCCAGTCACAGTATTAAATAAATATCAAGTATTTTTTGTATGTTCTCTTGTAAGTACTTCCTTGTAGTCAGTGCTTCAAGACTTGTTTCCAAAATTTTATATTTTGTTTCTAGCTCTAAGTCTAAAGCCGCTGTTACACGTTGAAACTTTTAGATGAAACTTGCGTGCAACGGTGCTGCAAAACAAGTTTCAGCAGGCATTGCACCGTATAACATGGTCAGTTTCGTGAAACTTTTTTGAACTTCCATTGTGAGACAAGTTTCATGAAAAATTGAACCGCTTTCTACTTCTGCAACGGTCACAACGATCGCAATGGTGATGAAAACAAGAGTTTCACCGTGTAACACCACTTTGTGAAACTGGTCTCGCTCAATCTCTCATTGCTGTTGCACACACATTTCAGCTAAAAGTTTTAACTATAAATAGTAAAACATTTATTTAAATAAATAATCCAAGGATGGGATGTTCTGTTGTTTTATGGACAGCACAAGATGAATTTCTTCAAGAGGAAAAGGAATGCAGAAGTAGACCATGAAGAGGATAACAAACTAACCCAGCCTACTAAAAAGGCACGGGTAGTGTCTCTTGTTAAGAAACTTGGCCAAGGGATACGAAACAAGATAGTTGTGGCAGTAAAGGCTCTCACAAGTAGAACGTACACACAAGACGTGCCATCATCACTGTTCACAACACCAGCTGGACCCCTCAGATCAGCAAGATATATTATGACTCCCTTGGAACCTTTCAGTGTCAAGAAATCTGCATTAGAATGGAGGTAGGTTTTAAGGGGATCTATATATGTGCCTCCCTTGATTAGCGTTTTGATATTACATTCATTAAGCTGATAAAATAATGCCAGATATCAAAAAGCATTGATATCAAAATGGCCTTGTTGGACATTCAACTTTCATGACAATTATTTATTTGCAGTGAAGCATTGTCTGTAGATCAAAGTCTTGTTCTCCAGCAGTTTTTCCATATAATCCATTAATTTTTTAAAAATTATTCAAACCATTCCACAAACCAAGGGCTCAATCTCAGTCAATCTGTTCTTTTTAAGATGCTCCCATTCTAGTTAATTAATTGTTTAATGCAATTGAAGTTAGATCTCATAATATAGCAAAAACATATAAAAGTACCCTAACCTACACTCTAGGACACTCACTCTCACTCTCCTCCCCCTCCCCCCTCCCCTTGATCTGAATGTAGTGTTGCAAATTTATACAAAACTTCATTTACTGTCAGTATTTTTTAAACTTGTTTTTTCTATATCTCCCTTATTAGACAGAACTCCTATTACCTGTATGACAGTGTCATACCTGTGACAGAAAGTCGGCATCATGAATTTAAAACCGGGGGTGGAAACTACCCTATCAGTATTTTACCTGAGGTATGAGGAATATGGTGACTAACTTCTACTAGCTCACTTATTTAGTGAAAAAGTTATTCCTCAAGAATAACTAATTACCCACCCACTCCACTCCCCACTGCCTCATTTCCCCCCAGAGAGTACTGACTAAATCTCTGACTACATCACAATTTGGTTAATATGTGACTCACAGTGGCAGGTGTTGCTGGCACTTTGTGTAATGTTATTTTTTTATTCAAACTAGAAAGGTTGGAGGACACATTGGTGTAGCTTAAACAAATAGCCAGCCTTTCCTGAATTGTGACAGCCAGTGATCATAAATTTAAGTTTTTATCACTAGCATTTTGCTTCGTTTCTGCCTTGGAAACTACAGTCACTGTAAGTTTTAATTTTTATTTCAGATTTTTAACATTTTTTCTCAATCTGTGATGTTTCTAGACTGAAATAAATAATAATGCTTTGGTGTGAAAGGTTGTAGCCTTTCATTATATTGGTCTTAAATTTATTGCTCCAACAAAAGCTTATGAGCAACATTTCAGAATTTTTTATTGAGGTCCAAAATCGTCACCCAAGAAACTGCTTGCACTGACCTCAGTAATGAGCAATTGCCTTTATTTGTTTATTTTGCTCTTATAGCATGTAAGGAAATATGGCAGTGCATTTCTTAATTCTGATGGTGGTGTTTTGATGGCTGGTATATTGGACAATGGTAAGTCTTAGCTGTCTGATGTATTATGTGTGCATGTCTGTTAGGAAACAAACTAAGTTATCCCTGACTGATTTTTTTTTGCTAGGAAAAGTCCGTGGTATTCGCTGCTCTTTTGATATGAGAAGGAGAATCATAGATACTATTGACAGAGAATTTGCTGCCTTTTTGCCAAAAGTCTATCCAACTCTTTACTGGTAGGTTTATGACTGAAGACTTAATGTCTGTTAGCTTGGTCAGAGATGTAGAATCAGGACTAACTACATGTACAATCCACTTTGAAAGTTTGAAGTTGCTGGAAATCCATAGATAGTTGGTTAAACTGGTCTGTCTGCTAGAAATGATTTAAATTGATGATACCGAAATAAGGCATTTATGTGCTCATCTTGTGTTAGGAAGTAGTGAATTACTATACATTAATCCCTTTCCTTGGGAATACAGACTGTAACATTAGAGGGCCTAGACAAAGATGTTTTGCCTGCGCGAAAAATGGGACCAGAGCAAAAAAATGAAAAAGAGTGGGGAGGTGGAGAGGAGGGAAGGAAATGCTTACAGACAAACCCCTGGATTTTGAAAACTGCCCACTTGGCCTGTCACGCCTGAGCGCACTCAGTGAGATTTCATGCTGTCAACGGCTTTCATACGACCAAAGCAAGCTTTGTAATTGCATTTTGAAAAAAAAAAATCTTTTCGATCCATTGAAAAGGAAGGACTGCAAGGGAGAAGTTTTAGCACTAATCTGCTAGGAAGTTGGCCTTGAGGTGGTAAAATGTGAGAGCTGAATGTGAGAAGTATTCAAGTCATGTTTGTAATCCTTGTGCTCACAAGATTCGATATCTTAGATCACTGTAATTCATTCATCCAGGAATCAATACAAGGTAAATTTAGGAAGTCAACTCCAACAAAGTCAACTTCAGTAAAGAAGCATTTGCTGGACACGCCAGAGGGAAGAAGTGTGATCCGCAAATTGGTTCAAGTGTTGTCGCCTGGTGTACTAGCAACTGTAGAATACCCGGCCACTATTGTTTACCTCAGTCGGCGTTCTTTGATAAACGAAGCAGAACACAATACACGCAAAGGTTTCACGCTATTGTTATTCAATGACATGAAGTTAAGCTCCAGTTTCTGAGTATAGATAATCTTCTCGAAGGCGGCCTCCCAGTCAAAGTTCTCATAAGAATTCTCTTTGATGAGATTATCATAAAGCGAGTTGCCTTCCTTTTTGAGGGATTTTGACGAAGCTTGGCATGCGCTTCTTCAGCAGAACCAAACAGAAGACGGTATTTTCACTCTCGATGTCTCGTTCTTTTTGTAATTCGGGACTAAATCCCTGTTCAGCTTTGTGTAGACTTGCTTCGAACACATCTTTCCTTTCTTTCGCCGGCCATGTTGTATTATCAGACCTTTGATCGACACATGTCAATATGCAACCAGAGGTAAGTCAATCATGAGCCCCATTCGCGAACGGGATTTTCAAAATCCAGGGGTTTGTCTGCAAGCGTTTCCTTCCCTCATCTCCCCCTCCCCCTTCTTACATGGTTTTGCTCTCGTCCCATTTTTCACGTGGCCAAAACTTCTAAAATCCTGTTCCTCTGTCTTTCTTTGCTCGGAAACTACACGGAAACGCTTGCTACACAGGCTAAATAAACTTAGAACAAATACTCCCATAAACTGGAGTTACCCCTAACACTGGGAGGGACTTTTCAGTGGTTTAGGAGCCTACGAGGTGAGGGCACCTTTAGCAAGCTAATGGGCAGGCATCTGCAGGGCAGACTGCTTAAAGCCACTTAGTGTGTCACTTGACACAACATTATTTTTTATGATATTATTTGTTATATATCATATTTATTATTATAACATTATTTTCAGAACATTCAAAGGGTGAATTTCTTTATTTTATATCTTTTTCATGAATAAAGTTTCGTAAAGTATGAGTTATAGATAATGGAAAAATAAATTTAGTGCAAGAAGAATTTAGTTAGAAGTCTAAGTAGCTGGCAATCAGTAAGAAACATTTTCCTTTTAGGGGTCATGTACATGGCTTAAAATATTATTCTAAAAGATATCATGTTGTACAATAATGGTCAGAATGATAACTGATTATTGAAGTCAGATCATTAACAAGACTTCTGTCTTTCTTACAGGGTAAAGTTTATTCCTATAATCTACAAGCAGTCTGCTCGAGAAAGAAGAGAAAATCGAATAACTTACATGAATGATGTGTACGTTATAGAGATAGCAGTCAAAGCTGGGGAGAAGGGAGAGCTGTATGAAACAGGCAAACATGAGGTAACAGCAAAGGCATATTATGTCAATAACACTTATTAGCAGGGTTTGGCATCTCCACTAGCCCAGTAGTCCAAGGCTAGTAAAAATGGACTCGGGCTTAAGTAAAAATCACATATTCAGTAGTCTGTGGGCTAGTAGAATTT
Organism: Pachyseris speciosa; assembly: GCA_016490735.1. Taxonomy (NCBI): domain Eukaryota; kingdom Metazoa; phylum Cnidaria; class Anthozoa; order Scleractinia; family Pachyseridae; genus Pachyseris; species Pachyseris speciosa. The sequence continues at coordinate 1,958,357 of JAEMWC010000010.1, forward strand.
GAGAAATTATATTTTATTTGATTATCTTCACTTGAAAACCAGTAAGAAGACACGAATTCCAATTACATAAAGTTCTAACAATAATGACTATAAAGATGGTTTTAAAAACTACCATTCCAGGTGGTCTTATTTCTTTTCTTATCAATCATAAATACCACCATAACCCAGATCCAAACCGTACTCCCCAGACCTCTATCCTTCTACATTTTGCACCGTCTTGCATTTTAAGACATTTCAGAGAAACTTCGATTGCAGATGGAGAGATTTCTGTTGAACTATAAACCACTGACCACCCAAAAAGGCAAAGGTAATTAAAAATGAATTTGAAAGAGCATTCAATCCATCATGAAAAGTAATGTTCAGATGGCTTGAATATCACGTCATGAACAAAAAGGAGAAAATGTTCCATTCTGAATTTACATTTCAAGGTTACTGTGAACAAGGTAAGGTTTAATGAAGAAAGATCCTGGGCTACTGAGAAGTGCTATGATCTAGTGGATTTCTTAAGGTCACTAGCCCAGTGGCTAGTGATTCAGGTAAACAGATGTTTCACCCTGTTTTGGATAGTGTATCCTTACGTGTTATCTTTGCAGTCAAAGTAAAAAGTTTATTCAATTTTGGGACCAAGTACGCCTTAGACAAGTGTTTTGTTACAGGGAATACAGTTTCAGCTGCCAGACCAAGTGAAGGTGTCCACCTCAGAGAGGCGTCCCCTTTGAAATTTCAGCAACTTCACCAAAATTTAAAAGCAAGTACTTCGGTATCCCCATTACTTGCCCTGGTCAGAAAGTTAGTGTTATCTGTAATAGACAGAAAAAGTAATATCAGGCCTTTAGACTATGCAGTTTTCTATACTCAAAACAAAGTTTTCAATGGGGTAAAATTTTTGTGTGGTGTGGTATGTGTCTACCTTCTAACAGATCTTGTTTCATTAAAGTTCTATATAATTACATATACCGGTATATTTTTTTCAAATCAAGGTGTTCATTCGACGTGAAAGTAGTGTACAAGGCCCACTGAATCCACTGCAAATAAAGGACATAGTCATTTCCAAATACAGAGCTGTAAGTACAAAATTTTACGAGTTTTAATTCTTGTTTGATGGATGACCCAGTGGCTTAAAAATAGAGTCATGATCAATTCAACTCTTTGCAAGATGGTAACTTAGCTGCACCAAGCCCAAGTTTTGTTCAGGCTTGCAAAAGGAATTGAGCTGACAAGATGACTGTTGTTACGCCTCATATTTTGCAGAAGGGAAGAGTGATGAAATCGCCTTGATGTATTTTGTAGTGTGCATAGCAAGCAATTTCATCACACTTGTGAGGTCAAACAACAAAAATTGTGGAAAACCTTACAGACGCTTCCTACGCAGGCTGCATATTCTCATGAATTAATCCTTCATGTTTGTATCATTAGTGCTCTGTAAAATAGATCTTTTACTCAGGTTTTCCCATGAACAGGGCAACACAATATAAAAACCTCCTTCTTTTTTCTGAATTTCTGCAGAAAATACAGGAAAGAAAAATTGCCAAATTACAGGCATTTGCTGAGGAAGAAAATGACACCAGTTCTGAGACGAATGGAGCCGACAAAAAGACAATGCCTAAACCAGTTCCAACAAAACAAGTCATAGTTATAAGTCCATAAAATTAGTGTTACACAGATAATCAAAGCATTTGGGCTGCCACTACCGTATGCTAAGTGACTTTTTGGGTGTTTTTTTTTTTAACTTTGTCCAAAAATTTCTGATTTCAAGATTGCAAACATGCTTGTTTTCTTTGTGATATACACTAACCTATATGTCCCTATATGTCCCTATATGTTTTGCTGGTTCATTACCCTTAGTTTTCTAGGAAATGCAGCATGAAACAAAGAACTTCATAGCATTTTTTTGTAGTTTTCAACAAAAGACAGCAGAGGATGCTGACTGCAATTTTTGTTCTGTCTTTTCTAGAAAAATACAGAACATGCAATGTCTACCACACAAAAACAACCCTGTATGCCGGAAATCAGCAATTTTTGAGCAAAATTAAAAAGAAAAAAACACCCAAAAGTCACTTAGCATAGCGTTAGCTCAAACCCTATAACATATCAATTTGGATACCAGCCTTAAAATTAACCTTTTAAAAAAACAAACAAACAAACAAACAAAAATGAAAAAATACAGATGTATATTTAGTAAGGGGTCGTGGCACATAAATAAGCCCAAAGAGTCTGCTTTTGTTCACAACAGGAAAAACATGTGGCAAGCATTGGTCCTTCCTTTCTCAAGTCTTAATCAGCTACTGTACAGTGTCACCTGACTTCTTTATGCCTATAAATGGTTGACTTAATTACAAAGAAATTGTTAACACTAATATAAAGTTTATGCATAAATATTTATATATTAATTATTAATTTTCAAAAGATGCAATATTGTGGAAATTTAAGATGACTGTGTTTTGTTGCAGTTAATTATGAGATTGTCATAATTTACATATATGTTTAAAAAAGTCATGTTTTGCAAAATGTTTATCATTTGTATATTTAGAGTTGAGCATATTTTTTCCAATAAAGAGTTTTATAATGGAACTTCTTGAATGTTTCAGCTTGCCATGTAAATTTTGTGTCCCTGGTCACTAATACTGATTTTCATGTTCTAAGGGCTTGTTTTCAGTAATGAATGAACTTATCCCGGGACAAGTTTCTTCCCGGGATGAGTTTCATCCCAGTGTCTGGTTATTTTCCTCTTGGTATTTACATGATCCCAGGTTGAAATTTGTTCATCCTGCCCGGGGATTATTTAATCCCAGTCTTCAGCACCAGGATGAAAATTCAGCGTTTTCTTACAGTTTGAGAGCGAGATGTTAGCACTGTTATGCTCTGCTGACTCCATACAAATCCTTCTAAAGTTTACTTGGTTCATTACGTTGTCATGAACCAAGTCAAAATTTGTATTTGTATGGAGTCAGCAGAGCATAACAGTGCTAATATACATCTCAAAGCCAACTTCCCTTTTAAAAACATGCTAATATTTGGTAAATTAGGATTTTTCATCTTGCTTTTCCTGAAAATCTCAACAAATTCCATAATTTCAAAAATTCAAATATTTGTGACGTCACACTTTGGGTCGCTATACCCTAGCCTGCGTCTCAGATGTAATTTATCACCAGTTGGTAACGTCTGCGAAGTAGCACCGAATTCTTGTTCTGTGTACCAGAATGCTATGACTGGCCGGTCAATTTTGCGACGCTAATGTCGATTTAGGGACTGGGCAACTGTCACGTGACGTCATGTCGTGTTTGGCGCGGAATTTATAAATTCAATAAATAAATTTTATCCCTGTTGATTGCAGAGTGCTTCCACCAACTAAAATCGTTGAATGATGGCAGAAAGTTCCCCCAAATCCGGCTTCATTCAACTTGCGAAGCCTTCTGGTGTTATAAAATTGAAGATTAAGAAGAAGAGGACCACAACGAGCCCATCTCTACGTATTTCAAACGCTCTAAAACCCATCAACGGCCAGGTTCAAGATGGCCGCGGACAAGCACTGAAACGGAAGAATCCGTTTAGGTGTTCCCCGAGGAAAAAGCCAAACCTAACTTCAGAGGCGAAAACACCAGATTGTAGACTTTTTAGTGCTCTTGATGGTCTGGATGAAAATCTGCAGAATATTTCGAAGAACGCAGCTGAGGTGACGGAGAAGATACAAAATGAAACCTTCGAGAATGATTCTGAACCAACCGAAGATATTGAAACCGCGAAAGAAGAGGCAGAGGGGTCTGAAACGTTTCCCCTGGACTGGAGTTTAAAATCAAAGATCAGATTTACATCTGCGAAGTCTTTTAATTGGTGTGGAACTCTTAAAACCTTGGACGAAGCCAAGGGATTGTCAAATTTTGTTCGTTGCCAGGCAAAAGAAAGCGCATCGGATGATCATGCTGTGGTTGAAAGTACAAGAGACGGAAATCCTTCTTTATTCTGTTCCTTTACAAAAGTTTGGATGCATCCTTCTCTACCTTGGCTCGATTTATTTCCACGTAAATCTATGGATGGAAAAGTTGGTTCGAAAAAAGATGTTCAAGTCTCCAATGAAATGGCTTCAAGCCTTCAGCGAGACTGGGTGTCAAGTTTTCGTTCTGTTTTCAATCAAACGCGAGTTGGGTTTTGTCCGTATTTTTATCTCGTAGCGAATCAAAGCACAATGCTCTTCCAAGCTGCACAAATTAGCAGAGAGGATTGTGTGCAGGTGTTTATAACACCAACCACGAAAGGTTTTCGGGATGCATTGCGAAATGAAGGTATGCACAAATAGGGCTGGTGAAATAAAAGGGGTGAATCCCTGGGGATACAGTGAACTCCCTCTAAGGCAGACACTTTTGGGACCAACTCTTAGTCTGCCTAAGAGGTGTTTACCTTATGATGGGTTTTGTTACTAAGAATAAAGTTTAAAGCAATTCAGCCTGGGCCAGACCAGGGTGTCTGCCTTAGAGATGTCAAAGATACCTCACAATTTAATGTGATCTGGTAAGCTGAAGCCACTCTTTGAGCACTAAGGCCACATGGTAGCGGGCATTACCCCTTAAATCTACCAGATCAAAGATTGAACCCAAGTATTAGCAGCCATGGACAGCTGTTTTGGCCTTGTTAGGCCTCATCAGCATGGCATAGCCAATGCTCAGGCTCAAGTACCCACTTGGAAATAAAACAAGCAGTGAAAATGTAAAGCTTGTGGGATGTGGCTGAAATGACCAGGGGGTACAGTGAACTCCAGATCACATTAATTTGTGAGGCATCCTTGTCACTCCAGCCACATCGCACAAGCTTTACATTTTCTCTGACTTGCAGGGTTGTCTGCATTAAGGGAGTTCACTGTACTTGTGTATAAATAGTGGATTTGGTCAGATTTCTACCCAGCCCCACTCATCAGTTATGCAGCCATTAAATATTCCTCACAAACAATTAGCAAGTTTGAGTAAAGACTAAGGCAGAAAGTACATCCAGAACTGTGGGGCTGTACAGAAATCTTACCACATGTGATGATACTTTATTCCCTTCAGTTAATGCCCACGTTCTAATAAGCACCCTCCCCCTAATAAGCACCCACACCTTCACCAAAATAGCAAATAGGCACCCCCCTCCCCCTCACTTTCTTAAATAGTAAGGATACAAGGAAAACCTGTCTAATAACACAGAAATCTACACTCATTCGTATACAGGGTTCCCCCTCTCCCAAAATTAGCTAACCCTAAACAGCATTGCCCCTTCCCTAAACCAGATAGGCCTAATTCGTATACAGGGTTCCCCCTACCCCAAAATTAGCTAACCCTAAACAGCATTGCCCCTTCCCTAAACCAGATAGGCCTAATTCGTATACAGGGTTCCCCCTCCCCCAAAATTAGCTAACCCTAAACAGCCTTGCCCCTCCCCTACCTAAACAGTCCTAATCCTTGTACAGAGTTCCCCCCTACAGCCTTGCCCCTCCCCAAACTAAATAGGCCTAATCCGTATACAGAGTTCCCCCTACCCCAAAATTAGCTAACCCCAGACAGCATTGCCCCTTCCCTAATCCAGATAGACCTAATACGTATACAGGGTGTCCCCTTCCCCAAAATTAGCTAACCCTAAACAGCATTGCCCCTCCCTTACCTAAACAGTCCTAATCCTTGTACAGAGTTCCCCCCTCCCCAAAATTAGCTAACCCTAAACAGCCTTGCCCCTCCCCAAACTGAATAGGCCTAATCCGTATACAGGGTGTTCCCTTCCCCCAAATTAGCTAACCCTAAGCAGCCTTTCCCCTCCCCAAACTAAATAGGCCTAATCCATATACAGGGTTTCCCCTCCCCCAAAATTAGCTAACCCTAATCAGCATTGCCCCTCCCCAAACTAAATAGGCCTAATCCGTATACAGAGTTCCCCCTACCCCAAAATTAGCTAACCCTAACCAGCATTGCCCCTTCCCTAAACCAGATCCATATAAAATGACAATTTACTACCGGACAAAATACAGTATACAGTATGATCTAATACACATCCGCACAGGGTGTTCCCTTCCCCAAAATTAGCAAATAGGTCTAATCCTTCAAAAGGGAGTTTCCCCCTTCCCCATGCACACAATTATATCTAATGATCTTCTTGGCCAATTCTTCTTCGATTAAAAAGCCCCTGTTAGCAAGAACTTGGTCTCCATGCTCCAGGTTGTTAAGAAAACCAGATTTCTGTGTTATTAGTTTGTCAGACGCCCTTCCCCCGAAAGCATTAGAAATAAAAGATACAGCACCAGTGGGGGAGGTCCCACCAGTATCTTAATTGTATTGTGATGCTTATAGTTCGACCATGTTAAAGCTCTTAATGTCAAGTTTCATGCACGTTCACAGAAAACATCAGTGCAGTCTATAATAACTCTACATTTTCCAAAGGAGGGTTTAAAAACGGAAGGTAATGTTCGAATAACTTCCTCTTTAGCTGGCCATCTAACTAAAAAAGACAGTTTTTGTGCCACTGCAGGCAGGCCAGCATTTAACAGTTTAGAAACAGCAGATGCACATATGTTAAATCTGTAAGCCAAATCTTGGTTCAGTAAATTAAGTCTGATCTTCATCATTAGCAAAAGAAACACATTGGCAGGTGAAAGTTTTTTTTGAAACCGGCAATACTGATGAACAAAATGTAACCACTAAACTAAATAATTCATAGGTAGGAAATCCAGTGAAAAATTTAGTTTTAAAAAATGTGTCCCCTTCATTCAGAAACTGATCTCCAAATTGTACTCGTTCCAGTTCAGCTTTGAGGGTTCTGTTTTCTTCCTGGAGTCTTTGAAGTTCTCCATAAAGAGACTTATTCTCCTCCTTCTGTGCTAGCTGTTTTATGGTTAGATCAGAGATTTTTGTTTCGGTTTCTTTCAGGATTCTCTCAACCTCTCTATAAAGACACTCGTTTTCTTCTTTCAGTGCTTGGTATTTCTGGATTAGATCACCAGGATTACGCATCTCAGTGTCTTCCTTTTCTAAGGGACCGTTCATTTTTTATGGGGTAGGGGGGGCTGGTGGGATTTGGAGGAGTGTAATTTGAAAATTGTATGACCCCCCCCCAATTTCCGATTTTTTTCGCATGGCCCCCCCCCTCATCAGAGTAATTTTTTGGAAGCCCCCCCCCCCCCCCCATGAATAAAAAAATACATAAGGTATTAAAAAAGTTACTGCATTACAATTTCGTTTTGTTACATTTCACGTAATTTAGTGAAAGAAAGCTGAAAGCTAGAAAGCTGTTTTTAACAAATCCTCACTTAAAAGAATGAAAAGTCAATTTCAGCTCTTCTTGTTACTGCTCGTCCTGAGCGTGTTGTAGCTGGCCGCTCGTCTACATATTCCTCGTCTGAGGCGATAAAAGCAAGAACGACATCATTTAATCGTCTTCAGAGTCAGGGGCATCACTCTCGTAATCATCATCAGTTTCTTCTCCCTCACTGCTTTCACCACTGCTGTCTACTTGACCTGATTCATTGCTGCCTCTCACTTCGGCTTGACCTGTTCTGAGAGTATTCATCTGCAGGAAGTGTCCCATAATTGTCTTCACTTTGTCATTCTTGCTGCTCTTCTGATGCTGTTTTAATAGCCAATGATGTTGTAAGTATTTGTTCAGAGAGGCTGTTGAGAAACTGAAAGAGCAGTTAAAAATTCTGAGTGATCATGACTCCACGCTCTTCCAGACGAATGGCATTACCCTGAAGCCTGACAAGAAATTCCACCATGACTTCAATGTGCAGCACATCGCTAGGATTGAGGCAAAGCAGCTCAAGGTTTCAGGGGAATTAGAAAACCTCGAAAAAAAGAAGGAGACCTTTGACCAGGTCTTCAAGGGCTTAACAGGACACTATGTGTCAAAAAAAAGAAAATTAAAACAAAACCGTAGGAAATCAAAAGGCAGAAAACGCAAACGGCTTGAAAACAACGTCCTACGCGTGTATCATATCTGCGTTGCAAATCCCCTTGCAAAAGAGCTTCCCAATTGTCTTCTTTATCCTCCCTCCATGACAATTCTGGAAGCGTGCATAAACGATGAAGATGTGGCAGCATTGTTGCTAACACGGGATGCAGCATTCATCGCTCACCTACTGCAATCAAGCTACTTCAGCAACGCGGCACAAAGCAGGCTTATTACCAACCTTAAGCCAGAAGTAAGAAACAGGATGTATTGCTTCCTGCATCCTGAAGATTATAGCTCAAACGTCGGAGACACGAACAAAGAGGAAGAAGAAATCGACGAAGAAGAGGAAGAAGAGGAAGACAACGAAGAAGAACAGGAGGAAGAAGAAGAGGAACACAGCGACGACGAGATCAAAGAGAACGTCGAAAATGAGGAAGGGGACACCTCGTAGTAGTTTCATGCCCCTCCCATTAAATTTCTCAGAGAAAAGCTCTGGTAACGAGGTCAGTTCCAATTCAGGATTCAAATTATTGGTTTAAATTATATGAGCTTGACAACAACGTCTTTATGAATGAAAAGAAAGTTGTTGCTATTCAAGACTGTTATTATGGTATGTTCACTGTCCTTATAAAATATAAAAGCTGTTGAGAAGTTTTCTTGTTACCCTGGAACTGTTTTAAATAAAAGAGCACAATTGTTCTTCCATTTGTAAACGTCTCTTATCCTATTTTTAATCTAATTTTTTCGTCCGGCCCCCCCCCTTTCCTTCATTTTTTTTTGGCTGGCCCCCCCTTTTAAGCCAATTTTTTTCGAGTGGCCCCCCCCCCAAATCCCACCAGCCCCCCCTCTCTCATAAAAAATGAACGGTCCCTAAAGAAAGGGACAACAGAAAAAGTGGGGAGAATTAAAATCACAAAATCCACTCAGAATAAAGAATCATCCAGAAGAAAATTTCTGAAATTATGCTACTATAAAATTTGAAAATTAAAAGAATTTTCGGCATTAATCAGCGCTTTAAACAATGCATTTTAACTTGTTTGATTGATTGACATTATCTATGACATAATCCATATCTAAGTATTCTGTAAGCAACTGAGTTATTTTTAGATGTCAACAATTTCCACTATTCGTCTTTACCTTCGCCAGCTTTTGTATCTTGATCAAGACTGAAGTTCATATCATCCACTTTTGACCTCAGATCTCCGGTTTCTTCTTCACTGGATAGTTTTATATTTTTGTCATCCTTAGCTTGGGACCTACGAAGTCTGCGTTCGTTCTGCGCTTTTTTCTTCAAGAATAATTGAAGAGCCAAGCTATCGTCACCATAGCCCATGGCCAAGTTTGGAATATAATCTGGATCATTTGCTTCATCGCTAGTCCTCCCTGAAGAAGACGAAGAGCACATTAAAAGTTGTCCTCCACGATTCGATTTAAGCTTAATTAAATTAAGTTATACGAGCGCGAATCTTACTTCCTAAATTCCATGAATAGTTTGGAAATTCAAGACACGGTACAAAAGGGGATAATTTATGGTAGAAACAACCACTCATGTATTACTATACGGCTTACACAGTTATTAGCTTCGTACCTGATAAGAAGTGAACACTGCAGAGTCGCGAGGACTCAGACGGCTTCCAATGCTTCCTATGAACTGCATTGATCCAAGCGTTCCGCTTTGGTTCACTTTCAGGAAATCTAAAAAAATTTATTCCCGATGCATTTGTGAACCGATTTGTACAATTTATTACGCAGCAGCTGACCGGCATTCTCCCCACAAACCCTTTTCTTAGGCAGTAAATTGATTCCACGGCATCTTGCAGCTCACCAAAAAGGGCCACAGAACAGTTTACCATTGATGGGAGGAACGAGTAGCTCAAACTTGGAGAACGAAGTTCTTTCTTTGGACAGTCCGTTTGCTATGTTTACCGATGCATGTTTTTAAGCGGATGTGTTTTTTCAAGTGATGGAAACCTCTGGAAACCTGTCAACGACAGGTGAATTAAATAAATTTCAGCTTTGAACATTTGGTTTAATTGTTGTTACTTTTGTTCAGGACTGAAACTCGTATTTATCTCTCGACTGGATATAACTGGTAATCATCTACACTCGTTTTGGACGCAAATTAAGAAGTAACCTTAGGCTTAGTTGAACTGTTTTTTCGTTTGCTTTGCGAGCGAAGAGTGATTTTACTCCGCTTGGCTGACTGTTTTTCGACGTGTCTCAGCAATGTTGAGAAAATTTTTATGGCGTTCCATCCCCGCCAAAATTCAACTTTGTATTTTTCATTGTACTTTTTACATTTTATCCTACATAGAACATTTCAACTTCCATTCTCAACATTCAACATTGTAGTTGTTAGCTTCGACATCCAACATTGGCTTTTCGACATGCAACTTACGCGAAGAAGACGTAGTGAAAGCTTTCAACATCCAAGTTCTCGTGTTTTCGTATTCAACATCCTAGCTTTTTAATTCAACTTTCGTCCGCTGGTTAGCGGTCGGTCAAAACTGTGAGCTCATCGACCCGACTCACTACCCCTAGAGTCAACCGCTCAGTGACTTTCCATTGGAGTAGGCCCAAGGAGGCACTCTCCACTCCTAGACAGTGTTGTTACAAGACGGTTTCTTGGAAAAACAGGAAATTGATGAATCACCGGGTCAAGGATCACTGGATCAAGGATAAAGGATCAAGGATCAGAGCTAGAAAGTTTGGAATTTCAGAAAATTCTGGCCTAGAAAATTGGATTACACCGTACAGGCGAACAAATTACGTCATAGATTTTAACTCAGACATTCCTGGGCCGTAGCCATACGAAAATTGTCACCGAGGCATAGTATACCGAACAAACACCTCTTTAAATAAATGTACATGTATGCTAATGCCTGTTACATCAATACATTAAAACTTTTATTAACAAAATGGATTGTATACATGTAACTTTGATATTGTAGCATCATAAGGATTGCATCACAGACTAAATGTTTCAAAAAGCACTGTATGTGACTTGTGGTTACTTGATTAAACAGATTGTGTAGGATAAGCTTGTCTGTACACATAAAGTTGCATTGTCACTTAACATTGAGTTGCTTGTTTATTTGCATTATTTATACTGAAAAATAATGTTTCATTAATGATAATAAAGTTATTAAAATTTGGTGTGAATTAACGTGGTTACCAAATTATCAAGCACTTATTAACAAGACAGTATTTACTGATAACCATTGCAAGTCTGAATATTAATTGATCACAAAATACTAGTAAGGCTAGGAGGGTACATGAAGGAGTATAAGAAGAGTGATCAACTTTCTAATCCTCATTTTTACAATGTGGACAATGCCACTTTCCTTTTGGTTTCCTACGAATGCTGACGCAGGCATAGTGAAACCACACAATATCACAGGTAGGTTTGTCACAAGCGATCATTTTTCCATATTCTGGCTGGCTAGAGATGCAGTACAACTGCTCCTCATCTTGCCCACTGTTTTCATCTCCCATCTCTGAAATTTCCAACTTCCTTGTAAGGATCTCTGGAAGTATTACATTTTCAAATAAAATGTCCAGTTTGGTAAGGGAGTGTTCTATAAAACTTTTGTTTAAAGGGATTCCCTCCACAATGTGCAAATCTTTGTTGGTGAAGACACAAAAGTCTCCCACTTCCATCCTATTCACATGTACTTGTAGTTGTAATTGGGTGTAGTATGCATGTGTCTCTTTCAAATGACCTTTGTCATCTACACAAAAATCAGGATCACTTTTAGCTGCTTCCATTGGTAGTACATCTTTATGTTTAAAAGGGCATTTTATTTCAACAACTCTTAGGGGGCAGCATTTGCAAGTAGCAATCCCATCAGCTGATGCTCCTATATATGGCCTGTCAAGATCCATAACAAAGCCAGACAACCTGCATTCAAAATTCTCATGAGTTAGCTTTTTTTCTTCTATGTATCTCAGTCGGGCCTTCTCCTCATTATCAATACCCCATAGAATCTGCTTAATTTTACAAAGGTCATAGGCATTGTAGCCCATAATTGAATTCAGTAAGTTCTCAGGAGGTGTACTCTCTTTCCTCTTTAGTACACTGTGTGCTTTGCTTGCTGTGATTCTTCCTTTCCGGTGCTCAAACCATAGGGGGCAGATAGACTGATTCCTGGTAACCTTCTCCAATTCTTTGCATTGCTCTGGAGTGACTTGCAACTCTTTAGCAAGCTGGCTGCATTTTTCCTTTAGCTGAAGTTTGGTAAGTGAAGCGTATTCTTCTGAGTAAAGAGCTGTCAATGGCTGAGGCAGGTTACTCTCATCTTGATCTTCTGATGCACTGTCGGTCTCCTCTGGGTCAAGTTTGGGGATTAAACTGAAAAAAGCTGCTCTTGGACATACTTCCTTTAGGCTTTTTAACACGGACAGCTTAGGGAGGGGTGGTGATGGGGCGTAAGACACTGAAGGTACATCTCCTTTCCTATTCCTCTTAACAAGGTCGGTAAACTCAGCAACTGATCTGGGATTAATCTGATTGAAACAGGGGAAGAAGATAAATAATCATAATGATAATAAATTATTTCAACTTAATTGCCAGACACACCGATTAGTGCCTACGAGAATATTTTGTATGACAAGCAACGAACTAACCTTTTCTCTGAACGTTTTGTTCCACTTGCATGCTTCACTAGTGCTGGAAGTCTTGGTAAGACCTAGCTTCACAGCAACTTCTATTTTAAACAGGATAGCGGCGACATGACTGCAAACTTCTCCAAGCCTGCGATCGAGAAAAACGAAATATACTTTTTTTTTTTCGTACAACGCGCCTTGTTTGTCTCGCTTTGCAGCCGTTAATTTTTTATTCACATTCTTTTATTAAATGAACAGTAAGTATAATTTACAAAGAATATTAAATCTAGAAATGACATCAACTCGGACTTTTTCTGAGTTGGTGTCATTTCTAAATGAACAGTATGCGGAGTAATGAAAGTAACCAAAAAAACAGCAACATCTTTTTTACCCGGCCATACATGTGCAATGTGCTGCGTGGACACTGGCGTCCTTTTTACGAAGGCAAACCCACGCATCGTGCGGCTGATCGTTAATTCTCTGGGACGGAATTACTTTCCCTTTAATGAAGTAGTAAGGGATATTGTCTCCAACTGAATGATACCATAATGGTTTAACATCGCCGCTGATGACAAATTGATACGCTTCAAGCGACTTGAAGGCCTTTAGACTCTCCCTCGTGTAAATACCCGGCGTGTCGATTAAATACGTGTACAGATCCCCAAATGTTAAATCTGGCCAAGAACTGGGATTGTTTGTCCGTCCTTTCAAATTATATGGGTCGGGAAGGCTACTTGCACCTTTGTTGTAGTTTAATTTAAAATGATATCGCGATCTTGCAACAGGATCGAGACTTTTTATTCGGAATCGCACGTGGAAGCCATGAAAACAGAACGAAGCCGGCTTTTTGCCAACCACGAAAGTGCGCATGTCTAAGAATGACGTCAATGTTTAAAAACAAGAAACATCGCTTATATTTTTTCACTCGAAAATTCACCCTCCTGAGTGTCTTTTAAAACTAGCTCTTGATCATTACGCCTTTTTTAGCGAATGCATGAGCCAAAATTCCGCCGAATTGCTCTGAACAATTTGCTTTTTGATAGCGATTTTAGACTAAAAACAACTTGCACTTTGATGGTTTGACATTTTGACAGCTTTGGTCGTGTTTAACCAATGAAATGTATGGAGCCATTTTAACAAGGATAGTGATTGGTCTGTTTTAGCGTGCCTTTTGAGAGTACAAATGCACGGCTGACGCCACTCGTAGGATTTGGAAAATAAAGTTTTCCGAAAATTTTGGCCGAATGCGTGAGGAAATTAAGAAATTCTTTATTATAAACAAATAAAAAAGCCTTACCCGTGCTTTGTTCTGTTATGAGGCATTCAAGGAAGTGACGAGAGCACCCAAGACGTAGTTAGAAGCACTCGCCTGCGGCTCGTGCTTCTTCCTACTTCTTTCGTGCTCTCGTCACTTCCTTGCGTGTCTTATAACAGAACAAAGCACGGTTAAGGCTTTTTTATTTGTTAAATAATATAATACAAAATGATGAAAACAACTATATGAAGAATTACAACCTAGCAACTATATTACAATGTTTACATCCTTTTAAAACTTAATTATGAATACCGCGTTAAAAACTACTAAGCAAAGCTAATATAAGAAATTACTAAACGCCTCTCTAAAATAATAAGTCTTCAGCATGGATTTAAAGGTGTTAAGGTCTGTCTGACTTCTAATGTTTGTCGGCAGGGTATTCCAAGTCTTCGGCGCAGACGCTGAAAAAGCCCTATCCCCTAGTGTAGTCTTAAATCTTGCTGAAGGATCTTGAAGCAACACCCCTACATTCATAGAGCGTAATGAATAGCGTTTATTATTTCTAAATTGTATAAGATGACGTAAATATGCTGGTGTGGAAAAATGAATTACCTTAAAAGTTAATATTTCTATTTTATAACTAATTCTATACTTGACGGGCAGCCAATGAAGAGTGAATAGTATTGGTGATATATGATGAAATCTAGGTGTATGTGTGATCAGGCGCGCGGCGGTGTTTTGAAGACTCTGTAGCTTTGCCAAGTGACAGGCTGGTACCTTTTACAGTAGGCCATTACAAAAATCTATGCGAGCCATTATAGCAGCTTGAACCAATAACTTGTGCTATCATACGTTAACAATTTACGTATTTGTCTAATACTGGAGATGGTAATAAACTGACTGGCAAATCTTATTCATTTGTGTGAACAAAATGAGATTACAGTCGAACCATGCTCCTAAATTTCGTACAGCAGTGGTCGCCACTGGCACTTCAACATGACCGACCTTTAGATGGTCAAACCTAATCTTATCTAATTGTGGCCTAGTGCCGACTAGAATGATCTCTGTCTTATCCGAGTTCAACTTTAACTTATCCAGCTTCATCCAGGTGCCAATGCTATTGATACATCTCTCCATTGCAAGTACAGCTTCCCGTTGGTCTGCTTCAGAGTTAGGTTGGAATGACAAGTATAGCTGCGTATCGTCCGCGTAGGCGTGAGTGTCAGGAAGATGGGCTCTGACGACTTGGAAGAGCTTACTTGCATACACTGTAAACAGTAGAGGGCCCAGGCACGAACCTTGAGGGACACCATAGAATAAGTCGAACCTCTTGGAATAACAACCATCCTAGCAAACTCGCTGAGATCTTTGTGACAACTGAATAAGATGAAAACCACAAATGAATAAAGGGGATTAGTTTCTAAAGAAACTGTGGTGCTGCGTCGGTGGGGAAGTGAGACACGAAAATTTGGTTTATCAACGGAGTTGATAATGTAAATTGACCACCGTACAGGGATTCGATTAGCTGACGTTTCGAGCGTTAGCCCTTCGTCGGAGCGAATCGAGGAATTGTGGGTTGTGTATGGTTTATATACAGAAAATGGAGCTACGCTATTGGTGGTAACATGGTAACGTGAAAAACAGGAATAAATTAATTGAATGAAAAGCGCTCGTTGATACCGTGGGGATTAAGAGTGCCAATTTGAAAGATCAGTTTTTGCTCGAGATTTTTACGGCTTTCCGTGGTACCTTGATGTAGGGAAAGGTCGGAGATTGACATGTGTTGTTTGGAATGGTTAGGGAGATTAAAATGCCGAGCGACAGGTTTGGATGCGTCTTTGTCATCTTTCTCAACATCACGAAGATGTTCACCTAGTCGTCTTCCTGTTTCGCCAATGTATAACTTTTTGCATAATGTGCAGGTTATGCAATAGATAACATTTGCGGAGGTACACGTGAAACGATCAGTGATCTTAACAGATCGCTTAGGGCCCGATATTTTGTCAGTGTTTTGAATGAGGACAAGTTTTGCATCGCGAGCGCGCGCATTTAAAAGTGCGAAACTGCTAGAATCTTTTCGGAACCACCGCTGATTTCATTCAAACGCGACAAAAATGTAGGTAACTTTCTAGTTAAAAGCGCATTCAAAACAACTGAACAACCTGGCACTTTTAAATGCGCGCGCTCGCGATGCAAAACTTGTCCTTTCATTCAAAACACTGACAAAATATCGGGCCCTAAGCGATCTGTTAAGATCACTGATCGTTTCACGTGTACCTCCGCAAATGTTATCTATTGCATAACCTGCACATTATGCAAAAAGTTATACATTGGCGAAACAGGAAGACGACTAGGTGACCGATTCCGAGAACATCTTCGTGATGTTGAGAAAGATGACAAAGACGCATCCAAACCTGTCGCTCGGCATTTTAATCTCCCTAACCATTCCAAACAACACATGTCAATCTCCGGCCTTTCCCTACATCAAGGTACCACGGAAAGCCGTAAAAATCTCGAGCAAAAACTGATCTTTCAAATTGGCACTCTTAATCCCCACGGTATCAACGAGCGCTTTTCATTCAATTAATTTATTCCTGTTTTTCACGTTACCATGTTACCACCAATAGCGTAGCTCCATTTTCTGTATATAAACCATACACAACCCACAATTCCTCGATTCGCTCCGACGAAGGGCTAACGCTCGAAACGTCAGCTAATCGAATCCCTGTACGGTGGTCAATTTACATTATCAACTCCTTTGATAAACCAAATTTAAGATGAAAACCAGTTGAGTGCATATCCAGTAATTCCAAAACTGGACTCCAATCGTCTAAGTAGCACTTGATGGTCCACTGTGTCGAACGCGGCACTTAAATCAAGTAGTACTAACAACGTAACCCTCTTCCGATCCATATTCAACAAGATATCAATTTGTACTTTAAGAAGAGCGGTTTCCGTGCTGTGACCAACATGATACGCAGATTGCAATAGTGGGTACAGTTCAAACTGCATCGTATGATCGTTTGTTTGATCTTAGGCAGCGCGCTCAGTCAACTTTGAAATGAACTGTAGATTGCTAACATAATAATAACCTTTATTTATCCTCGGTAGTATTTATAGCACAAAGGCTAGTGGGGCCGAGCAAATACAGAAACAAATAAAGTCAAATTAAATCAACTCAACTCAACTCAAATCAAATGAAATCAAATCAAATGTTGGTTTTTGGGGAAAGGGGAAAACCGGAGTACCCGAAGAAAAACCTCTCGGAGCAGAGTAGAGAACCAACAAACTCAGCCCACTTATGACACCGAGTCCGGGAATCGAACCCGGGACACATTGGTGGAAGGCGAGCGCTCTCACCACTACGCCAACCCTGCTCCCCCATAACGGGTCGAAGGTTTGCAAACGAAATGTCCTTCCCTGTTTTTTTTCAAGCGCGGGTTCACTAGAGCATCTTTCCACCTCGACGGGAAATGACCCATAGCGAGAGATGAATTCAATATACACGTCATCACCCGGTATCGGGTCGAGGCTACAGGTCTTTTTAGTCGACCTTTGCACAAGGCGACGGACATCTTCACTGGAGAGTTGCCGGAAGTCCGACAACCTATGACTGTCCTCAACCAAGGGATCATCAGGTACCATAGCCCTGTCCTGAGCCGTGACCTCAGAGGAATCTAATTAGGTGCGGATGTTACGTATCTTGCGACAAAAGAACTCCCGAATGTCGTTAGAGAGTGGTTATCACAGTAGTCAGGAAATGATGAGCCGTCAGTTGGTGAGAGGAGCTTTTCATTCCCCTAAACAACTTGCCTTGATCTCCACAGTTGCTGTCGATAAAATCAGCGTAAAAAGCCTTCCGCGCCTTATTGATGACGTACGTAGCACGGTTTTTCTTTTCCTAAAGAAACAAAAGTCAGTTACAAGCCTAGACCGTCGCCACACCCTTTCCGCATGACGGCGCTGCCTCTTGGCCTCCGCGATCTCCTCGTTGTACCAGGGGAACTGACACCTAGCCCATATAATCTTCCCCTTGACTGGAGCATGACGGTCAATTATCGACGACAACGTTGCCTCGTAATCATCAACCAAAAAATCAAGTTCCGAAAGAGCACGGCTTTGACTATAGTTAGCACTACACAATCCAGACGAAGCAAGGTCGTTGTGGAAACGGTCCATGTCGATCGATCGTAGCTTCCTGTACTAAACCGTCTTGATCTTGATAGCTGGTTTCTTCATACTTAGATCACATATTACCGAGGCATGGTCAGAGAAATAGCGACCGACACTAGGTGAGTTTTGCACAAGGTTGCTCATTTTGCGTGTAATTACAAGGTCAAGTGTATGTTTATGTACATGGGTGGGCTTATCCACGTGCTGCTGGAAACCAAGAGAATCGATCAGGTCCAAGAATTTCTTTGCGTCTGGATAATCGTGAACATCTACATGGATATTGAAATCTCCTACACAATCATCAGGCGTTCCTTTGACAGAATTACAGATTCCATGTAGCTGGAAAAATCACGGAAAAACACATTGGTAGGAACCCTGTGGTTTTCCGAGTATGGTTGCCTGTAGATGATGATAACTCGAAGACTATGAGAAGCACCAGAAGATACAATCCATTCAGAATATTCTATTGAGTCCGTTAGACCAGATTTAGAGCAACTTTCAGATGTTGAGATGACAGATATATCCGCTTGCGGTCTCATGGTATTTCACATCCCGTGGTGTGTCAGTCTCATTCGATGGGTGTCTACAAAACGAAGACCGAAGACCGAAGACTTGGATATCTATTAATTTTACATCAGCTGAAGCTACAATAGAATGAAACGTGCTAAAACGCTTCATTTGACGCTAAAACATTGAAAACGACGGGGTCTTCATTTTGTAGTTTTACCCCCTCAATCTACAAAACGAAGACCTTCGCTAAAACGCTTTATTTGGCGCTAAAACATTGAAATCGATGGGGTCTTCGTTTTGTAGTTTTACCCCCTCAAACTACAAAACGAAGACCCTCGCTAAAACGCTTTATTTGACGCTAAAACATTGAAATCGATGGGATCTTCGTTTTGTAGTTTTACCCCCCTCAAACTACAAAATGAAGACCCTCGCTAAAACGCTGAATTTGATGCTGAAACATTGAAATCAATGGGGTCTTCGTTTTGTAGTTTTACCCCCCTCAAACTACAAAACGAAGACCCTCGCTAAAACGCTTTATTTGACGCTAAAACATAGAAATCGATGGGGTCTTCGTTTTGTAGTTTTACCCCCCTCAAACTACAAAACGAAGACCCTCGCTAAAACGCTTTATTTGACGCTAAAACATTGAAATCGATGGGGTCTTCGTTTTGTAGTTTTACTCCCCTCAATCTACAAAACGAAGACGCTCGCTAAAACGCTTTATTTGACGCTAAAACATTGACATCGATGGGTTCTTCGTTTTGTAGTTTTACCGGCCCCTTCAAACTACAAAACGAAGACGCTCGCTAAAACGCTTTATTTGGCGCTAAAACATTGAAATCGACGAGGTCTTCGTTTTGTAGTTTTACCCCCTCAAACTACAAAACGAAGACCCTCGCTAAAACGCTTTATTTGACGCTAAAACATTGAAATCGATGGGATCTTCGTTTTGTAGTTTTACCCCCCTCAAACTACAAAACGAAGACCCTCGCTAAAACGCTTTATTTGACGCTAAAACATTGAAATCGATGGGGTCTTCGTTTTGTCGTTTTACCCCCTCAATCTACAAAACGAAGACCCTCGCTAAAACGCTTTATTTGACGCTAAAACATTGACATCGATGGATTCTTCGTTTTGTAGTTTTACCGGCCTCTTCAAACTGCACATTCCTTGTATCGATGGACGTCACAAGTCTCTACACAAATATACCACAAAACGAGGGCATTGACACAGTATGCAAAGCATATGATAATTTTTACAAAGACAGCCCTCCCATTCCGACACACTACCTACGAGAAATGCTTAGGCTAATTCTAAAAGAAAATTCTGTCCAATTCAATGGAAAGCAATATCTTCAAATTCATGGGACAGCTATGGGAACGAAAGTGGCTGTTTCCTTTGACAACATATTTATGGCAAAGATTGAAACCGAAATCCTAAGCAAAACCGTCTTTAAACCTACAGTTTGGAAACGCTACATTGACGATATCTTTTCATTGTGGGACATAAGTAAACCCGACATTGAAACTTTCATCGAACAAACAAATTCACATCACTCAACTATCAAATTCACGGCCGATATCTCTGACACTGAGACTGTGTTCCTAGACACGGTTATATACAAAGGCAACAGATTCAAGTAACAATCGATCCTTGATATAAAAACACACTTTAAGCCAACGGAAACCTTCCAGTGCAGACATTTCACCTCTTGCCACCCACCAAGTGCCAAAAATGGATTCGTGAAGGGCGAATGCTTAAGAATCCTTAGAACAAACTCCTCAAAAGCTACTTTTGAAGAATAAAATTCACAGGAAGAGCTACAGCGCTTAAACAGAACAACAAAGAAAAAAAAGAAATCTTGCCTTTTGTAACACAATATCAACCATCAATATCCAATTTAAAAGAAGCTTTACTCAAAAACTGGCACCTCATACAAAATCAACCGCTACTTCGCCAGATATTCAAACAACCACCTATCCTTTCATATAAGAAAGGGAAATCCTTGAAGGATCTACTCGTTAGAGCCAAAATATAAAAGGTTACAAAATATATTTCACGCCGGTACTAGGGATTGTGCGGCCTGTCACCCCTTGCGTTATCAGAAATAAAACGTTTTAGCGAGGGTCTTCGTTTTGTAGTTTGATGGGGGTAAAACTACAAAACGAAGACCCCATCGTTTTCAATGTTTTAGCGTCAAATTCAGCGTTTTAGCGAGGGTCTTCGTTTTGTAGTTTGAGGGGGGTAAAACTACAAAACGAAGACCCCATCGATTTCAATGTTTTAGCGAGGGTCTTGGTTTTGTAGTTTGAGGGGGGTAAGACCTCATCGATTTCAATGTTTTAGTATCAAATTAAGCGTTTTAGCGAGGGCCTTCGTATTGTAGTTTGAGGGAGGTAAAACTACAAAACGAAGGCCCCATCATTTTCAATGTTTTAGCGTCAAATAAAGCGTTTTAGGGAGGGTCTTCGTTTTGTAGTTTGAGGGGGGTAAAACTACAAAACGAAGACCCCATCGTTTTCAGTGTTTTAGCGTCAAATGAAACGTTTTAGCACGTTTCATTCTATTGTAGCTTCAGCTGATGTAAAATTAATAGATATCCAAGTCTTCGGTCTTCGGTCTTCGGTCTTCGTTTTGTAGACACCCCTCATTCGATCACGTTTCCGCGATTTCGCATTCACGTTTGTTTTTGATCTACCTATGAGTCATGCAAATAATGTAATCGAACGTACGTCTCTTTCCACCAAAAATTTTCAACGAAATTTCCGTGTGTAAAGGTTTCAAACTAGAATTGGTTTCTCGGCCATGACCAATTTGAAGCAAAATAATATCGGTTTCGCCTCGACGTCTTGAGGTGCTGTAAACATAAGAGCCGCTGAAATCTTGATACCTGAGTTTGCTGTTCAAGAACAAACAATAAAACGCGAGGACTACAAGAGCAACAGCTTATAAACGCGGGCACTTTATGCATGGATTAAATTAGAATTTTCCGCCAATTTGATTTGATCGTTATCGTAATTGATGACAGGTTTACCTCGGTTATTTGAGCCAGTATAAACACGATAGAAATGTACCAAGGTTTAGTCAGTAAACGTTTACATCGGTAAATGCCCAAGTGTAAACGCAGCATTAAATAACTGATATTACTCGTTACTTTTTATAATGTAACATCAACCAATTTCGCTTGCATTAAATCCATAGGATCCGGTAGAAGTTCAAGAAATTCATATTTACATTAAAGGTATAAAAAGGTTTCCAAAAGCTCTTGATATGACGATATAAGTAAACATTTTGAGAAATCACACAGCACATTCAGGAACTTTTAAGTTTTAACGAAGGCACTTTTCAGAGTTTTCTACTGCCATCATCAGTTATGAAACAGAACGTGCAGCAATTGACTGAATAAGTATATACTACTAATTAGAATTACCAAAAAAGAGCAGGGTCATCTAAAATTATTAACGTTTCATGTTGAATTTTGCTTTGCGGCTTTTTTCATGTTGATGTATCTACTTAATTGCATGGCACAGCAATGCTTTTGACACTCCTTCCACAACGAAAGGGCGCAATAATAAACAAGCGCTTTCAACGAAGAGGCCTAATAAGGCCGAAACAGCTGTCCATGGCTGCTAATGCTTGGGCTCAATCTTTGCTTTGGTAGATTTAAGGGGTAATGCCCGCTACCTTGTGGCCTTAGTGCCTTTTGAGTGGCTTCAGCCGTACTTGATCACATTAATTTTGTGAAGTATCCTTGCTTTCAACGAAGAAATTCTCAATGGTATTGTAAAAACCAAAGCTTGATAATAAAAAGAATGACGTTAACTGTATGACACATTACACCTTAATATAATAAATGCTGATCAGACACTTTTTATCTAAACAACTAGTTTTAAAAACATCGGGCAATCATTGTTTCATTGTTTTCAGGTCTTGGACTTGTTCAGGCAAAGGTGATATTGTCAGGCTTGACCGTTGGCCAAAGAGCTTACTGCTGCCGAGTCCAAGAGTCAGTGTCATTTAAATTTACCCATCTGCCGGATACTGCGGGGAAAAGGTTATGCCGTTCGCGACTGGGCCTTGAAGGTTGAAACTAACGACAAAATACACCAAAGCTCCCGGCGTGAAGTCTACTTCCACCTTCCCGATGTCTGCATGCTTTCCAACGTACAGCTGAATATTTCCTTGTAGCAACTCGATGTAGTGCTGTGACTTTACACGACCAGATGATTGCTTCACCCTAATTCTTCCCTTGCATTCCAGTAATTTCTTCCTGCTTCCAACTTGCCAGAATCTTGAAACCTTCTCAACATTATCAGGGGAGTAATCGGTCTCACCTCTCAACAAAGTGTGCCGGCTGATGAGGCGAGACATGTCTTGTCCCTCCTTGCCCACGTAGTGTGTGTGTGAAAATTTTCGCAGGTCGTTCTGAGATTTCTCTCGGCACTTCTCCAAGGCTTGGGTGTACTTCGGCATGAATTCCAGAGAGTTTCCATCAAGAATCTGAAGGAAACAGATGACCATCTGATAGAAATCTGGAAGACAGTCGTGACTCGAGGCCACAAGCCACTTCTCGCACACGTTTAGGCCTTGCTCAAGAGTGTAACATCGTGGTCCTCTAACCAACATACACACTTTCATCAAATGTTGAGCTAAACGATACTCATCTTCTTTCAAAATAAGGTCTTCCAGGAGGTTCAGCAGGTGCTCGAGGTTTTCTTTCTTCAAACTGTCGATTGACTCGCAGTTGCTCAATATGAAATGGGCTTGAAGTCGCTTGAGCTCTAACTGCGATGAATGGCTGAAATGCTTACTGTTGCAAATTGCTCTACAAGCTTGAACGAGATCTTCGGCAGGTTTGCGTCTCCTAAGGGATGAATTCGGTGTTCGACACATTGTCATCAAAGACAACCTGGAATGATTGCACAGCCTTCTTGTTTCAGTAGGATCGGCAAGGTGTGGTACACTTTGGAGAATGCCATCCACAATGTCCAAAAGATGGAAAGAGTCACTTACGCAAGTGCGAAAGAATGGCGGTGACCGATTTGTCAGAAATTTCAAGGTCTCCACGGTATCACCATCGCACATGTTGTTCATGATCCATTTAATACATTCCAGCCACACCTCAACCTCGCCAATCAGAGGATGAGGAAAGGTTGAAGGAAAAGTGCGCGCCTCCCGATGTGCGTCAAGGACTTTACTGGCCATCGCTTCCAGACTACTCAAATCTTCCACTTCCCCAGAATTGATCATGTACTTCAGCTCGAAGAATAAAACGACGCCTTTAGTGTGGCACAAGTTTTTGTATCCGCGTTTTGATGTGGATCCATGAACTTTGAGGGCACGTTGAATTAACTCCTTTGCCTTTGGAAATGAGGGAGGTTCTTTCCTAGCATAAAATCGTGCTGCATTAGCGTACATTACAGGATCGTTTAACTTCTCAGCTGCCTTGCAGAAGACTTCCCCGGCTCGATTTGAATCATTTTCTTTCAATTCTTCGAACAGAATGGAGAATTTGAACTTCTCCGTCTCCCCTTTCTTGTTGTAGACAAAGAGTTCAAAGATGAGAGGTAACAGCTTTTCTTGTTGGTAGATGGGAAATTGGAGAAATTTGTCTACTATCCCAAATAAGTCGCGTTTCTGTAACTGATACACCCTCTTCAGTATCAGGTCTGCAACTAGGGGATGCTGAAAGGTGTAGCTTTCTGGTGGATTTTCTTTCGACGAACGGGTTGGTTTTGCGGGTACCATCAAGTTCATAAGGTGCTCCGAACAGAGCTGTTTGATGTCATCGTAGGTGGCACTTTTCGTCTTGGTCACGCGAATGTATTGTTTGAAAGCTTCGTTTAGAAGGAGAGCTGGAGTCGGAAGATTTGTGTACTTCTGAAGGAAGGCCACAACTACCGCAATTTCTTGTTGGATTCCATCCAATACGTCAAATGTGTCTTCAACGATCTTCTCAAGTTTAGGACGGAACTGTTGCATCATGGCTAGGAGAGGGAAATGAAAGACACGACAAAGGCCAGACAACACACATTTGTCGATGGTTTCGATGTACTCCTTGTACTTTGATTGGAATTCACGAAGATCAGTGACTGATTCCTCTAACTTGAAGTTGACGTGAAACACTTTGTGTACCTGGGAAGACTCCACCGTTCCCTTTGAAGAGGCCTTTGATCCTCGAAGGCAACGTAACAAGAGGGCTCGTTTCCCCTTGTTCTGAAGAACGCGGGAGAGCTTGTTAGAGAGGCCTTCTATGGCCCCAGGTTGTTTTCCATCAATCAAAACTAACGGGGTTGTGTTGCAGATTTCTTCAAGGGATGCTATTCTCTCTGCAAGGTCGTTTGCGTACGTGTTGTCATCGTCAGAGTAGTGATGAGAGCTTACGTCCACTATCGCAGAGGGGTATTCTCTGTGGAGATTCCACAACACTCGACGGGCAATGGTAGAGCCACCAGTCCCTGGTGAATGCCTGATTTCCACAATGGTGTGCTTTGCCAGCCCTTGGTCAAGGAGACGTTGAACGTGAATCTGAATATCTCTTTCGATCTCTCTTCTAGCATCATGATTGTCGGAAAGACTGGCAAAGGAAATTTGGTTTCCTGATAAAAACGACTTTCGTTGTTGTTCCAGGAAGCCCTCTTGTTGTCCTTCAAGCTCAGAGTGATTACCCGCATCTTCTGGAAACTCTTCGCATCCTGTGTACAGAATCTCTAAATGTTCCTTGATGTAAAGGTACTGTCTTGAGGTGAGGCTTACCGGAAGACCAGCATAAGATGTAGGCATACACAGCTTCTGATCCCCTGAAAAATCAAGCATCTGTTTCAGGCCCAATTGGAGTATCTTTGGACTGAGATGGAAAGCTTGAACATTGAATTTCTCAGAAACGCCAGGTGGCCAATTGTTGTTATCGACAGATACGAATTTCAGGTTAAGGTTGTGGAAATTTTCGACCAGTCGACTTAATGTAACTTGTAAATAAGGTACAGTGTTGTCTCTGAAGGGAAGAATGAGGCAGATAATTGGCTTCAGTTGGTCAAAGGTATCTGGATCAGAACAACACCTGAAAAAACCACTGATTCCTTTGACTGAGGAGGCTTCCCAAGCTGAAAACCCGTTAGAGCCATCATCGTTGTCACCAGACCTTCCATTGACAAAAACCCACTGGATTTTATTAGGATCGATCTGACGTACCAAACTCTTCATTGCCGTCTGGTTCAATTCTTCGGGTGTAAACATGCTCACCAGGTTACTTTGGCCCTCCTTTGATGTAAACGTCTGGTAAAAGCCATCCTCTTCGGACGTTGGATCAAAATCTAAGATCATCTTCCAGGCAATACCTCTAAACGTGGCGTAGTATTCAAGATCCTCATGCCGTACGGCATCGATGAGAAGGATGTACTGATTCTTCTGGGTGTCAAAATCACCAACTTCGTCACAAAACAGCATCCAATGATCCCAATGCGAACCATTACAGTCTTCGGAACCATCAGCAGGCTCAGTACGTCCACAGGCTCCAACGGCTAATTGATTTGCAATGGCGTCTAGTTTTCTGTCAATGGAATCAAGCTTCCTTTCACAACGATTGTATTTATCTTGCTCTGCCCTAAATAGTTGCTGATAGTGTTCCGCTACCTGGAGGATTTCATCTGCAATAAAAGCAAACACCATACTCATGTCTAAAATACATCTGACCCAAAGCTACTAGACTGAGGTTTATCCAAGCAGGATTCATTTCCTGCTTTTCTACAGAGTAAATTTAATCTCGATTGTCAGCGTTGTGGTGTGATCAATTTATTTCATAGTGGACAAGTCATGATCCCTAAAATTAAATCTGATTCAAAGTCTTCGTACATTATTTTGAAATTGGGCCAAAATTTTGCCATGTATAAAGGCATTTGATCGAAATCGGAGCAACGCCTTAAAAAGACCACCTCAGTGCAGGCATGCCCTTTTGATCGTTAAGGTACAAAATCAAAGCAGCAAAAACAGTCGACCTAAACAATTCGATCGTTGAGCTTTACAGCCAAATTTTGTTATATGTTTACCAGTTTTGAGCTTGAGTACTGCAACTTCGTTTGGATCAGCTCCAAGTGTGATAAAGTTTTCTGAAAGTAGAGGCCAGAAGAAATTGAAATCTGCATCACTCATCCTGTCGGTAGAGGGATGACCCAGCAGCGTGTTGCGACACTTCTTCAGTTCTTGGAGGGCAGCTTCATACCCAGGTCTCTGGCTTATCTCCAAAGCACAACTCGCAGAAAACAGAAGTACAGTTGTCATCAATGAAAAGTCCCATTCGTCAATGTTTCCACGATTAAAACTAGCTTCTTCTTCTTTATTGAGTTTCATCGTCCCTTTGTTAAATTGGGCTGCGTCGGAGGGTTGATTGGACCAAGAGGGATTGATGTCCTTAAACAGCCGTCTGAGTGCTCGAAGGCCCACTCCATAAACCAGCTTGAAAATGCACAGTATGTTTCTTCTGAAATACATGAAATTAGAACGAACGACTGAGAAATAAATTAAGAATACAAAAAGAAAAATTATTAAGGACTAACAGTGATTTCTTTCTTAGACCGTTCTCTTTATCGTTTTTATCTGTGAACTTTTTGACATTTAGCAATTTTTCTCTTCAGAAATTAATAGATGAGGGTCAAATATCGTCACCAATTTCACATTTTGCAAACTACAGATTTTCACGTCGCATGTTGAACGCACTACCTAATCTCCAACAACTCCTAGTATAAAGTATGAAGTAACAGCGAAATTAAACCTTTGACATTTCCAAATGGTAGCCAAAACATGTACCCATGGGTACCTATTTTTAAAAGTGGAATTGGTTGTACTGAGAGTAATAGTTGGCTTTGTCTTTGTAATTTTTTTAGAGAAAAGAGGACAACAATTCCTAACATAGGTCAAAAGGAGACTAAAAAATAAATGTGTGCTGTTTTCAGAGAGATGGTTACGTGGCATGTCCCGTAATATATAAGAAAGCCTAAAGTTTGACTGCTATTCCCCTGGCCAGTGATAAACTAACCTGCGATCAGGCTCTATTTTCGTTTCGATGGTAAACCGATTTTAGCGAGTGCCATGTTAATAAAGTGACAGCTTGTCATTGGTGAGATTAGCATTCAACGCCGGGTTCAGTTCTTGTATAAACAAGGTTTCTTTTATCTTAGAAATTCGGACGCAGAAACGGCATCTTCAAACAAGGCAAAGGTGTCATCAACATATCTAAACCAAACGGAAGGTCGATTGCTGTGAATCATGACTGACTTCTCTTCAAAGTCAGTCATAAATATATTCGCAAGGACTGGACCTAAAGGGGAGCCCATAGCCACACCATCAATCTGATCGTAGTACTTGCCATTGAAGACGAAATGGCTTTTCTTTGTGGCAAACTCCAACAGGTTCTTTAAGACATCGCGTGGTAATGAGGGAGGATCCGGAAGAGAGTAAAGTTTCTCGAGACAGATTTGAATAGTTTCATCCAGGGGAACATTAGTAAAAAGTGAGGTAACATCCAGTGAGCACATCAGTTTATTGTTGTGGCGGTAGTGTTTAGCCCAATCAAGTTTGACTGCTATTCCCCTGGCCAGTGATAAACTAACCTGCGATCAGGCTCTATTTTCGTTTCGATGGTAAACCGATTTTAGCGAGTGCCGCCATCAGATCGATGCTTCAATTGGGCCTGATCGCAGGTTAGTGATAAACCATATACCTGTTCACGGAAGCCGCTATTTCAGGCCTCGAACTACGTGAGACCATAAACCATCACCATTATGCTATTACTGGCCCCAACAAAATCTCAGTCAAAACCCCAATCCCAGTCGTACACCTAATTCCAAACCAAAATAAACCCGAAACGTTCAGTAACATTTGAAGATTTTGCGATGGTTTGCACAATATTAGATTTGTATAAAAAAAAAAAATTGGCAAATTCCTGGGAATTCTCCGATCGATAATAAGTTAAGTTGGAAACATCATATCAACTTTATTTTCTTCAAAATTAGTAAAACTGGAATTTTAGCAAGATTAAGACACTTTGTCCCCCGCCAAACTCTCCTGATGATTTATCGTTCGCTTATTCAACCATATTTATCCTATGGGATAAGTACGGTTTATGCAGCTAAATCGTACCTCAACAAACTTCTTATCCTTCAAAACCGCGCTCTTCGATTAATTTACTTTGCTCCTAGTTATGCTCATGCTATTCCTTTTTTCAGGAAAGAAAACTTTTACCTGTACGTATGAACTATCTTGATACCGAAGCGAATTTGATGCATGATATTTGGAATTAAGGAAATTGCTCCTTCGCCGTTAAGAATTTTCACTAGGTCCGTCAAACATTAGGTGATTATTAGCAGAAAGAAGCAAAGTTGGAAATTTTCAAACGCTCATTTTCAAGAACTGGGGCAAAAGTATACAACGTTATTCCTTCTGACCGGAGAGATGCTTCTAAATCCGTTTTTAAGAAAACAATTTGCGGATTTCTATTCGATACTCTTTTGGATAGGGATGATTATGTTGAAGGCGACACTTAAGTCCAATGACAACACCCAGGCTCTTCAATATAGATCTAACGTATTTAACCCATTGACTCCCGAGCATTTTGCCGAAAAACACCTTTTGAAGCCCGTCGAGCCGTTTTCTGGCCAGATTCTAGCCAAAAAGAACCAAAACTCCGTTTGCTGATGGAGTTCATCACGCCCTTCTGTTCCTGATGCTTGATATTAGCTTTCCAAGATCGGGCATGCGTAGAAAGCAAAATTTCGAGTTATGGGTTGAGTTTCACCGCCCCTCTCCTTCTACCTTTCGCTTTCTCTCCTCCCCTTTTCTTTCGCTTTTCTTGCGTCGCTTTCTTTTTCTCTTGCTGGGCATTTCCTGAGCTTCCTTTCGGTGGGTAAAGATTTGTGGAAAACTTTTAGGATCATAGGATTAGGTGGAAGGAAGTGCAGGTGGGTCGTGGAACAAGATTTTCATTCAAATTTTCGGCTCAAGGTCACTTGGTTTTTTCGCGTTTTCTCCGGCCTGTTTGACGGAATCGTGCTCATTTGGGTACGGTTTGAAAGATCTCTTCCCCCTATACGTGCTACATGTAAAAGTTGTCCATGAGCATTAAAACTGATGACGTCACAAGCGGTTCAAGTGACGTGGTTCTGCGCGGCCGGTTTTGGCCAGCACGGGTGCCAGTGGGTTAATAAATTTAGATACTTAAGCAAATAATCACGCCGTGTAGGGTATCAAATTTTGTTCTTTTGCAAAATTATTATAATCACCAGTTTAAGTTTTGTCCACTTTACTTCCCGCCTCGAGTAGCTTAAGCTATAACTGCGCGTTGTGTGAAATATTTCCTTTTTCCTTTTTAGTTTACTTTAATTTATTACTTGTAAACTTTTTCATGTGCAATAAAGTTGTTGTTGTTGTATTAATTTGTAAACGGAAACTTTGTTGAATTGGTACAGGGACCGCGCAGGGGGAGTGGCTGGGGGCTCAACCCTCCCCCCCCCCCTACCCCCGCTCCCTTTTCTCAGCAGTAATGTATGCTAAAAAAAATCGAAGTTACTTGACGTTTTACCGAAAACTGATTATTTTTATAGAGACTCTTGTTCTTCGGCCATCGAAGTTTTATAAGAAACACAACACATAAAGCGGTTATAAACATGGTGAAGCAATGCATTTTATGAAATCTGACTTGACGTTTCGTATGTCCCAACATACATTTTCAAAAGTAACCGTTATGAGATTAAACACTATCTATATTCAAAAAGAAATTGCGAGTGATCTGGGTAACACTAAAAATAGCAGTAACATGTTAATAAAGTGACAGCTTGTCATTGGTGAGATTAGCATTCAACGCCGGGTTCAGTTCTTGTATAAACAAGGTTTCTTTTATCTTAGAAATTCGGACGCAGCAACGGCATCTTCAAACAAGGCAAAGGTGTCATCAACATATCTAAACCAAACGGAAGGTCGATTGCTGTGAATCATGACTGACTTCTCTTCAAAGTCAGTCATAAATATATTCGCAAGGACTGGACCTAAAGGGGAGCCCATGGCCACACCATCAATCTGATCGTAGTACTTGCCATTGAAGACGAAATGGCTTTTCTTTGTGGCAAACTCCAACAGGTTCTTTAAGACATCGCGTGGTAATGAGGGAGGATCCGGAAGAGAGTAAAGTTTCTCGAGACAGATTTGAATAGTTTCATCCAGGGGAACATTAGTAAAAAGTGAGGTAACATCCAGTGAGCACATCAGTTTATTGTTGTGGCGGTAGTGTTTAGCCCAATCAGCAAAACTGAAAGAGTCCTTAACTGTGTATTGGTTGATAGAGATGGGTCGAAGTATGTCAACAAGGTAAGAGGCTAGGTTGCGCCTTCAGCACTTCCATCTATCGAAAGAAAACATTCACTGGTCTCTACACCAAATGGGACTCAAAGGTCAAGGGTTGTTTACAAAGCAAGTTGTTGGGACTGCGATGATTTCTACATCGGCAAAACGAAGCGACGACTGGTGGATAGAAAAACTGAACATTTTAAAGCGCTCTCCAAACTTGAACACACATCAGCTATTGCCAATCATGTTATGACTACTGGACATAATATGAAATGGGATCACTTTGAAATCCTCGCGTCAGGAAAAACTGATTACCCGGCATTGTAAGATAAAAGAAACCTTGTTTATACAAGAACTGAACCCGGCGTTGAATGCTAATCTCACCAGTGACAAGCTGTCACTTTAACATGTCACTGCTATTTTTAGTGTTACCCAGATCACTCGCAATTTCTTTTTGAATATAGATAGTGTTTAATCTCATAACGGTTACTTTTGAAAATGTATGTTGGGACATACGAAACGTCAAGTCAGATTTCATAAAATGCATTGCTTCACCATGTTTATAACCGCTTTATGTGTTGTTTTTCTGATTATTTTTGTTTTAAAACACCGCTTTTTTGTTGCTGGAAGTATGTAAGTTTCACCACACCATGTTTTATAGTAAAGAACTTGTAATAAAGTTGTTGTTGTTGTTGTTGTTGTTGTTGTTGTTGAAGTTTGAAATGAATTTACAGCCATTTCAGAGGACTTTAATTTAAAATTTTCCGGGGGAGCATGTTCCGGACCCTCCTAGTTGACTCACGCTGGCGCGTTCCAAGTGAGCCCCCCCCGCCAGTTGCAAACTTGCTGAGCGGGCCCTGTGGTAATGACCACGTAATCAATGCACCTTGAGCATTAGCGTATGGGGCGGGGAAGGCTGAGCAGCTCCCCGGTCGTAAAAAGAAATTGACTTTTTCGGGCCAAATTGGTCGACCAAATCAGTTGTACTTTATTGTCTTAATTTCTCTGTTTCGATTCCATATCGCCTAATTTTCTATTACGAAAACTAGGAAAGCTGACTTGAATTCACAGCAATTAACACTTTGGTTTGCCTCTCAGTACGCTGCAAGTCGTATTTCCGAGGACTAGCATTTTAAAATTTCTCGGGACTCCCTAGGACCTCCTGCCTCCTCATACCTCTTTTTGTGTTTTGATTTTTTGAAATATTTCCCTCGGCTAATGGTGTTGCATCACTGAGATACAAGATTCATTCGGGGAACTTAAGTAACGCTCAGTCCCTCGACAAGACTTTTCTCCGTACGCCCATCACCTTGAGCACAAATTAAACGAGATAGTTTAATATTGAAGACTAATAATTATGATAGTAATTATAACGATAATGATAGAAATTAAAAAGCTTTAAAAAAACTCACTGCGTCAAAAATTAAAAGATTTTATGGGATGCGTTTCGGCGAGGTTGGCCGAACGAGTAATTTTAATTTTTATTCTTAAAAGAACAAAAATGCTTCCATTGCACATAGTAGATTCGGTCAAAGTCCATTGATAATGATTTCGAATGCATCCATGACTACCTTATTGTCTATTTTTCGAGACTGAACCTTTTTCTGGCTGTACATCGAAAGCGCTACTTTATTTCCAATGGGAGCTGCCTAGTTATTTAAATGACTCGAATTTCCGATCAAACCATCGCCGAGTCCGTCCTAGGTAATTACGAGTTTATTCAGTTTCGTTTCTAACTAAGACAACTGTTATATTGTAGCACACAAAACAGAGACAATATATATTTATACGTGTCTCATCATGAATTGGTTCCAAGTGATATGTGTGCTTCTGTTGACGTCATTGGAAGTCGAATTCATATGGCTAGAGAAAGCAGCGTATGACATATAAAAGAAACACATATTCACGTCAATACGTTAAGTTTTGACTTACTCTTCGTGGTTCGACATGTTTACAAATGTGTTCACTGATCTGTGCTTTCCGCCTTGCTCATCATTTGCATCGGGGCATACATCGACCGTAGTCGTTGAAAATCTTTCGCTTGGCAGGCGAGATCGTCTACAACTCTCGTCTTCGTACTTTACCTGTGGCAAAGTGTTAACAACAATATATAATATAGAAAAAGTAAAACATTGTTTGAGCTTTGTAGAAGCAAATTAAGAATCAAAAGATTATTACGTGGTGGCTATGCTTACAGGGTGCAGAGGAGTTCTGTTCGATCGTACACGACAAAGTCTCGCGTTGTTAATTCCAAAATATGTTTGCTTTGTACGATAAAGATTGTCGAAATGAAATCCTTTTGATTTGTGAACGTTTTCTGCTTCTATATCCTTCTATATCCCTAGCCTACGTGTAGTCGTACCCACCCCCGAGGAAAAACTGGAGGAGGGAACGTCTACGATCGTGTTATGTGACGTTACTCTTTTGCATGAAAATATATAATGGTTTCTCATAGGTTAATCGCATTGATCAATACTTTCGAGAACACTGATTGGCCGAAACGGATCTTGCTCGTTGGTGAAGAAACTTGAAATATGGCGGTCGCAGTGTCGGAAGCCACACAAACTAAAGTGGAGTTTAACGCAGCTAGATATGAGGTTTGCGAGACTTTTGGATTACAGAAATTCCACGAAGAGCAACAAAAGGCCATAGCTTTGTTTTTTGATGGAAAGACTGTCCGTGTTTCATTGCCAACTGGCTATGGAAAAGCTATTAAATTTCAGGCGATGCCAGCTAGTGATCGCATCGCTTCTTTGGAAGAAACCGTGTACTATTTTCATCGTGTCACCTCTGACAGCGCTCATGGAAGATCAGGTCCAACATATGAATGATCTGGGATTGAAAACGATCGCGCTAGCCAAAGATTCGGAGGATCATATCATCGAACGAGTCATGACTGGTGAATATTAGCACGTGTATGAGTAACGAAACGGTAATGAAGGGACGTGCAGATTGTTCAAATTTACGCTTTCTGATAGCGGTTCCTTCGGCTGGAAAACAAGGCTAACTTTCTCCAAACTTGCTACGTAATTATTTCTAATAAATTTGTCTGCCAACAAATTTAAGCTGATAGTACGCTTATGTAAACAACGAATTTGCGAGAGCGATGTTTACATCAAAGATAATTGTTTTCTTGCTTTTGACCAAAAAATCGCTCGCTGATAGTACGCTTATGTAAACGAATTTCTTGCGAGAGCGATGTTTACATCAAAGATTGTTTTCTTGCTTTTGACCAAAAATCGCTCGTAATCCTTTTCATTACGCGGCCTTTGACTTTTGCCTAAGCGTGTAAACATACGCACTTCCGCAGAAAATATAATTTATTTACATAACTTGCATGAATTACTGTGACGTCACATAACACGATTGGTTTCAGGTTTTCGTAGACGTTCCCTCCTCCCGTTTTTCATCGGGGGTGGGTACGGCTACACGTAGGCTATTATATCCCCCGATCTTGTCTCCCTCATACATGTACGGCTTTCCGCCATGTTTGTTGTTGGTTCTCTTCTCTGCTCCGAGAGGTTTTTCTCCGGGTACTCCGGTTTTCCCCTCTCCACAAAAACCAACATTTCCAAATTCCAAATTCCAATTTCATCTGCTTGTAAAGCGCATTTGATCATATACACATGGAAAATGCGCTATATAAGTTCTAAATTATTATTATTATTATTATTATTATTATTATTATTATTATTATTATTATTATTATGTTTACAAGCATATACTGCGTCGAGCTGACTGGCCGCGGGCGCATATGATCTTTGCCCGAAGGGCAACGAATAAGCTTCGGAAATCGGAAAGCGAAGCTTTCCGAACGAGGCACGAAGTGCCGCTGTACTGTAAGCCAACCTTTTGAAACCGTACGAGCCCACAGGACTTTGGTCCGCGGTACTTGCAAAACCATACCAGAGAAAGACAGGGGGATATATAGAAGGATATCAGTGGAAGCAGAAAACGTTCACAAATCAAAAGGGTCTCATTTCGACAATCTTTGTGGTACAAAGTAAACATATTTTGGAATTAACAAGGTCAGACTTGGTCGTGTACGATCGAACAGAACTCCTCTGCACCCTGTGTGCTTACGTTGCACCTTGACTTTCTGTCTTGGAATGTTCCACAAAAAAAGCCCAGTTCCGTGTAGTAAACGTTTAATAACGATATTTAAGACCATTCATCTTCCCAAGCTGGAGCGATGGCAAGTTCCTCGGGTTAGGGTATTCTGCAGCCAAAATAGTATCTTTTTTCTGTCGCCTTGGAGATGCGTCCACCCCAAGGAACAAGATGAAGTTCTTGGCGGGTGATCACGCGACACGATCACGCGACATCTGGATAGAGTCCTGGGAACTAGAACTGATTGGCGGTCAAATTTGACGAGAAACTCGAGAAAGGAGGTTTAAGATTTTGCCAGATTGATGCGTAGTAAATCGCAAGCATTGATACGTTTTGAATAGGAGCAAGAAAGACTGCCAAGTACGGTAGGCATATAACTCGTATTATGTGTATGACAAGAACGATAATTTATAAGCTTACCGAATGCCAGCGCGAACGAAACGACAAAGATCCATTGTTCCTCCCAAGCTTACATGCTTAACTTAATTTACGAATCAGTGATTTTCCATGGATTTTTATTTCTCAACATTCATCTGTGATTTGAACATTCAACTTAACCTCGACAGAGAGAAAATCGTCGTCCCGACATTTTCTTCATATCTGAAGCTAAGACCCGGGGGGTTACTCCCTTATATGGGCTATACAGGTATGTGCGGTCCCAAAGGGTATGGTTTTTAAGTCATTTTGGTCTGAAATAGGGTATCGATTTTTACCATTTTGGTCTGAAATAGGGTATGGTTTGTGCCCTCTAGTCCTGAATTAAGTATTGCATTTGCATTTGTATTTATTTATTCCTCCAATGCCTAAATAATACATAATTAAATAGATATAAGCTTACGTAGGTTTAATAGAAAACAAAAAATAATACAAATGAAACACTTAAATTAATTTAGATGATATATTGGAAGGAGAGGAGAGGGGTACATCTAGATACACTAATGCTGTGCGCTTAAAGTTACATATATTTTTCAGAAGAAGCTCCTCCTGTGACTTTTTATTGAATGTTGTACATTTAAAAACTGTCACTTAAAAAAAAAAGCTCCTTTATCATTAGGCGATAAGACCATCAACAAAAGAGTCACAAAAGCCCTTCTCAAGTTATGTTTATGCTAAACTTTCAGGAAAGGGACCCCCCCCAACCCAATTTTTCTGGTAGTACATACAGTACACATACATGTACAACAGGCCTTGGGGAAGGTATGAAAGAATATGCTTAATTACAAATTTCAGCACTCTTTTTTCATGAGACATGTTTAGGAACCTTTCCATGTGTTTATTTGGTGTAGATAATTAAATCGTGCACAATTCATCATTTCTTTTTGTGTGGGATACCTGTGGTACCCTACACTAATGTCATCGGGTTCAAAGTGTGCAATGCATTGTGGACGGTGTATATGCACATGTACCCTTTGGGTACCTATTTTTTCTATTGCTGTAGAACTGTGGTGAATCTTAATAGAAACTGAATTAATTAAAAGTAAATTTAACTGGAAGTTGTGGCAAACTGTGTTTGCATGGTTCCATAAGTATATTGTTCTACGGCTTTCATGGCTTCGAAGGTATTTACATATATATATTTCTTATTCCCGTCCAGGGAATTTAGAAGCCAGGAAACACACAAAATTCTCGAAAGAAAAATGTTCCGAGGAATGGCCGACGTGCGATACTACTCACTTCCTAAAGTGGCCGCGTTGCCAGCGTGGTTGCTCCGGTAGTGTAGTGGTTATCACGCCCGACTGGTAACTGGGGAACGTCGGTTCGATTCCGACTCGGGGCAAGAAGTTTTTCTTTCAATAGGGATGTGTGTCGAAAGCTGAGTGGCAAACTGTGTTTGCATGGTTCCATAAGTATATTGTTCTACGGCTTTCATGGCTTCGAAGGTATTTACATATATATATTTCTTATTCCCGTCCAGGGAATTTAGAAGCCAGGAAACACACAAAATTCTCGAAAGAAAAATGTTCCGAGGAATGGCCGACGTGCGATACTACTCACTTCCTAAAGTGGCCGCGTTGCCAGCGTGGTTGCTCCGGTAGTGTAGTGGTTATCACGCCCGACTGGTAACTGGGGAACGTCGGTTCGACTCCGACTCGGGGCAAGAAGTTTTTCTTTCAATAGGGATGTGTGTCGAAAGCTGAGTGGCAAACTGTGTTTGCATGGTTCCATAAGTATAACTGGAAGTTTCTTAATGCAGAAACAAGGAATGCACTGTAAAGTCCAAGCAACGGGTCAGGCTCTCTCACAAAAGTGATAGGTCTGCAGTTAGTCCACTGAGGATTACAAATTTTTTGGTTGTGTGAGCATCAATTTATTACTGGCAACATCAATATCAATTTGAGATTTGCCACATCATTTTTTAGTGCTCCTTTCATAGTTTCTAATAAACATTCAAATTATTTTTGTGTGATGCCTTTCTTTCTTTTTCAAACCAATAGATGAAGTTTTTCAACAAAAGAAAACGAAAAGACAATCATGATGAGGGGACCCAACTCTCTCAACCAAGTAAAAAGTTGAGGGTAATTTCCCTCGTCAAGAAAGTTGGCCAAGGTATACGAAACAAGGTAGCAGTGGCAGTTAAGGCTCTCACAGGTAGAACATACACACAAGAAGTGCCATCGTCATTGTTCACAACACCAGCTGGACCCCTTAGATCAGCAAGGTATATTATGACACCTTTGGAACCTTTCAGTGTCAAGAAATCCGCATTAGAATGGCGGTAAGTTAGGGGACAGTGTTCCTCCCTTGGTTAGCTTATTAATTTCACTTATTACCGGTAAATTATGTTTTTAACTAGACTAATACCAGATGAAAAGAGAGCATGAAAAGGCTATTGATGTTGGACAGGTTGATTTTTTGAACAATTTTTGGTATTAAGTTTTGTATTAAAATGTTGTGTTGTTGGTTAAAGCTTTGCTCTATCTCGAGCAGCTTATAATTTCCGTACAAAGTCGAAAATTTTGGAAGATTCAGACCATCACAAAAACTCATTACAAAGGCTTCAACCTCAGTCATTTTGTTATCTTCAAGCTGTTTGTTTTTATGCCCTAGTTAATTATTAGTGATCTGCTGAAAACTTATAAGCCTACTAGGACCTTAAGATCATCAGGTAGGAAGCTATTAGTCGTTCCACGCTCTAGGCTAATATCCTACGGCGATTACGCTTTTTCTGTTGCTGCACCAGGATTATGGAATGATATTCCGGACAGCATAAATGTAGCGAGGACCTTTTTTCTTTTAAGCGTAATCTGAAAACTTATCTTTTTAAGCATTATTTTAATGAGTAGTTGTCTAATTGTTATCCAGTTTTAACTTTTTAACTTTAATTGTAAAGTGCCCTAGAGCTTTTGGATGGGGCACTGTAAAAATTGTAATTATTATAATTATTATTATTTGTTTTAGTTTTTGTTATGTAACTAAAGTTAAATCTCACAAATTATTCACAGTCAGAGTAAAGTATGTGTAGGTCATGTACACTGTAATTCCATGGTTACAAATTGGGTCCTTTATGGAAAATGACTTTTACTGATGCCATTTGGGGCAGACAAGAGTGCTTCAACAAAATAGTTATATCTACGGTAGGATTTTCATCTAGTGCTGCCAGTATAAATCCATGATCTTTTCCAAGTGAAAATGAGGATCTCATCAGAACATCAAGATAAATTGTCCAGGCTAGGCTACACCTGTCACGATGTGAATGCATTGTTGCATTTAATTAGACTTCATTCACTCCATTCACTGTCAGTATTTTTAAACTTGTTTTTTCTTTATCTCCCTCATTAGACAGAACTCCTATTATGTGTATGATAGTATCATACCTGTGACAGAAAGTCGGCATCATGAATTTAAAACTGGGGGTGGAAACTACCCCATCAGTATTTTACCTGAGGTATGAGGAATATTGTGACTAATTAATTAACTCCTTAATTACTCCAGTTTTCTGCCTTTCATTGCAAGAGATATTTGCACTTATGCTAGTGAGCATGGCATGCGCCTCAACCCAGTGAAGTGCAAGGAGATGTTTATTGATTTCTTACACTATAAGCCACACCATCCTCCTCCTTTGCAGCTTTCTGGGTCTGAAATCGAGCGCGTCCACACGTATAAGTTACTTGGTGTGTATGTTACTGATAATTTATGCTGGAGCACGTACTGTGAGTACATTGTTCAGAGAGCACGCAAACGCCTGTACGCATTGCATTGTTTTAAGAAGTTAGGAGTGTTGGAAGGGGAGTTAGTTCTGGTGTACTCCAGCCTGATCCGTTCAGTGTTGGAGTATGCCTCCCCAGTTTGGGCAAATTTCCCGGAATATCGTAGCCTCCTAATTGAGTGTGTGCAGATAAAAGCCTTAGAGATAATCTTTCCTGGGCTTCCCTACAGTGATGCTCTTGTGCTCTGTGGTCTTCGTACTCTCTTGTATCGGCACGCCACAGCATGCACTAAGTTTATCCAGAGAGTTCGGGACACTGGTGTCCTTGCTAACTTGCTGCCTCAGCACACAACTGTGTCATATGGATACAATCTATGTTCAGGCACCATCAGAGAGGATCCTGCCATGGCCTCTACTAACCGTCTCGACAAATTTATTACATATAGATATTCTTAGTAAAATGTTTCATGTTACATGTAATGTATATAAATGTTTAGTACTTTGACCACTCTTGTAATTTAGCTGCAAGCTACAAAGAGTAATTAAACTGATTATTATTATTATTATTATTATTATTATTATTATTATTATTACTAAAACAGTAATTCCTAAGAAGAACTAATTAGCCACCCACTCCACCCCTTCCCCCTCCCCTTCCCCCTCCCCTCCCCCTTCCCCTCCCCTCCCCACAACAGATGGTACAGTTGTATTGCAGCTTAAAATATGAGTGGACTGCATTGTTTATTGAAAGTTTCAGGTCTTGCTGGGACTTTACCACATCCAATCTTTGATTGTCTACTCAATGATCATAAAATTAAAAAATTATTTATTATGACTGGCTTACAGCTGATTAGACCTACTCAGACCTTCCTTTGGCTTGTCACACAATCTCTCCTTCTACAAGCACTGTTTCAATTTTTATTTAAAGTTAAATTTATTTAAAGTTCTTAGCTTTCCTTTTTTTGTAACATTTCTTTCTGAGAGGGTCTGTGAGAGGTTAATTGTAACTCCTTTCATTATAGCCATCTTGAATTCATAGTTTATAAAATTATATTGCTTTGGCAAAAACTGAGCAATGTTTCAGAATTAAGACAAAATGATCAGTGATCTGCTTTACTGACCTTGCAAAATATGTGCAATTGTGTTCATGTGTTTATTTTGTTCTTCCAGCATGTAAGGAAATATGGCAGTGCATTTCTCAATTCTGATGGTGGTGTTTTGATGACTGGTATATTGGACAGTGGTAAGTTGTAGCTGTCTAATGTACTGTGTGTGCATGCTTGTTAGGAAACAAGCTAAGTTATCCCTGACTGATTTCTTTTTTGCTAGGAAAAGTCCGTGGCATTCACTGCTCTTTTGATATGAGAAGGAGAATCATAGATACTATTGACAGAGAATTTGCTGCCTTTTTGCCAAAAGTCCATCCAACTCTTTACTGGTAGGTTTCCCTGGTGAAAATCTTTTAAGGATCTTCAAAGATCCTCAAAGATCTTCATGAAGATCTTTGAGGATCCTAATGCGAAGATCTTTGAGGATCCTCAAGGATCCTTGCCAAGATCCTTAAGGATCCTCAACTTTCTTGCCAAGATCTTTGAAGATCTTGGCAAGATCTTTAAGGATCTTCAAAGATCTTTAAGGATCCTTTGCAGATCTTGCCAAGATCTTTGAGGATCTTCAATAATCTTGCCAAAGATCATTAAGGATCCTTTGCAGATCTTGCCAAGATCTTTAAGGATCTACAAGGATCCTTTGCAGATCTTGGCCAGATCTTTGAGAATCTTTAATAACCTTACCAAAGACCTTTAAGGATCTTTAAGGATCCTTTGAAGATCTTTGAGGATCTTCAAGGACCCTTCACAGATCTTGCCCAGATCTTTGAGGATCTTTAATAACTTTGCAAAAGATCTTCAAGGATCTTTTGTGGATCTTGCCAAGATCTCAAAGGAACTCATATAATCTTGCAAAAGATCTCCAGGGATCTTGGATAAACCTTTGCAAGACTTTGTACTACTTTGAACTTCCCAAAATCACAAAAATAGTCGCAACTATCATTATTTTGATGTGCTAGGAATTCCTTGGAATTTTTTTACCTTTAGCCAAACTTAATTAGAATTCCAAAGAATTCCTAGGAATTGATTGAATTCTACAGTAAGACAACCTCAGAACTAAAACAAAAGATCTCTCAGGTATCTGAATGTATTTATTAAAAAAATATAGAACTGAAGATAGCCTTAAACAGTCAAATAGGGTTTTAAAATATAGTACCTTTAAATAGAGCTAATGAATGCAAAAAATAGGTTTAAAATAACTTTAATGCAAATTAAAAAATACCCCCAGACAGATACATGTTAAGTAAAGTTTGATAAGTTACTTCCAGAGTATGGTTTAGGCCTTCCAAGGGTAGAAACGACAAGTAACATTGTTCCCAAAACACCAATAAACAACAGAAATTGGTTAGTTTTTTATCATGTCTGAATTGTTATAGTAAAATTTCAGATACATGTAGTGCACATTTGCAAAAAAGGTAAGAGAAATTGTAATATTTATTATAGTAAGTTTAAAGACCCATGTTCATCCAAGACGCATTGCGCGCCACACTGAATCTCACAGACGGAAAATACGCAAATCGCCAGTGAGCGTTATTTTACGAAAATAATCCTTGTTCATCCGGCTTATTTCCCGAGTATCGTTAATTTTTGTTGTTGTGGTTTCTTAACATCCTCTCTCTTCATTTGCGTTTATACTTTCAACAACAGTCGTCGTAGCAGTGAGGAAAAGACCTTGTAGGCAACTAGTGTTGTTGAACTTCGAGTAACACGAAATTACTTGCTGGCGGGCTCTTGTTAAAAATCCGTTTAGTTTGGGGTCAACCTGAAGGTAATTCTACACAAACATGTTGGAATATTGTCTTCCATTGTGAGGCTGTTGTCTCCTTGAATTTGTTTCATAATTTTCCTGGCAAAATGTGACTTTTGTCCCGTTACTTTGTTGATACATGCATGGGGTCGCTGCCATTTGAAATGACCTCTGATCTCGGAGTTGACAGTGCTGTACAGTGTTAACCCGAAGGAAGATGCCCATCTCAGACTTTGCTTAGCTAGTATTTTTAAGGAAAGAAAAGGGATGATCTGGTACCTCCGAACTTGAATCTGTCGTAGCGATATGCCAGATTTCAACTGA
Organism: Pachyseris speciosa; assembly: GCA_016490735.1. Classification (NCBI taxonomy): domain Eukaryota; kingdom Metazoa; phylum Cnidaria; class Anthozoa; order Scleractinia; family Pachyseridae; genus Pachyseris; species Pachyseris speciosa. The sequence continues at coordinate 2,000,575 of JAEMWC010000010.1, forward strand.
TGTCCAACCTTGGTGAATATTTTGATCATGCGGTTCTAATTTATCTGCAAATGAACCAGACTTGATCGTGGTTTTGTATCCGATAAATAAGCATCCATCAAGTCGAACACTGTTTGTTTCTCTTCCCAGCAATTTCTATAATGATAAGGTAAGCCTTATGGAGCACTAAAATTAAATATATGGACTAGGTGTATTCAAGGCGGCATAACTTATTTAATTATTGCGAATCCTTTATTGCATAGCTTTTAGTTAGCCATACTAGTAAATGCAAGCGAAACGATTGACTTCCCTCGCTTCCTCAGTCGCTGAAAGTTTTACATGATGAACCACACTTATTTGCAGCGTTTTTGGAGGAACTGATTTCTTTCTCAGACACAAAAAGATTCAAATCACAGGAATATAGAATAATAAATCAATTATCATTTCATTGTTATGTGTCATGCCACTGGAACTCAGTGGGAGAATCTGGTAAACCAATCAGATCGCAAAAATGAACAACAGAGACGGTTAAAAACAACAACAAACGCGCGCAAGGCCTCTCGGATGAACATGGGTCTTTAAATGATCCATCACAGTTCAGATCAACAGAATTGTTGTCTTAAACTCAGAATCAACAAATTCTATTTCTACACTCTCACATAATTATCACAACAAACTTAAGCAGTTAAGAGATAACAGCTACAGTTATTTAAATGTGAAGTCCTAAAGACTATTAAGCTTGACGGGAAGCATTTGGTGCCTAGGCTTGAGAGGACGAGTCCTGAGCCCTCATAACAACTGTGAGCGTTAAGCATCTGCATAAAAAAAAACTGTGGGGTTAAAATGAGTCTTCCAAGAGATCACTGTATTCAGTGATCTGTATTACTCCCTAATTTATAGGAACAGTTTACAATGTGAAATAGTCCATGACTGATCTTCAACTTTATTTTGAATACACTGACAGAAATCAACAACACAAACAACCAAGACGCGCAATCTAGTCATTATAAAACAAATCGAGTCAAAATTGTTCAGTTGAACTAAAAGACATTTTTTTCCTTTAAAAAAGGTACTATTATGCCATGGGAAGGTTACAGAGTTCTTAGTACATTTAAATGGCCTGAAATTAGCTTGCAGTCTCGAGGAAAAAAGCACATGGTCGATCTTCAGTCAAACATTTGAAGTCAATCGTTCATCAAAATAATATCAAAATATAATTTGCTTTTAACTAAAGCTTACCTGTTTCAAAAAATCATTCATGTGCTTTGTAGTGTTTTGAGACATCATTTTAAGCTTAAAACAAAGGAAAATTGGGAGAGATGTGCTTATGAACAACGTGAAAATCCGCCAGAATAAAGCAACGGTTTTTTTCCGCGTAGGTACTTCATGTATGAGCCCTGAGTTCAGTGACTGCTGACCAAAACGGCTCATTCATTCCCAGTCTCTCTTGCCATTCAAAATGGCTGCTGGTTTGAGTTTTCTTTCTCAATTTAAGAAAACATGTGTCGTGCAAGAGAAGCAGAAATTATTTTCTGGATCAATTAACTCAGAGAAAATTGCCCTCTTGTAAAAAGTAGTGCTTGCATTATAAAAACAAACTTCTGAGTACATGAATTCATTGATCTTCTGGCATGGAATAAACAAGCATATTGATGTAAGGAAAAGGTAAAATGTGAGTAGAGGAGCATGACTTACTTCCTTCCATATCCAGTCAGTGATTTACATTACTTTGTTTTGTTTTTAATAAAATGAAATAAAAAGACTTGAGGCCTCTGATCACTGACTTCCCAGAAATTCCTAGAAATTCCATGCTTTTCCAAGCCATTACTGTGTTACAAAGTGAACATTCTTAAAAATTCTCAGACATTTTAAGCTTCGTTTACTTAGAATCTTGGGAATTCCTAGGAATTCTAAACATGTACAAACCATTCCTAAAAATTCCCAGCAATTCCTAACCAAATTCATGTGTTTGTGATTTGCATTGTTTGGAATTTCTGGGAATTTCTGAGAATTCCTAGAAACATTTTGGAAATTAATTAACATAAAGACCTTTCAAAGCTCTTTATTAAAATCCTTGAAGATCTTTAAAGATCCTATGAAGATGATGCTAAAGATCGGTTAAAGATCTTTGAAGGATCCTCGTAGGATCTTCAAGGATCTTGATCAAGATCTTTCCAGGATCACTCCAAAGATCCTTTTAAGATCTTTGAAGGATCCTTGTAGGATCTTCAAGGATCTTGATAAAGATCTTTCCAGAATCACTCTAAAGATCCTTTTAAGATCTTTGAAGGATCCTGGTAAGATCTTTAAGGATCCTGATAAAGATCTTTTAAAGATCACTCTAAAGATCCTTTTAAGATCTTTGAAGGATCCTCAAAGAATGTTTGAGGATCTTTAAGGATCCTGATAAAGATCTTTTCAAGATCATTATAAGGATCTTTTTAAGATCCTTAAAAAGATCCTCATAAGATCTTTAAGGATCTTTGCCAAGATCCTTATACTGATTTTCACTAGGATCTTTGCAAGATCCTCACAAGATCCTTGAAATGTCCTCAAAGATCTTTGCAAGTAGTTTTAGCATCTGAAGATCTTTGAAGATCTTTCAAAGATCCTACAAAGATCTTTACGGGATCCTCATCTTTAAGGATCTTTGACAGGTCTTTGAAGATCTTTAAAGATCCTCAAAGATCCTGTGAGGTTTTTCACCAGGGTTATGAAGACTTAATGTCTGTTAGCCTGGTCAGAGATGTAGAATCAGGACTATAACTACAATCTACTTTGAAGGTTTAAAGTTGCTGGAAATCCATATAAGGCCTTTATGTGCTCATCTAATGTGTTAGGAAGTAGTGAATTACATGTACTATACATTCATCATTCCCTTTCCTTGGGTCTGCCATTAGAGGGCCTAGACACAAACTTAGAATAAACTTAGAACTTAGAACAAATACTCCCATAAAATGGAGTTACCCCTAATACCAGGAGGGACTTTTCAGTGGTTTAGGAGCCTGTGGAGGTGAGAGGGAACCTTTAGCAAGCCAATGGGCAGGCAGGGCAGACTGCTTATTTAAATGCCACTTACAATAGTGTGTCACTTGACACAACTTACATTATTTTTATAATATTATTTGTCATATGTCATATTATTATAACACTATTTTCAGAACATTCAAAGGGTGAATTTCTCTATTTTATGTCTTTTTCATGAATAAGTTTTGAGTAGTATGAGTATGAGTTAAATAATGGAAAGAATTTAGTTAGAAGTCTAGTAAGTAACTGGCAATCAGTAAGAAACATTTTCCTTTTAGGGGTCATGTACATGGCTTAAAATATTATTCTAAAAGATATCATGCTGTACAATAATGATCAGAATGTCAACTGATTATTGAAGCCAGATCATTAACAAGACTTCTTTCTTTCTTTCTTTCTTACAGGGTAAAGTTTATTCCCATAATCTACAAGCAGTCTGCTCGAGAAAGAAGAGAAAATCGAATAACTTACATGAATGATGTATACGTTATAGAGATAGCAGTCAAAGCTGGGGAGAAGGGAGAGCTGTATGAAACAGGCAAACATAAGGTAACAGCAAAGGCATATTATGTCAATAACACTTATTAGCAGGGTTTGACATCTCCACTAGCCCAGTAGTCCAAGGCTAGTAAAAATGGACTCGGGCTTAAGTAAAAATCACATATTCAGTAGTCTGTGGGCTAGTAGATTTCGAGAAATTATATTTTATTTGATTATCTTCACTTGACAACCAGTAAGAAGACATGAATTCCAATTGTAAACATAAAGTTCTAACAAGAATGACGGTTTTAAAAACTGCCATTCCAGGTGATCTGATTTCTTTTCTTATCGATCATAAATACCACCATAACCCAGATCCAAACCGTACTTCCCAGACCTCTATCCTTCTACATTTTGCACCGTCTTGCATTTTAAGACATTTCAGAGAAACTTCGATTGCAGATGGAGAGATTTCTGTTGAACTATAAACCACCGACCACCCAAAAAGGCAAAGGCAATTAAAAATGAATTTGAAAGAGCATTCAATCCATCGTGAAAAGTAATTTTCAGATGGCTCGAATATCACGTCATGAACAAAAAGGAGAAAATGTTCCATTCTGAATTTACATTTCAAGGTTACTGTGAACAAGGTAAGGTTTAATGAAGAAAGATCTTGGGCTACTGAGAAGTGCTATGATCTAGTGGATTTCTAAAGGTCACTAGCCCAGTGGCTAGTGATTCAGGTGAACAGATGTTTCACCCTGTTTTGGATAGTGTATCCTTACATGTTATCTTTGCAGTCAAAGTAAAAAGTTTGTTCAATTTTGGGACCAAATACGCCTTAGACAGTTTCAGCTGCCAGACCAGGTGAAGGTGTCCACCTCAAAGAGGCGTCCCCCTTTGAAATTTCAGCAACTTTTAAAATTTAAAAGCAAGTACTTCGGTATCCACATTACTTGCCCTGGTCAGAAAGTTATAGTGTTATCAGAAAAAGTAATACCAGGCCTTTAGACTATGCAGTTTTCTATCCTCAAAACAAAGTTTTCAATGGGGTAAAATTTTTGTGTGGTTTGGTATGTGTCTACCTTCTAACAGATCTTATTTCATTAAAGTTATATATAATTACATAATAATATTTATATATTTTTTCAAATCAAGGTGTTCATTCGACGTGAAAGTAGTGTACAAGGACCACTGAATCCACTGCAAATAAAGGACATAGTCATCTCAAAATACAGAGCTGTAAGTACAAAATTTTACTGTCCAGTTTTAATTCTTGTTTGATGGATGACCCAGTGGCTTAAAAATAGAGTCATGATCAATTCAACTCTTTGCAAGATGGTAAGCTGCACCAAGCCCAAGTTTTGTTCAGGCTTGCAAAAGGAATTGAGCTGACAAGATGACTGTTGTTACGCCTCATATTTTGCAGAAGGGAAGAGTGATGAAATCGCCTTGATGTATTTTGTAGTGTGCATAGCAAGCAATTTCATCACACTTGTGAGGTCAAACAACAAAAATTGCAGAAAACCTTACAGACGCTTCCTACGCAGGCTGCATATTCTCATGAATTAATCCTTCATGTTTGTATCATTAGTGAGCACTCTCTAAAATAGATCTTTTACTCAGGTTTTCCCATGAACAGGGCAACACAATATAAAAACCTCCTTCTTTTTTCTGAATTTCTGCAGAAAATACAGGAAAGAAGAATTGCCAAATTACAGGCATTTGCTGAGGAAGAGAATGACACCAGTTCTGAGATGAATGGAGGCGACAAAAAGGCAATGCCTAAACCAGTTCCAACAAAACAAGTCATAGTTATAAGTCCATAAAATTAGTGTTACACAGATAATCAAAGCATTTGGGCTGCCACTACCGTATGCTAAGTGACTTTTTGGGTGTTTTTTTTTTTAACTTTGTCCAAAAATTTCTGATTTCAAGATTGCAAACATGCTTGTTTTCTTTGTGATTTACACTAACCTATATGTCCCTATATGTCCCTATATGTTTTGCTGGTTCATTACCCTTAGTTTTCTAGGAAATAATAATAATAATAATAATAATAATAATAATAACGATTTATTAGTAGTACTTCCACAAGGTGGCTCTTCGCCTACTAATTACAAATCTCAAATCAAATCAAATTAAATCAAATATTGGTTTTTGAGGAGAGGGGAAAACCGGAGAACCTGGAGAAAAACCTCTCGGAGCAGAGTAGAGAACCAACAAACTCAGCCCACTTATGACGCCGAGTCCGGGAATCGAACCCGGGACACATTGGTGGAAGGCGAGTGCTCTCACCACTGCGCCAACCCTGCTCCCCCAGCATGAAACAAAGAACTTCATAGCATTTTTTTGTAGTTTTCAACAAAAGACAACAGAGGATGCTGACTGCAATTTTTGTTCTGTCTTTTCTAGAAAAATACAGAACATGCAATGTCTACCACACAAAAACAACCCTGTATGCCGGAAATCAGCAATTTTTGAGCAAAATTAAAAAGAAAAAAACACCCAAAAGTCACTTAGCATAGCGTTAGCTCAAACCCTATAACATATCAATTTGGATACCAGCCTTAAAATTAACCTTTTAAAAAAACAAACAAACAAAGAAAGAAAAATGAAAAAATACAGATGTATATTTAGTAAGGGGTCGTGGCACATAAATAAGCCCAAAGAGTCTGCTTTTGTTCACAACAGGAAAACATGTGGCAAGCATTGGTCCTTCCTTTCTCAAGTCTTAATCAGCTACTGTACAGTGTCACCTGACTTCTTTATGCCTATAAATGGTTGACTTAATTACAAAGAAATTGTTAACACTAATATAAAGTTTATGCATAAATATTTATATATTAATTATTAATTTTCAAAAGATGCAATATTGTGGAAATTTAAGATGGCTGTTTTTTGTTGCAGTTAATTATAAGATTGTCATTACATATATGTTTAAAAAAGTCATGTTTTGCAAAATGTTTATCATTTCTATATTTTAAAGAGTTGAGCATGTTTTTTCCAATAAAGAGTTTTATAATGGAACTTCTTGAATGTTTCAGCTTGCCATGTAAATTTTGTGTCCCTGGTCACTAATACTGATTTTCATGTTCTAAGGGCTTGTTTTCAGTAATGAATGAACTCATCCCGGGACAAGTTTCTTCCCGGGATGAGTTTCATCCCAGTGTCTGGTTATTTTCCTCTTGGTATTTACATGATCCCAGGTTGAAATTTGTTCATCCTGCCCGGGGATTATTTAATCCCAGTCTTCAGCACCAGGATGAAAATTCAGCGTTTTCTTACAGTTTGAGAGCGAGATGTTAGCACTGTTATGCTCTGCTGACTCCATACAAATCCTTCTAAAGTTTACTTGCTTCATTACGTTGTCATGAACTAAGTCAAAATTTAGAAGGATTTGTATGGAGTCAGCAGAGCATAACAGTGCTAATGTACATCTCAAAGCCAACTTCCCTTTTAAAAACATGCTAATATTTGGTAAATTAGGATTTTTCATCTTGCTTTTCCTGAAAATCTCAACAAATTCCATAATTTCAAAAATTCAAATATTTGTGACGTCACACTTTAGGTCGCTATACCCTAGCCTGCGTCTCAGATGTAATTTATCACCGGTTGGTAACGTCTGCGAAGTAGCACCCAATTCTTGTTCTGTGTACCAGAATGCTATGACTGGCCGGTCAATTTTGCGACGCTAGTGTCGATTTAGGGACTGGGCAACTGTCACGTGACGTCATGTCGTGTTTGGCGCGGAATTTATAAATTCAATAAATAAATTATCCCTGTTGATTGCAGAGTGCTTCCACCAACTAAAATCGTTGAATGATGGCAGAAAGTTCCCCCAAATCCGGCTTCATTCAACTTGCGAAGCCTTCTGGTGTTATAAAATTGAAGATTAAGAAGAAGAGGACCACAACGAGCCCATCTCTACGTATTTCAAACGCTCTAAAACCCATCAACGGCCAGGTTCAAGATGGCCGCGGACAAGCACTGAAACGGAAGAATCCGTTTAGGTGTTCCCCGAGGAAAAAGCCAAACCTAACTTCAGAGGCGAAAACACCAGATTGTAGACTTTTTAGTGCTCTTGATGGTCTGGATGAAAATCTGCAGAATATTTCGAAGAACGCAGCTGAGGTGACGGAGAAGATACAAAATGAAACCTTCGAGAATGATTCTGAACCAACCGAAGATATTGAAACCGCGAAAGAAGAGGCAGAGGGGTTTGAAACGTTTCCCCTGGACTGGAGTTTAAAATCAAAGATCAGATTTACATCTGCGAAGTCTTTTAATTGGTGTGGAACTCTTAAAACCTTGGACGAAGCCAAGGGATTGTCAAATTTTGTTCGTTGCCAGGCAAAAGAAAGCGCATCGGATGATCATGCTGTGGTTGAAAGTACAAGAGACGGAAATCCTTCTTTATTCTGTTCCTTTACAAAAGTTTGGATGCATCCTTCTCTACCTTGGCTCGACTTATTTCCACGTAAATCTATGGATGGAAAAGTTGGTTCGAAAAAAGATGTTCAAGTCTCCAATGAAATGGCTTCAAGCCTTCAGCGAGACTGGGTGTCAAGTTTTCGTTCTGTTTTCAATCAAACGCGAGTTGGGTTTTGTCCGTATTTTTATCTCGTAGCGAATCAAAGCACAATGCTCTTCCAAGCTGCACAAATTAGCAGAGAGGATTGTGTGCAGGTGTTTATAACACCAACCACGAAAGGTTTTCGGGATGCATTGCGAAATGAAGGTATGCACAAATAGGGCTGGTGAAATAAAAGGGGTGAATCCCTGGGGATACAGTGAACTCCCTCTAAGGCAGACACTTTTGGGACCAACTCTTAGTCTGCCTAAGAGGTGTTTACCTTATGATGGGTTTTGTTACTAAGAATAAAGTTTAAAGCAATTCAGCCTGGGCCAGACCAGGGTGTCTGCCTTAGAGATGTCAAAGATACCTCACAATTTAATGTGATCTGGTAAGCTGAAGCCACTCTTTGAGCACTAAGGCCACATGGTAGCGGGCATTACCCCTTAAATCTACCAGATCAAAGATTGAACCCAAGTATTAGCAGCCATGGACAGCTGTTTTGGCCTTGTTAGGCCTCATCAGCATGGCATAGCCAATGCTCAGGCTCAAGTACCCACTTGGAAATAAAACAAGCAGTGAAAATGTAAAGCTTGTGGGATGTGGCTGAAATGACCAGGGGGTACAGTGAACTCCAGATCACATTAATTTGTGAGGCATCCTTGTCACTCCAGCCACATCGCACAAGCTTTACATTTTCTCTGACTTGCAGGGTTGTCTGCATTAAGGGAGTTCACTGTACTTGTGTATAAATAGTGGATTTGGTCAGATTTCTACCCAGCCCCACTCATCAGTTATGCAGCCATTAAATATTCCTCACAAACAATTAGCAAGTTTGAGTAAAGACTAAGGCAGAAAGTACATCCAGAACTATGGGGCTGTACAGAAATCTTACCACATGTGATGATACTTTATTCCCTTCAGTTAATGCCCACCCTCTAATAAGCACCCTCCCCCTAATAAGCACCCTCCCCATAATAAGCACCCACCCCTTCACCAAAATAGCAAATAGGTGCCCCCCCCCTCCCCCTCACTTTCTTAAATAGTAAGGATACAAGGAAAACCTGTTTCCATTGTCACTTAATTTGCAATCTTTTAACTTTCAACTACACCAGCATCAGTGCAATGATGTTGGAGAACAGTCTATTTTCTGTTAGTCCCTTCCAGTTATATCTATCTCCTTATGCTTGCAGAGTTCTTTTATGTGTATAAGCCAAAATAGAGTTACATTTCAAGAAAAACGTAATGAGCACCCCCTCTTTTGACAGAAATTTTAATTAAGCGCCCAGGTGCTTATTCGAGGTAACGTTAGGGTTCCTCAGAGGAACACCGTCATGGCGTCTCCATACTAAACACTATAATTTTGAGTGGTACCCTTTACTGAATAACTAGAGTTCGGAATATAACACAACCCTGAAACTTTGAAACATTGTTTATTTATTACTCTTCTACACTATCTCAATTTTGACCTAATTTATTGAAAGATAAGCAATTTTATTTTTTATTTGTGTGATACCAGCGTGATGTGAAAGCCAAGAATAAACTTAGCATATACACATGTACTGTAGTATGATAGGAGTTTCCGTGCTTTACAACCCAACAGACTCCAACAACAACAAAAACAATAGGGAGGGAACTGGAAATGTAGTTGCAAAGTATTGGTATAAACTATGACAACTGCAACAAATCACAGGTCACATGCAAAAAAAGGAAATAATTTGAATAATGGAAAAAATTCACAATTTCTTGAGCTCAGCTGGTTGTAAATGTACAGAAAACCCAAACCTTCAGCTTCCAAAAGGTAGTTGAAGGCTTCTTTGTGTTTATCTTAAGGTTACGGGTACCTTTTCACACGACACGCTATATACTTTGAAGTGTAGTTCACAGTCAACTCTTTACAACCACAGGAATCAACTTTACCATGCCACACTTGGGAGAGAAGAAAAAGAGAGAATCTGGAACAGAACCTCAAGACGATGACTCAGATGAGGATTACGAGGCCAAGCCTGACGAAGACTCTGATGATGAGTATGGTGACAAGAGAGAGTGGTTGGAGAGCATGGGGCTTGATAAAGAACAGTTTCCTCTGCTAAACCCAAAAGCTTTCACACCACATCAAATCACCAACCTAAGAACCATTGATCAACAACCAACCTCCACTGTGCTGGTGAGAGGAGCTGACACACATGCTCTGTTTAACTTTATACTTAACTGCAAGAGCCTGGTGGCCAATACAGGACCACTCGCACAAGTACCGCCAACACTGTTGGCTCCGGTGGCATATGACAGTGCGACATTGAAAGGTCTGAGAGTGAACCAAGGGATACTAAAACACCAACAAGCTAAGGGAATGACAAAGGTAATTCATAAAGTAAGGATATTATAAAGTAAATTATTTTCATCTGTGCAAAAACAAGAGTAGAAGAGTTGTGAATAAAGCACTCAATTGTTAGACTAAAGATGCCCTCAACACCCTGCACTAAGAGTTTCTGCGGATCTCTGACAGGAGCAAGAGCCATTCTAGCACTGAATTGACAATTTCATACTGATACAGACAATAAAACGGCACTTTCACAAACTTCAAAAACAAGGTTTTATCGTCTGGGTTAAATAATATTGCAAAATTAAGAGAAGGAACCAGGAGTGGTCATCATTGATCACCACTTAAAATAGCCTGCATGGCAGGCAGTAGAAAGGGGTCGGGTAGGGGGGAAGTGGGTGCACATGCGCTTTCACTCTTCCCCTTTCTAGCAACTGCCACGCAGGCTACATTTAAAAACAAATAAAGAAAATCACAGTTCACAAGGAATCAAACACTTTTCTTCTTTCAATTCCCCCCCAAAAATGGACATTCTAAATCTCATGGAAGAAACAAAGGCCATTTAAGAATCACGATAATGCCTTTCACTGCCCTTACTCGTGGTAACATGAACTATATTACATGTATGTGTAGCGTTTAATTATGTTTGTGTTCCTTTTCAGTTGTATACCATGGAGATATCTGGGCCTATTCTGCCAGGGTGTGTGTATGAACTGTCCCAACTACTAAAGGCCTCCCAGAATGGGGACTTCAAAGCCACCCTATCTGCACACCAGCCAACTGTGGCCTTCAATGTTCCAAGCAGGGACATAAAATCAGACAGCAAATCATTGCCTGATGAACCTCATTTGGAGCACAGCATTTCACAAGGACAATTGAAATACTACCAAGAAGCTGAACAGTTGAAAGGAAACTGTTTAAAAGAACTCGACTGTAAAGCTGGTCTTTTCACTTGGATGACATAGGAAACTGAATTACAGGCAAATCGTTGGTGTGAAAGGACAGCTGTCTCCCATCATTTCTTTTTCACTCCCAGCATTTTCTTACCAAGATAAAAATAAAGATGAAAACACAAATGCAATTGTAGAAAAACAATGTACAATTTACAGACAATTAGCACGGCTTTTGACTGCAAGCAGTTGCTTTTTTCATCAGATCTTATGTGAGTAGAAATGTAGAAATTACAATATTTTCCACTGACTACAGCTTTGCTGCTTGCTTAATCCAATAATATTGCCTCATTTAAATTAAGAGATGGAAGAGGCTGTGAACATAGTGTTATACTATTCGGTAGTTTTCACTTCAACCTTATCCCAGACTCACAAGTTGGTAATAGCCACACATCTTTTAGCAACTGCAAGCAGCACCACTTTTTTTTTAATTTTTAAGTTGTGTCTTTGCATTTCAGTGAAAACAGGCTTTCTTCTGTGCTATATTACTGTACCTCACATTAGATAATAATTTGATAAATATTGGTGCATAATTTATGCAGATTTTAACCTTGTCATCCACAGACTTTAAATTCAAGGAACCCTTAATGTATTATATATTTTATAACAAGGGACTATGTAAATTACACATTTATACTGGTTTATTTAAGTACAGTTTTAGCCAGAACATTATTTTCTGTAGATCACTTTCCTCTAAGTATGAGCAGTCCCCCATACCATTTTTATTGCTGATTCTATTAATAAAGTAGAAATTCTTTGTCAAATGCTTCTGCAAAAATCTGGCCAAACCAATGATTGTAACATATTTTTTTAATCCTGTTCTTCTGTACAAACATAACATTCTTAATCTATGTACAAAATAGTAAAAGTGTTCTCTTGACCTTATCTGCCTTCGCTGACTTAACTGACACAATAAATAGGTAAAGATACACTAGGTAGATTATCTATAACAGTAAACAACATTGCCGCTTGAATGGAATCAGTGATCAGGCTTGGTTAGCTTGAAAGATCATTTCCAACTTTGAAGGAATCATCAGAATGAACAAAAAATGCTCTAAATAATGTCTAACTCTCTATGAAGCACAACTTGTCAAATTCAGGGAATCATAGACCTTCAGTAGCATACAATGTCCAAAATTCACGCCTTTTGTATGATGTACTGAGAAGTAAAACTATAAAATCCTAAAATTAGTCTCCAGACCAAGATCAAGGAAATACACGTATGTTATTTGTTGTGCTTAAAGTGCACCTAACCCCAAAAATTTTTTTTCGCTAAAATAAATCTTTGCACCTGTTTGAAACGCATTGCGCCTTTTTAAGCAAATCTCACTAGTTATTTTGACTTTTCTAGGGTGTTAAAGTTGTAAAATCTGGCCATCGTCTGCCCCACGACCGAGTCAGAAGGGGTTTGGGTCTATTCTCGATTTGACGTCACAAACTGATTTACATGGCGTTAAGTCTTTGTAAATATGCATGCAAAGCAGTTTGTGACGTCAAATCGAGAATAGACCCAAACCCTTCTGACTCGGTCGTGGGGCAGACGATGGCCAGATTTTGCAACTTTAACACCCTAGAAAAGTCAAAATAACTAGTCAAGATTTGCTTAAAAAGGTGCAATGCGTTTCAAACAGGTGCAAAGATTTATTTTAGCGAAAAACATTTTTGGGGTTAGGTGCACTTTAAAAAGGATTTGATGTTCTAAAGTTCTTTACTATCCACCAAGATACTTTGTATTTTCTTGATCTCTGATGCTTCACAAAGGCCTCCAAACACCACCTTTGTCAGTCATATCTGGAAAAAAAAAATAATGATCACAAAACAAGAACACTTTAGAAAATCAGAAAACCAAACTACTGTAAGTTCTTCTAATGTTCTTGCAGAGAGAAGCTCCAAAAAATAGCATTAATTTTTTAATTGCTGTCTCAGGTAATTATTCTGATTTAATGATCTTTTTCTTGCTTGTCATGGTTCTCTTATTGTCCTTTACAGTGAGAAATTTACACTTGTGACCATGCAATGCTGGACCTGCAACATTAATTCATAATGTTACCAGTTGTTTATAAATAATAAATATCATACTTAAATACAGTTGAATGTTGGTCCTTCCTGGGTTCCTGCGGTGGTTTTATAGCTGCCATTATCCTTCTTGCATACTCAGAATTATGCATTCCTGCATCTCTCAAGGCTTTTTCAACTTTCAACCTTCTGTCACTCGTTATCTATACCAAATTCATGAATGTGGCAAAAATATTGTACATATTTAGGGCTACATTCCATTCACTGACTTAAATAACAAACCCATTGAAACAATGTTATGGATCATTTCAAACAAGAACATTTTAGTCTACCAATAGCTATTAATAAGAGTTTATTTAAAGATATTAAAACTATCTACATTCCTCTTGCCTTAAACTGGTTTTGTCTTGATAAATCACCTACATCCTCCTTGCCTTGAGCAAAGAGGGAGTCACTGTTGCTCATCACAAAACTTGACTTCCACAAGTCAGGGGGTGACTTTTAGACAGGATGCAATGACCAGTAGAGAGAAGGGCTCAACCATATCAAACATTGGGTGCATTAATGTTACCGGGACATTAAATTTCTTTTTTTAAAACACTAACCTTTCTTTCATCATATCCATAAACATCAAACAGTGGGTGCTGAAGGTCCAGTTCTTCTTCATACATGCTGGCCATGCGTGCTTGGGATGCCTGTGTGGTGCAACATTCACAGTGGTAAGATCAATTCATTATTAAGGTTTCAGACTAACTAGAACTACAAAATTAATATAAAGTGCATAGTTACAAACATGACTGCAAATATCTGCTAATGCTCAAAATTACATTTGACATGACAATTGATAGACGTATAATTTGATCACAGCTTATTAATATATGAATGAAATACGATGTTGGTAACAAAAGAACTCACATGGAACCCTGGTAATACCCACCTCTGTGGTTTTGTAAATTCTCTCTGGATCATCCTCTACATGAACTTGTACCTTAAAAACAGACAAAAAACATGAGAGTTGGATTACTGCTACTGACCCCTGGATGGGCCGCTAGAGTGTAACTGCTCCATTATAGGGCTACAAACGTACCCCAGAATTTATTCGATTCACTCTGACAAAGGGCTAACGCTAGAAAAGTCAGCTTTTTGAATCCCTGTATGGCGGTCAATTTACATTATTAACTCCATTGATAAACCAAATTTATGTGTTTCACTTCCCCACCGATGCAGCACCACAGTTTCTTTAGAAACTAACCCCCTTTACCCCAGAATTTATGTTGTCTCCCAGTTACACACCCAGGTGAACACCTCATGTTAGATTATGTTTGACCACCATTTTTCATAGGGTGAATGTTAAGTGACTTCCAATCTGATTAAAAAAAATACTGCAACACCAACCACACCACCACAAATAGGCAGAAACAGACACCAAATGGAGTGTTTAAAGGACTCATCAGGACTTGAGTGGGTACATTTTCCCTTGTGGAGAAGGATGAATCTTAATTGCAAATCAAAATAACCATCATTAAATGATGGCCGTTTTGATTTGCAATTAAGATTCATGGTAACACTACCTGTTGTCTAAGTCTGTCTAGTCTTCTCTCCTTTTCCATTTCCTGCTCAAGAGCCAGCTCTCTGGCTTTTTGCTTTGCCTCTTGTCGTAAATGCAACTGCTCCTCACGATATTTAACTCTGAGAAAAGTCAACATTGAATCTAAATTAAAATTATGGCTTTCTTCATTCACGTCTTTATGGGAGGTACATGTATACTGAATGAAAATTCACTTACACATGATCATCTACAAGTAACTCCAAGCCACATTTTACAAAGGGGAAATGCCAAACCCCAAATTATTTTTTCCACTAATATAAAAATCTGCACCTATTCCAAACACATTTAGCCTTTCTTTCCAGTTTTGAACATTTTTTTTTTGTTCTCCACAATGTAAGATAAACTAAACATCATTTGGAACACAACTGAGTCCAAAGGGGCATGGGTCTATTCCTGATTTGACATCACAAACTGCTTTGCATGCATGTTTACAAAGACTTACACTGTATGAATCAGTTTGTGACGTCAAGTCAGGAATAAAGCCACACCCTTTACTAGCTTGAAGTCATGTGACAGATGATGGCTAGATTATGCATTTCTTTTACAGCCTATAAAAAGTCAAGATTTGGTTTAACCCTTTATCCCCTAAGGGGTCTCCCTTTGCCGTGTAAAATCATCTGGCATTGGACATTAGACTGGCGCAATGCGTTTTGAACAGGTGCAAAGATCTATTTTAGCAAGAAAAATAGTTTGGGGTTAGGTGTACTTTAACAAATAATTAATACACATAGTACATATAAGTTTGTTAAAATAAAAATATTGCTGACAACATACCTTTCATGATCCAGCACTGCTTGCTCTGCCATTTTTTCCTGTAGTTCTGCCAGCCTTTTCCTTTCTCGTTCAGCTGACATTTCTCGTTCTTTTTCTTTCCTTTCCCTGAAATCCTGGATCTGTTGGTTTACAAATTTTACAGCCAAACTAAATTTACACAGTACCAGTTTCTAGCATCCATAACAAAATTAATCACTCAATATTAAATTGGTGAGAAGGAGGCATTGTGAGGCATTTCTGGAGATGGGTATAGTTCCTCTCTTCCTTCACATGTTTAAGCTAAGTATGTAAAGTGCAAAATAATATTTCTCAACTTCACATCCATGTTCATAGAGGATGAAATCACCTTTCATTTGATGTATGAGGCTTTGGAAAGTGGTAGAAAAACGGAAATGTTTTGCAGTGTAGCATGATATTATTTTTGCATTGTGAAAATGTGCAAAGGAAGGAGCTAACACCTAACGGTGAAACTGAGAAGGATGTTTAGACCTACATGTACCCACCCACCCCCTCTCAATGACAGTGGGGCACATTGTACTTCCGACAGATTACATGGTAAGCTTACCTGTTTATGTTGATGGTCTCTACGTTTCTGTTCCTTTTCCTCAGCAGCTCTCAGTTGTCTTTCTTCCTCTTCCAGTTGTTTTGCAGCAATGACAGCTTGGAGCTTTAATGCTTCAAGTTTCTGTTCACGGAATGCAAGTACCTAAAAGAAAAATAAGAAACACTGTAGGGTCCTCGTTAAAAGTATTGCTTCTTTTATGGTTACAGTAAGAAGGAGAACTTGAGCGACTATTAACCTTCTTGTAGAGCTCTTGGCATATGTTCTCTTGCTTTTTTCTTGTCTTAGCTTTTTCTGCTGCCTCTTCATAAGCTGCCCAAGCATCCACAAATGTTGCCTTCACTTTAACAAGCAAGTCTTCCCTGTGATGAGCCCAAGCACGGAGAGTACTGTGATACTGCTCCTGGTAAAACTTGTGAGCGAGAAACCATTCCTCATGCTCAACCTGAATAAATAGCAACAACATTGACCCATTGGCCTAGTTGTGTTTGGTTAACGCTGGTTTGTTTAGGTTTAAAGGAACTGCCACATGGCACATGCTAGAAATCAGTGAGCCAGGGTAAATATATGGGGGTGAAAAAGAATCTAAATAAATTAAGTACCATTTATTTTTCCCTGCATTCTTTGAACTGTTCTAGTTTCTGGCATGTGACCTACATGTACAGTATGGTACAGTATTTGAAAAACTGATGCCCATTGTTTGGTTTGATAACAATAAAAAATCAACCCAGAATGCATTATGGATTGCTTTGTCGGTGACATTTTTTAGCCCTTACATGAAAAACAGCTGTTGGTAATGGCTTGTATGGTATGTTCAGAATGGCCAGTGTGTGACACTTATGCAGCATCATTCACTTTGAAAAGTGAAGGAGGGGGGAAGGGGGTGGGATGCTGAGGAGCAGAATATTTTGGCTTGAGGCTATGAAGGATGAACCATACAGTAGTTATAACCAATTGGAAGGTCATTAGCTCTACAAAACAGTGTCTTAAAAGTTTATTAAAAATATTTCTCTCACCAGCTTGGCACGTGTTTTATGTGGCATTTCCCTTAACATCCTATCAATGTAAAGCATTCTTCTGTTTGGTAACTCGGGAGGGTACTGCTCCATCAAATGCACAAAGTGAAAATGGTTGAGTTTGGACCATCCCCCTGTATTGGATCTAAATGACGAGATAATTCAACACAATTGTCAATGGCAACTTTATTTAAGTCTCAGATACAAGTGAGTTTACGTTGTGATTTGAAGGCTAGGATCCAAAGGATTAGCTACTTTTAGCTTACATGTATGACTGTTGCCAAAAACTCAAGAAACAGAAACAAAAGGATCTGTTGCATCGTTGATTTATTTTGTTTTGAGTTGGTTCAGTGTTAGGCAAAAGTCAGACGCTAATTTGTGGAATTCAGACCTTTGAATCACAAAATAAGTGCAGAACTTCATTTGAGACACCATAACCACTCTGTATGCCAAAGTACTGTAGAGCAAATTTAGAAAGACTTAGATTTTAAGGTCAAGAAGTAATATTAATATGCCTCTCTGTGAAGTCCTTCAGTTAAACTAATGATAATGATGATAATAATCTTGATCAATAATGATTTCTTAAAACATAAGCAAGCAAATATTAACGTTAATAACCGACATTTTGGCATCACTGTGACACCATTCTCAAGGCAAAGTGAATAAAAATGTGAAGATTTGATTTCCATACAGTCTCTACAAATTAGCATAAAAACAAAGGATCACATGTTCTTCAAGTGAAAACCTTTGCACTAATTGAGTAATAAAAAGTTGCAATAAATCAGGAGTCAAAGGGTTAATCAAATATGTCTTTAACAAATTCTTAAAAATGGCAAGTGTCTTACTAGTACATGTATTTCTAATATTATTTGGTAAACCATTCCATAGTTTGGGGGCAGTGGCGCAAAAAGCCCTGTCCCCCAATGTTCTTTTTGTGCATCCTACTGTGTATTCTAAAAGCAATTCGTTGAGTAGTGGGATAGAGGCTTGATAGAAATTGAATCCCTAATATACATACACTGTAGGCATAAAACCAAAAGGTGAACTCACTGTTTGACATTTTGATATTTAATATCCAGATATTCCAGCTGAGCTTCATATTTCCTATCAAGCAGGATAAATTCTTCCAACACAGAAATCCTCAGTTGTTCATCAGGGCACTCTAGCTCATGAGCTTTCTCAGGGATTCCTGTCTTGGTGACAACTTCAGATACCAATCCAGAACCCATAACTTCATGCAAGCCCATGCTATCAAGCTCTTGCTCAAGCTGTTCTTGTTCTGCTTGCAGTTTTTCAATCACTACTCGTTGCTGCATCTTGACTGATTCCACAACCTTCAGAACCTCTCCATGCTCATCAGTAGCAACACCTGTAGGAAATGCAAATGGAAGGTGAGGGGGGGAGGGGGGGGTAGTTTTTGTCACCTCATGTGACAATCCTAACTACATGTAGTGTCATGCAAAAGTACTGTCACGGGTGACCCAATTTTGTCCCTGTTACTTGTCACATGAATTCAAACCTGCTTGAATTTGTGCAATAAGTCGCAGGGACAAAACAACACAAATTTCCAGTGTTGCCTCATGTGTACCATTAGGCAACATGTCCCTGCAAAAAAACAACAACAAAAAATATGCCAATGTGAAAGCATCATTTATCTGCCTGTTGACAAGTTGCCTTGAGTGTACTTGGTAGACGTCTTTACCCTATGACATGTTTCCCAGGCGGTGCGCACAAGGTGGCTCATTGCAGATAGTTGTCCCTGCAACTTGTCACCTGCTGTGTGCTGACCTTATATTTAGAAAATAATGCTCAGTGAAGTTAAAACCATTTCTTTAGTCTCACCCATCAAAATTCTGTCCCTGTTCTCTCCAAGCCAAAACTGCAAGTCCTCCCTTAAATCCCACAATGGTTGAATAGTGTTCTCCTTGAAATCACGAGTATCTTCAGCAAGAATTTCTTCATAAGTTTCTAGATCTTTGAAAAACTCCTTTATGGAGCTGTAGTCCAAGGGACTCCCAGGTCTCAAGGCATCAATTTCGCTCTGCAGTTTCCGTTGTAAACTGTGCAGTCTTATTTTTTCCTTTGACCAGCAAGCTTTGTGCTGCTGGAGCAGGTTTTGTTCTTTTTTCTCCTTGCTAGCTTTAGTGATTTTTTCAACCTTCTGAAATGTTTTATTCCCAGCTGCCTTCCTGAGTTGGGCAATGGCTTCAAGTTTATCATAATTGGCTGGCCTGTATCTGTTGCTGCCATGTCCTTCAATGAAGCGATTCACTAGTGAACTATCTGCAGATACCATAAAAAAATCATAGATTACTCCTCTGTTTTCAGTGGCTGCCATCATAAGCAACTTACAGGCACTTCATGCTGGTATCGTATTGTGACATCACATGCATGTATGCAGAAAATGGGGTTGACACGTAAGTCATGTAAAGGATGCGATAACAATAGCCTCCTATATGCAGATGCTCTTTGAGCTCATCACACATTCCTCCACCAAAGACCATCTGCATAAGAAGCTATCAAGCTTGCCATAGGTTGAGGATTGATGTGAAAGTGTCGTGGCATTGAAAATGACATTGGACCACAAAATATTTTTATCATGTATTATCTGTGAGGGGATAGCCACTTGTAATTGCTGTGAGATTAAGTCTAAGATCATGTATTAGACTGCAAATATAAGTTTATAGTAAAACTCACTGGATGGTTTTTGAGTGACAGCAAGAATTACAGAGGCTGTGTACTGTATGTGCCCAATCAATAACACAAACTGAGACATTGATAATTGCCACTGTCAATATTGTTGTACCGGCTAGTTTTTCAATGGAAAAATGCTGGTACATGTATTAAAGCGCAACGTAAGCATCGTGATTCAGTTGAAATAAAGATACTTCACAAATTAATGTGATCAAGTAAGCTGAAGCCACTCTAAAGGCACTAAGACCACAGGGTAGCGGGCATTACCCCTTAAATCTACCAAAGCAAAGATTGAGCCCAAGCATTAGCAGCCATGGACAGCTGTTTCGGCCTTGTTAGGCCTCGTCAGCATGGCATAGCTAATGCTCAGGCTCAAGTACCCACATATCATCACATCCCACAAGCTTTACATTTTCATTGCTTGTTTTATGGATATGTGGGTATTTGAGCCTGAGCATTAGCTATGCCATGCTGACGAGGCCTAACAAGGCTGAAACAGCTGTCCATGGCTGCTAATGCTTGGGCTCAATCTTTGTTTTGGTAGATTTAAGGGGTAATGCCCGCTACCTTGTGGCCTTAGTGCCTTTAGAGGGCTCATCCTCGGTGTAAGAACCTGTGACTCTCACGAGTGACGTAAAACAAAGAAAACAAAGAAGCCCAAACAATACTGCCTAGGACAATAATAGCGATAAAACAAAGAAAAACTTCACAGGTTCTTACACCAAGGTAAACTCCTTTAGAGTGGCTTCAGCTTACTTGATCACATTAATTTGTGAAGTATCCTTGCCACTCCAGCCACATCCCACAAGCTTTACGTTTTCATTGTTAGTTGAAATAAGGCCTCCGTCAATAATTTTTCATATCCTAGTTTCTCTAAGTCACCAGGGCAGTAAACTTGGTATTCCATAGGCAGTGTAAAAATATTTAAAAAGTGTTAGGAAAATTTTAATCTTGAAGGCAAAAGGAGATTATCAGGACTTACTTTCGACGGAAAGCACAGTGGAAAATATAAGCTTTTGAAACAACTAGTGAAATCTAGAGCAGCTGTGTTTTTTAGACTTCTTCCGCCAAATTCTTACCTGCGGCACCAATGGCAGTTCTGTGGAAGTTGACGAACTTCCTAAGATCCCTACCACTCATTCAAGCAAAAGAAAATTAGCTACATCGCTATATTTCTCGACAATAACTCATTGGTAACCAACTAAAAACTTCGAAACATCAACAACTCTATTTTCAGCCAGGCGCTTCAAATTCTATCTTAACCTCGCTTTCAAATTTCCAGCCTCACTTCCGCATATTCAAGATGGCGTCAAGCAGAAGCAAGAAATCAAAACGCTCACAAAGCCCTGCTTCGGCTACTTGTCCTGTTCCAAGCAAACGGAAAAGACCATTAACGGTAATTTACTTCAGTGGTTTAACCGTCATGGGCATCCTTTTTAATAAGTGTTTCTTTTTTAGCCCTGTGTAGCGGACGAAGTGGAGTCAAATTCTAGCAGTCGAAGTAGTCCCTCCTCGTACAGTGTTGTAAGCGAGGCAAGCGTCAATCCAAATGGACAATTTGTCTTCAAAGATACTAATTTCGAGGTAAGCCAAATCTTGTTCAAGGTAAGTTGGTATCTATAGGCCACACTTTTAAACGAAAGTTGACTTCTTTTTATAAGCATAAGCTTAATTATTTTGGGGTAAAGCACAGGCAGACAATCCTACTGCGTGACGTAACGCACGCTACATCTACATTTGCTATTTGATCTCATACATTCTCTCTATTTTGAAACGGCTGTTCTCGGTTGGATTCAAGTGATCGGGAGAAATGTTCCATAAAATACCGAATTTTTTTTACCTCTTAATCCCGAATGTACATGTAACGTAAGCCAGATGAATAAAAATCACTTACTTTATGCTCTTAGTGGTCTTTTGCAACAAGGCATGCAATTAAAACGGCCGCCGCAGCTGAACACCTTCTGAATTTTGTCCATTTTTTCCCACATCCACATGTCGCCCACCATCAAGCCTTGGGCAAATGAAGGCCAGGTAATTTTGAAGATCAATGCCAAAAACTTATAAGTAGCTCAGGCTTAACATTGATAAGTGCATGACATTAATATTGCAACTGAGGCAGATTTTGAGCACACAGCCATTATGATCTTACCTGTTGTTTTAGACCCTGGTTTGTGGTCTGGTACGGGGCATTAACCCAAATGATTTTCTTCTTAAAAGAGATACAAAAGTCTCAGAGCAAATGGGTCTTACACTGAATTACGGTATACTTAAGTTTGCAATAATATTATTGCAGTTGTTGATAGTCAATTCTGCCTCATCATCATGCACGCTACGAAGTCACATGAGAAAGCACCAGCCACCCAAGATGTCAGTGCACTTCCCACCTTTGCTCGAGTCGGTCAGAAAAAGGAAGGTTAACGTTTAAACGGTAAAGTTTCCACACAATAACTGATAACTGTGTCTTCGGCACCAAAGCAGTAATCTGCTAGGTTCTGCTGGAAGCTAGATGCTTGATCAACAAAGTTTGCGGAGGAATGACCGATCTGTTGAATGGCGCGGCGCCAACCGCCATGCCCAGCAAATCTGCCATTGTGTCGGCAAGCAGTACCATGAGTGATCTGTTGGTTTCTTCTCTTGCTTCATTGAAAACTTCAATGACCAAATCCTTCGGGGAAATGAAGGAATCCATTGACCAACTTGTAATCGAGGAAGGTCATTTAGACTTGGAGGAAAATGCAGAAAAGTCTCCTAACACAGCTGAAAAAGCCCAACAAGCAGACAACAACCAGCAATCTGGGCCCGCTGAGACAAGCACTGCTGATGAAAGCCAGAAACGTGCAACAACTGAACAGAGCATAAACGCTCTGATAATTCAGAGCTCCGAGTCAGCGTACTTTTTTGTCTAGTGGTTGTGGTGAAATTGACCTTCTGTCAGGCATTGCAAACGACCTCAATTTGATTAAAAAGAAGGCTCCCACTGTAAACGAGCAGATAGCCAAAATTGTCCATGGTCTCATGAGAGAAGAGCTCTCGGATGAGGTCCTGACTGAGACACAGAGTTGCTATAACAGGCCAGAAAATTGCGAATGTCTCACAAGCACAAAGGTCAACCACCTGATTTGGGATAAACTCAAATCTGACACGAGGTCTAATGACATCAAGTTACAACGAGTGCAATCCAATCTTGTCAAAGGGATTATCCCAATAGTTTCTATTGTTCAGAAGCTTGTAGATGCATGAGAAAAAGTCCCCAAAGATGTCTTGGATGTTCCAGAATTAAGAGCAGCCACAGATGCTATAGCTCTGATAGGTGCTGCTAACTTTGAGTTAAATATGTGGCGTAGGGACAATGTGAAGCCCGAGCTGAATAAAGATTACAAACATCTGTGCTCCAGCTCAGTCCCATTCATGGACTTCTTGTTTGGCAAAGATTCTGACTTGTCTAAACAACTGAAAGACCTCGCAGAAGCGACCAAAGTGAGCAAAAAATTAAACCCCAAAACGGAAGCCCACAAAAGCCAGGGATACAGAGGATACAAGTACACAAAATCCAAAGGGTTTGGCCACAAGTACACCACCCGAGGTCAAAGCAGCAACTCCAATAAACAGTTAAACTGGAAAAGGCCCAGCCCCCCATACCACAAGAAAGACGAGGGGAGGAGATCAAACAAATAGGGCCAGAAAACCACTCTAATGAGGTAAGCGATACACTTAGTTGTTCACATGCTGGTAGATTGCAACAATTTGTCCCAGCATGGAAAGAAATTACTGATGACCCAGAAGTCTTAGACTGGGTTGAACACTGTCACATAGAGTTCATAAATGGTGTACCTCTGTTACAGAAACCTGGCTATAAGATCATTAAATTTAATGATACAGAATCTGTATATAACGTCTTAGTTTTTAGATTTTACCTTTCATGTCTAAAACATGTCAACGAAGACCAATGCAAAAATTTATCCAACATGTGGCAGAGGTCATAGGGCTTATAGTGTCCAGTTTTCCAGGGGTGGAGCATGGCCCTCTCCACTACTGTAGTCTGGAAAGAGAGAAATCTTATGCCTTGAGGGAGAACAAAGGCAATTTTGGGGTTTCTATGATCCTTTCCCAAGGTTCTAGGGCAGAACTAAATTGGTGGATATTTAATGTTGATTTTACATGCAAACTTATTTCTCATGAAGAACCAGACCTCCTCATTCAAACAGATGCCTCGTCCCAAGGCTGGGGAGAGCAGAAAACAGGGGGGAGATGGAATTAATTATCTGGAATTATTGGCTGTATTCTTGACTCTGAAGGCCTTATGTGGCAAATGTACAAACTTGCACATTTGGGTCCAATGTGACAACACCACAGCTGTTTGTTATATCAATAATATGGGTGGTTCAAAGTCCCTAGATTGTAACACACAAATGTGGGATTATTGTGTTGAACGCAATATTTGGTTAAGTATCATACACTTGCCAGGATGCGAGAACACTGAAGCAGATATAGGATCCCGGCAATTTAATGACCGCACTGAATGGAAGTTAGAGTCAAAGATTTACCATTTGATCACCAGGAGGTTTGGCCAGCCCTACATTGACCTGTTTGCATCACGTCTAAATAAACAATGTCCAGTCTATGCTTCCCGGAGACCTGATCCAGATGCAATGTTTGTTGACGCATTCTCTGCTTGATTGTAACACAGCCACTAGACAAATATGGGATTATTGTGTTGAGCGCAATATTTGGTTAAGTGCCACACACTAGCCAGGATGCGAGAACACTGAAGCAGATAGAGGATCCCGGCAATTTAATGACTGAAGCAGATATAGGATCCCGACAATTTAATGACCGCACTGAATGGAAGTTAGAGTCAAAGATGTACCATTTGATCACCATGAGGTTTGGCCAGCCCTACATTGACCTGTTTGCATCACGTTTAGATAAACAATGTCCAGTCTATGCTTCTGTATATAATATCTGCTTTATTATGTAATATTAGTAATATCTGCTTTATTATGACGGCACTGAATGAAAGTTAGAGTCAAAGATGTACCATTTGATCACCATGAGGTTTGGCCAGCCCTACATTGACCTGTTTGCATCACGTTTAAATAAACAATGTCCAGTCTATGCTTCCCGGAGACCTGATCCAGATGCAATGTTTGTTGACGCATTCTCTGCTAATTGGAATAATTTTTTTCTTTTACGCATTTCCTCCCTTGGTCTCATAAGTCATCTTAGAGTCCACAAGCACAAGCGGAGTAATTGATTTGAAGACCATCATCCTCGTCTCGAGGGATAGCCACGATGACAACGCTAATTGGAATAATTTTTTCTTTTACGCATTCCCTCCCTTTAGCCTGATTGGGAGATGTCTGGAAAAAATTCAAGCAAACAAAGCAGAGGGAATACTGGTAGTACCTTTCTGGACATTTCAAAGCTGGTACCCAAAACGTCTGAGACTACTAGTGTCCCCGCCATTGATAATCAGCCACAAGGAAACACTGCTGACACTTCCAGGGTGCCAGAAACTTCCCACTGAGGAAAAAGTTGAATCTGTTAGCGTGTCATTTATGCATCGACTCTATCAAAACAGAGGCTTTTCTGAGAAAGCAACCAACATCCTACAGTCCTGGCACCAGTCATCACAGAAGCAGCATGATGCACACATCAAGAAATGGCTTCTCTTCTGTACTAAACGGCAGACTGATCCAATTTGCCCAAGTATAAGTATGGCTGTGGATTTTTTGATAACCCTATATGAAGAAGGATTGAGTTACAGCAGTATAAACTCAGCAAGGTGTGCTCTGTCTGTCTGCTATTTTAGACACTCCTGACTCAGTTCACCCAAGTTTTGGTGAGCACCATGATTTGTATGATCTGGATGGTCTTGTCCATTGTTATAATAACACTCTCATGTCTGCCCTTGATCGTCACGCACCTGTGATCACTAAGACCATCCCTGACAGGCCCATTGTTCCCTGGTTCACCTGTGAGGTTAAGCTCGCTAAGAGAGAATGCCGTAGAGCTGAGAAACAATGGCGTAGGACAATGTTACACAGTGACTTTCTGATCTTCAAAGCTAAGAAAAACCGCGCCACTTTCATTATTAAAAAGGCTCGGAAAGACTACTACTGAAACACCAATTTTATACAAGATAATAAGTACCGACCAGTGGAAACTGTTTAGGTATGCAAAATCTCTGTTTGATCAGCAAACAGATCTGACCTTCCAGGGATATAACGACAGTACGGTATTAGCAAATGATATTGGAAACTTCTTTGTGCAAAAGATCAATTGGATTCGCAGCAAACTGGACACAGCTGCCACCTTTTCTAATCCATTCATACAATCACGGTCTACATATACAGCCCACCTTGAATCGTTTTCGGTCTTAAGCAAGGATGGTGTCAGCCGTTTAATCATGAAATCTACCAAGAAATCCTGCTCACTGGATCCCATGCCTGCCCTCTTGTGACTGAGTGTCTGGATGTGCTGTTACCGGTACTGACAATAATGCTTAATCTGTCACTGCAAACTGGGCACTTCCATGATGACTGGAAACTGGTAGTCTCCTACGCCGCCGTTCTTTGTCTCGTCACGCAACGCTCCTCGCCACTAACGGCTGCTGAAAACCGAACCACATTCCTTTCCCAACTATTAGCCAATCAGGATCAGCCTTCCATTTTCTGGAAAGTGTACGCGCCAATTCCTCAGTTCGGGGTGCATCCAATCACAGCCTAGTTTATATCGGTGTCCAGCGTGCACTAACAATGGACTACAGTGGAGTGATAGGAAACGGTTAGCGTTTTGTTTACGCTTTTACTAGGATAGTATATCTTTACCAGTTATTGCACTTGACTTTGTTCCCGTGTAAACGAGTTTGGTATTGAGGTTAATCGGGGACCAAATGAATGTGACAATTTTTTTTCGGGACTTGTCATATTTTGATTTGGTAATACACTCAACACGAGATTGTAGGCTGCGTGTCTTTGAATCGAAGATAGGAAGCCAGGAACGTAAGTCATAGGCGCCCTAGTCCCGCTTTTAAGAGTCAATAGGAGAAAAAATACGAGCGCTAGCTTTGCCTTTGCCAAATTGCAGGGATTTAGATGCTTTCGCTCGGTCAGTCACGGAAACGTTTTCGCGGACAGTCTCTCCATCGGGAATATCTCGTATCTTTTCTGTAGCTCGTAGGAATCGCTTTGCTCTTGGAGGTTCCCTTTTACTGAAGACTTCCTCGCTTTTCCGTTGAATTTCTTTTTACGAAGCCCGTTGGAACTTTGTCAACCGCTTGTAGCAAACATTTCTGGGCCAGATTACAGAATACCCGGCCACATCATTTACAGATAGCGTCCACTGCAAATGAACAATTCGCTGCTGTTTGAAAAATACCTCACATCCACAACAATTGAATGAGTTCTTGACAATTGAGTGAACTTTTGCCTGTATCAGTATTTATCGTGATTTGCATTGCCGACAGCGATGATCACGTATAATTCTTAGGAATTGTTCCATCCGTGACCAGAGTCCGTGACATCGCTGACAGAATGAAAAGCACGCTGTTTCCTCTGACGTCATTGTCATTTTTGTGATACCTGATTGGTTAATTCGTTAGACCGCAAACACAAAGGGAAAGGAATGTGGTTCGGTTTTCAGCAGCCGTTAGTGGCGAGGAGCGTTGCGTGACGAGACAAAGAACGGCTGCGCAGGAGACTAGGAAACTGGCTGATGTTCACCCGAGGTTGAAGAAGCCACAAGCAGAGCTTATTTTCAGCAACTTACTTCCTATCAGCAATCTCTCATTTGTCTCAAAACTGGTAGAGCAAGCAGTGTTCAGTCAAACCCATGATCACTTGACTGCGTATGCACTCTATCCTAAAGCCCAGTCTTCATACCGTCAATTCCACAGCACAGAAACTGCGCTGCTTCGTGTAAAAAACGACATACTACTTAATATGAATCAAAAGCGAGCCACTCTTCTTGTACTGCTTGACCTCAGTGCAGCTTTTGATACTGTCGATCACTCTGGTGACCGCTCTTTTACTGTGGCTGGACCAGAACTATGGAACTCTTTACCCCTACAAATCAGGTCTTCTACCAACATAAGTAATTTTAAGCGTCAACTCAAAAACTATCTTTTTTGGAAGGCATATGATTGAGTCGTAGTTAATTCTAATTTTAAGGTTTTAACATTGTTATATAATTTAAATCATTGTACTAGCTTAAAATTCCATATAATAGATATATAGGCATATGTATTGTAGTGTTTTAATATTCAAAGCATTTCAGTTTGTAATGCGCGAGTGAGCATCTTCTATGTAACTCGTGCAATATTAGATATTAAATTATTAAATTATTAATTAAGAGGTTCATGAAAGGCATTTTCCAAAGCAGGCCCCCACTTCCTTGTTATAGTAAAATGTGGAACTTGGTTCTCCAGTATATTGGCACTATGGGCAACTCCCAGGACCTCTCACTGAAGGACTTGACTTTGAAACTTGTCATGTTAGTTGCATTAACCACAGCTCAGAGAGGGCAATCTCTACACCTTTTAGACACTTTAGGGATGGTTTGAGAGGAGGCTGCCTACCCTATACGTTTATAAATGCTCAACAATAACTTAAAACAAAGCAAACCTGGCAGATCATCCTCTGACCTAATCATTAAGTTGACTGCTTATCCACATGACAGTAATCTTTGTGTTGTTAGCACTTGTTCCGTGTACCTTGATAAAACTAAGTTGCTGCGTGGTAGTGAATCACGATTGTTTATAACCCATCAGAAGCCACAAAAGAGAGCTAGTAGAGACACAATCAGACGTTGGATCCAGCAAATGATGTCTAGGACAGGCATTGATGTTACAGTTTACAAGCCTCATAGTGTTAGATCAGCTGCTGCTTCTAAGGCTAAAGCTAATAATGCCTCCATCATAGAGATCATGAAAACTGCAGGTTGAGCCTCTGCTGCCACTTTTGCCAGGTTTTATGACAGAAAGATTGAACCAGGCCGATCTTTTGCAACCAGTGTACTGAGCTAAGTTCAAGTTGCTATTAAACTTGTTTCTTGCAATTTATTCGTGTGCTATCAGTTGCTTTTGAAATCTCACGTGACTTCGTAGTGTGCATGATGACGAGGCAGAATCAAAAATTAAACGAGACTTAACCTTAAAGGGGCAGTGTCACACTATTGTACTATCATTTTAAAAAGCTTAAAACTGCCAATGCATCAGTGGAAACCTTACATACATACATACATACATACATACATACATACATACATACTTACTTTATTTGGTCTCGCAGGTTAAAAAGACTGGCAGCCATTGGCTGATGTGGACCTGCGTTACTAATTTACATATTTACAATTAATAAAGTAAAAAAGACCAAATGTGTACAATATACGAATAATAGTTGAAGGGCTCGGGGCAAGAACGTC